>JAQHUG010000002.1:3493748-3507533 GCA_028555095.1 Dicrostonyx torquatus
TGTTCATAGCAGCATTATTTGTAATAGCCAGAACCTGGAAACAACCTAGGTGCCCCTCAATGGAAGAATGGATCAAGAAAGTGTGGAATATATACTACTCAGTGGTGAAAAACAATGACATCTTGAATTTTGCAGGCAAGTGGATGGAAATAGAAAACACTATCCTTAGTGAGATAACCCAGACACATAAAGATGAGTATGATATATACTCACTCATTAGTGGATTCTAGCCATAAAAAAGGACATTAAGCTCATACCTCACAAACCTAGAGAAGCTGGAGAGCAAGGGGAACCTGAAGAAAAACATATAAAATATAGTCTTTGGCAATTTAACATATATATTCATTATTTTTGGCCATTGTCACCATGCTGTACAATAGGGCACTAATATATTTCCCCTAAGAGTCTTCCTATCTAATGAGCAATCTCTCTTTCTCAACATTGGTTTCCTTACCCCAGGTCTCATGTTTCTTTTATATATATATATATATATATATATATATATATATATGTGTGTGTGTGTGTGTGTGTGTGTGTGTGTGTGTGTGTGTGTGTTTGTGTGTGTGTGTGTGTGTGTGTGTATTAACTTGTTTCCTTACCCCAGGTCTCCTGTTTCTTTTATATAAAATTTAACTTTTTTCTGCTTGACTATTTTATGTTGGGCATTCAATGTCTATTATGTTTAATAATAAACATTTCCCTGACTGAGTCATCCCTGTTTCTTGAATTGTTCATAACCTTCATTTCTAACCTTGTAGTATTGATTTGACTATGTATCATCCTGGCTTATCATTTCCTTCTAAACATATTCTACTTCTCATATAAAGATTTTCTTTCACTATTATATCTTATTTTGTTTAGTTGTTGCATTCTGCTTCATGGTATATTGGATGTTAATTTTCTTATGTAAATTCAGTAAATTCAGTATTATTTGTATTGTCATTAAGATACAATTGCATAATTTCCCATGCCTTTCCTCCTTCCAATTCTTTCCATTCTGTCCTTCTCAAATATATACATATGTGCACTTTTACTATACCTACACACCTCTATGTGTATGTGTATCCAGTCAAATACGTTTACTATTGCTTGCATGTATATAATTTCAGGGCTGATGACGCGGTGTTGGGTAATCAGGTTAGAAGACTTACCCCTGAGACACACTAGTTGTTCTCTCTGGGCAATCGTTAGTTACCTGAATCTTTTGTTGCGCTTTCATTTGAATAAATTTCTTGGCATTTTTAAAAGACACAATCTCTTGCAGACTCTCACAATCTTTTGCCCCTTATTTCATGATATTCTTTGAGCCTCACGCAAATGAGGTGTGTTACAGTTTTATCCATTGGATCTGGGAATCCTACTATCAGCTGATCTCTGCATTTCTGACTAGTTATGGTTTATGTAATGTTCTCTATATGTAACAAAGAGAATATCTTAATGGGGGGTTCTGAAACTTACACTTATCCATGAGAATAAGGATATAAGGATGCATCTAGATTGCAGTTAGAATTTATACTGGTCTAGTCGAATATTCATTGTATTCTTTCCTTTAATGTGTATAACCCTTCTATCCCCAAGTAACTATTTATGTTTCCAGTACCTGGAATGATTTACCTAAAGTTGGGCTGATCCTATTTCAAGTTAGGGAGTTACTGATTACTGCCAACATTAATACCACTACTGTACCAATAGGAGTACCCCAATGCCAATAGGGATTCTGGTCGTTGTTACAGCTCATGGGCATCACAGTTGCATATGAATATTGATTGTTTCCTTTCCTTGACATTTTTTATGGCACCTCTGAAAAGTAGACCTCAGGAAAGACTTCTTGAAGTCAGATCAATATATCCAAGTGGGTCATGTCTTAAGCAATAGGAACTTATTGTCAACTTCTGACAGACAACCAAGGGAACCAGCAATAGCATTTATTTATCTGGGAATATTTTACTGCCCAGAACAACAACTAGAAGTTTTTCACTCCTGGAAGTGTTTTTTTTTTTTTTTGTCTATGACTTTTATGGGGACTATTGTCTGCCCAAGTGTCATAATTGTCTTAATAAATATGGATTGTCAATGGAAATGTATGTGTGATCTGTGTTCAAAGAGTCATAATGATGACAATTCCTGGGTTTATCACCACACACCACAAAGTAGAATTATAAAACAAAATACTGCAAGGCTTTTCTGTCCTTTCTCAGATGTAAACTTCAAGCTTTCATTTTAGTTTTTATTAAAAAGTCTTGATTCTATGGTTAGAGAGAAGTAGCACTGATAAATGTTAAAATGTCTCAATATCATAAGATTCATTCTCAAGGTCTCATGAAAGACATAAGAAAATTAAGATGTAACAATTTGTACTGTGATCACTGAGGAAGCAATTCAAGATAAGTCTGGCAAAAGAACTACACAAGAATAGAAGAAGAAGATATCAGAAAAACTCAGCATAGAATTTCAACTTAGTAATATTTGTTTGCTAAAATTAATATGTGTAATAAACTCAGAAGAAAAATAGCATGACACATTCATCCTGTGCTGTTATTACTATAGAGGAAAAATCTAAAAAATATAAATAAAACACATTAAGTTTAGTTAAGCAAATGAAATCCATAATAGTAAGTACCATTAGAAAAAATACTTAATAGTTCCAATATCTATTAGTGGTATAATCCAAAATATTTCTAATGTATACAAACAAGTCTAGCTAAAGTTGTAAGAGCTAATTTGAATTCCATTTGAGTTGGCAACAACTGCTGCTACGACTTTTAGAATAAAAAAATGTCTGGAGTTTATATAACTACTTATTCTATATAGGTGAACAAATTTTATTTTGTTTGTCTTGGTACAGCTATCTCATGACTTCAAACTCATTCTTCATAAGAATACTTTTAATAATGTAACTTATTATTAGTTGTATGTGTGAGGAAATTTGGTAAATAAGTGTTGAGTGTTAGTTATTTTGTTTCTGCAACATACCAAAGCATATATGATTTCCTTATATATAAGGACTAGTGTCATTGTAATTAAATAAAAGATCGTATGACTGAAAGTTTTCAACTGTAAAAATGTAGATGTGAATTTCTGTCATGGGACTTTGTTTTGCTAACCATTCATGAGGAAATATAACCCCTGACATACCTTGAATAAAGCACACTAGTCATTGCCTGCTATCAATGCTAATCAAATCCTCTTCACAAAGCTTATAAATGGATCAATAATTTTCTTCCCCTTCAAGCAAAATGTCTGCATCTAACTTTGTAAAAATCACAATGTCTATAATGCAAAGACACATGAAAATCTTTATCTGATAAACAAAGTTTTTAAAAGATATTCTGTAATTATAATGGCATACTTTGAACGTTTTGTTTGGTCTTAATTGTTTTAAGTTGTTGAAGCTCAGTTGATAGTAAAAAAAAAGTCGAGTAATCAATTTCTACCTGGGTCACAGAATCCTCACATCCTCAATTTTAGAATTCCTTGATTAATTCAAAATATTTGTAAACAATCTAATCTAGAAGATGGAGTCCTACCTATTGTGCACATGTGTCTAGTGTAGATTATTTTATTATGATAGTGGAAGTTGTTATATTTGTCTTGAGATTGTGCATTTAAAAAACAATCTACTTTTCCCTCAGCATTTATAATGACATAAATTCATTTTGAACATATCATTTAGATATTATTTGGTATCATGTGCTTAATATACTGTAGTACAAATTCATAAGCTTTACAGTCCTTTGGGGTTTATTTAAATAAGAAAACTATATCTGTGCACTCACAGTCATATGAGGATTTAACTTTGTTCTTCAATACTACTCTCTACTTAACAATAACTATATACTACGTGGCTTTTAACCCATTCCTAGGTCTCTTTTGAGAAGCACTCTGCTTCATTAACCAAAGAGTAACTGAACATAATAAATTCTGATTGTGGAAATACAGTTATGTCCATAAGCATATTGAATTCCAGTTTTCCTTGTTAGGCACTATCAAGACTCTTCTTCCTACTCCTCAAAAAGTAACTAAACATAAACTGTGATACCTCCTGTAACTTTGCTGCCTATTCCATCTTGCTGTAAACTCATGACTATTTACAAAGGTTCGCTTTTTTTCTTATGTTTTTGTACAATATATATTCTCAAATTCCTCTCAACTTACCCACCTCTTTACCCACCCAACTTAATTCTTGTTTCTTCTCTCTCTCTCCCTCCCTCCTTCCCTCCATCCCTTTCTCTCTCTCTCTCTCTTCCTCTCAAATAAACAAACAACCAAACAAGCACACAAAGTCTGTAAGACATATTACTAGTGCTTGAGGATTATTATTGAGTTATTATTCACTTTTTAATTGTGTGTATGTGTGTGTTCAAGGCTGATATTTGATAACCATTTGGTTTGCTCTTTCCTAGAAAAGACCATTTATCCTGTTTACTGCATTCTTTAGTTACCTGTACATCCTGGTCATGTGTTGAGGTCTCATGAGCTTTCTCCTATCCATCAAGCATATCTTTTGGTACCACCCTTGTTTAGGTCACATGTAGGCAACCATGTTGGTGAAACTTAGTGGATGTAGAATCTGGCATTCTTAGAGCCAGGTGTGTTACTGCATTCCATAACCTGCTATAGGTAATATCCTATCGTATTTACTATTTTGAGAATCTTGTTGACTGCATATAACAGTCATAGTAATGTACAGGAGCACAAGAGGATTATTTCAACCATATCTCAATTGCCAAAACTTTTGTTTAACCATTTCTTAGTTCTAGACAGTCTATTTTCATGACACATAATTCCTCACTAAATTTTCATCTTTATGAGCTCACAAATTTATTATTTTGATACTGACCTGTATCCTGGCTATAGTGAGTATTTAGTTTCTTCCTGTCAGAATGATAGTCAATTATTTGCAGAAAAATATTTTGATATTAATGCACTTTTAAAATGATCCAAATGCTTTTTCATTACTTCAATCATTTGCTGCACAATGATTTTCATGGTCCTTGACATGACTCATATCTATGGATAAAGTTACACACCGGATTCTCCTTTCATTGATGACTAAGGATTAGCAATGTTTGTAATTCATTCAAGGCCCATATTTCTTGAATGTCAAACAGTATTCTATTTCCTTCATATAAACTAAACTGCTTATTTTTAATTCAATGTTTTTATCACATTTTCCATGATTATTATTTTATGTCTTTATAAATATTTTGTTTTTCTAGCATGATGTAACAAATTACTCATCATGTCCATTAGTATATTAGATACTTAAATCAATAAATGGATCTTACCTGTTGTTTGAGGTTTAAGTATTAAGAATTAAAGAAAAAAGAAAGTATATTCAACATATGGTGCTTGCATATCTGGGTAGTAACATGTAGAAGACTGCAAATAGATCCATATTTATCACCATGCACAGAACTCAAGTTCAAATGGATCAAAGACCTCAATATCAAACCAGGTACATTGAGCCTTATAGAAGAAAAGTACACATAGAAATGAAGTACACTTGAATGCATTGGCACAGGAGACCACTTCCTAAATATAATACCAGTAGCACAGACACTGATTAATTAATGGGACCTCCTGAAACTGAGAAGTTTCTATAAAACAAAGAACATGGTCAACAAGACAAACAATAGCCTAAAGAAAGGGAAAAGATCCTCACCAATCCCACAACAGACAAAGAACTAATCTCCAAAATAAACAAAGAACTCAAGAAACTTTACAACAAAAGAACAAGTAATCTAATAAAAAAAAATTGGGTACTGACTTAAACAGAGAAGTCTTAACAGACGAATCTCAATTGGCTGAAAGACACCAAAAGAAAAAGCTCAACATCCTTATCTATCAGAAAAATGTAAATCAACACAACTCTGAGATTCTATCCTACACCTGTCAGAATGGCCAAGAACAAAAACATTGATGGCAGTTTATATTGGAGAGGATGTGGAGTAAGGGAACATTCCTGCATTGCTGGTGGGAATGCAAACTTGTACAGCCAGTTTGGAAATCAGTATGGAAATTTCTCAGAAAATTAGGAAACAATTTGCCTCCAGACCCAACAATAACACTTTTGGGTATATATCCCAAGGAAGCTCATTCAAGCCACAAGGACATGCTCTCATCTATGTTCATAGCAGCATTATTTGTAATAGCTAGATCCTGGAAACAACCTAGATATCCCTCAACTGAAGAATGAATAAAGAAAATGTGGTATACTTCCACAATATAAAAAATAATGACAGTGATAAAAATAATGACATCTTGAAATTTGCAGGCAGAGAAATGGATCTAGAAAACATCATATTGAGTGAGGTATCCCAGACCCAAAATTTCAAATATAATATATCTTCACTCATAAATAGCTTATAGACATAAAGCAAAGGAAAACCAGCCTACAGGCCACAATCCCAGATAACTTAAACAACAAAGAGGTTCTTAGATTGTCCCTAAGAGAGACAATTTATGAGTCTAAATAGGAAGGAGAAAAAGACAAGTTCTTCTGAGTAAATTGGGAGTATGGGGGTCACAAGAGAAGGTACAGGTGGAGAGGGGAGAAAGGAAGGGGAGCAGAGAAAAACATATAATGCAATGAAAACAATAAGAAATAGTCTGAAACATTTCAGAATCAAAGAATATTTAATAAATAAGCAAATGTTAGATGGGGCAGGGCTAAACTAAAATGTGTTTCTCAAAACACATAGCCACTTGACATCATAGAGTTTAACTTCACCACAAATTTTACTGGCTTGCAGGTAGGATTGGACTGTATACAGCCATGCATTAACATGTACCTGATTTCTTTAGCATAAAGATGGATTCAGACTGATGTAAAATTACAACCTATCTGGTATATTGGATGCAGGTTAACAATATTTTGTCCTACACTGTACTAATGTTTTTTGTTGTGGTGATTTTCTCCAAATTGAAGTGTTCTCTCCTTAAAAGGGTGGGGGCACTTGAGACATAGGAAGTAAATGAATCTTATGTTGCTCTTCATGCTCTCGAAATGTACAAGAATTGGTCTCCCCCAAGGTTTTATAAGTGTCAATAATGTCTGCAAAGAAGACACTGGTCAACCAAAGTCCTGACAAGCTCTGAAAAGACTTTCAGGGTTTCATCTTTTATGACTTATGCCGGCTTTTCACTACACAGATGCCTTTGAGTCACCCATAGTCTATAAGTAACTTTACATATACTAACTGGTTCATTAAGCTAGACTTGGATGGCATAGTTTCTTGTTTTGTCATCAGCATCCTATCTGGGATGAAAAGACACTGGTATATATCACTCCAAGAAAAGGTCTTTGTCATTGGTCTTTGTCAAGTACTCTACTTTTTCCTTTCTGTAATTTCTAAGTGTTGTTCAATGTCTTAACACTTGTTCACTTACAAATCATTTCTTCTTCTTCTTTTTTACTTACTTAATAGGTTTTATTTGATACATTTATTTAAAAATTTTCCTTTAGGTTTATTTTCAGAGGCAAAAATATCTAAAGCCTTTTTACGTAGTTGCAAATTTGAAAATATTTCTCCCTAAGAAGTAAATTTTATTTTCTATAAGACCACTATAATTTATTCATTCTTTACCACCATTCATGATGATATTACCAGAGAGCTGAATATTAGAAAATGAAAAATTATAAGCACATAAATTGTCAGTATTAAAGACCAAATAATTATAAATAGCAATGGTTTTTATAAACGATACTTTTTTGTTTTTCAGTTAAATATATTTAAAAGATTTGAGATCACTTGACAGGAAAATATTGAAAGAAGCATTATCTTCTGTCTCTTAGCATTAGACATATTTGAATCCAATCAGGTAGTCTTACATGTTCTCTAATTCAACTCCGAAAACAAAATCTCAGAATGAGAAACTCTTAAAGTCTTGTTTGTAAAGTGTTCCCAGAATCTTAAAAAGAATTGAAGACTTTTCATTGAGTAAAAACTAGTTGTCTCATAGGATGCTAGCATCACCAATGGGTTAACCCATTGATGCTAGAATCACCAATGGGTTAATGCATTGATGAATTCATAGTTACATGTGCTATTAAGATATGGGTCTTGGATGAAATAAATCATTATTGAAGTTCATATTATATATATATATCTGTGTGTGTGTGTGTGTGTGTGTGTGTGTGTGTGTATCTTAGCCATAGCCCTATACTGTCTACATCTCTGCTTACTGGCTCTCATGAGCTTTCCTTCATGCCATGAAGTTTCTGTCTTGACACAACCATAAGAATGGAAACAACCTCTGAAACAATGATCCAAAGTAAATTTTTCTTAATTTCCTTTTGTTACTCAGGGTTATTGTCACAGCAACTAAGTGGTGATTAACCATAGTTTAAAAGGCAGAAAGCTATATTATCAGTCTGGAGTCTTGAACTCTTACATCAAGGTACTAGCAGATTTCTTCTCTGGAAAAGACTCTCACAGATTGTTTCTGTGATATTTATTTTATATTATCAACTTGGTGCAACTTGAGAAGAGTACCAGTGCGGGTTGGTCTACATGGCTTTGGACATTAGGCTTGTCTGTGGGTGATTATCTTAATTATACCAATTCATGTCAGGAGATCCAGCCCAGTATGGGTGTCACCATTCCCTACATAGGGGTGAACTGCTTAAGAGTGAAAAAAAATTTAAGTATAAGCAAGCAAGGCGCAATCAAGGATTTATTTATCTCTGCTCTTGCCTGTGAATGTATCCAAGTTCCTGCCACTGCGAACTGCCAAGTTTCCTGCTATGATGGACTACAGTCTTGAATATTAAGATGAACTAAGTCTCCCTTTCCCCTAAGTTGTTTTTGCCATGATATTTTATCACATCAATAAAAATGAAATTGTCTTCCTATGTATGACCTATTCTCTTTGCCAGAGAGTCTTTTTCTTCTGTTAGAAACACCAATGTCATCACATTATCTTTCTTGTCTTAAGACCTTATTTAATCTCAGTTATCTTCTTAAATATCCTGTTTACAAATACACTCATTTTGTGGATTAATGACTCAATATATGAATTTGGGTAGGACATAGTTTATTTTATAATTTATCTTCAGTAAATTAATAATAATGTAAAACCAGATTTAATTTAATGTCAAAAAAGAGAAAGTGTATCTACATTAGAGAAATGTTATTCAAAGTATTTTTAGGGAAAGTCAGGGACAAAAATTCTAATGCATAGTGAACGAGGAGTGGATCTTAATATCCATTACTAAAGCCTTACCTATGCAGTCAGAAGTTGATCATTTAACATAACCGAAAGTAACAAATGAATTTTGAAGTAATAAAATCATTATCTTAAAAATAGATTACAAAGCATAATGCAAAAGTAAACCACCTAAGATGGTTTTCTCTGATAATGCACATTTTCCAACATTATTAAGGGAAACCGCAGTTGTTCATTTGTAGACAAAAGGCTGTTATAACTTCATTGCATGGTTTGTGTAAACATAACCTAAATTAAGTCATATTTAAAGCAGGTGACAGGAGAAAGATCAAGCTTTATCATTTTGGAGTTTTTTAAATGTAAGCAAAATGTTCTGGAGCACTTGCATATGCATGAGTATGTTGAATATGTATAACAGTTACAAAGAACGATCTTATTTGACCCCTTGATGTAGAGTCATAAGAAAGTCAAAAGAAAGAACAATCTAGTAAGACAAACTTTATTAAATGAATTTCATGCTTGAAAACCAGGGCCATACAGGGAATCACATGAGTCATAGTGTCTAAGAGAGAAGGTGTTTTTGTTTTGAATACATACTAAATATTTCCAGTTCTAATGGTGCTATTTACTTCTTATTGAAATTAAAGATATATATAATTCTGCCTTCCTATTATTGTAGTGCACCAAATGTAGTAAATAAACTTTTAGAATCTATTTGATATGATCTGATCTAAATCATTCTAATTGGGTCTCTTTTTATATTTTGTTGGTCTTTGATCATCTTTACCAGTGAGAACTTAAACTTTGCTCTTTAGTGTGTTGGTATATTAAGGCTTAGACAAAGTAATATCTCTACTTAATCTTTCCTTGAAATGTTCTAACTATAATGCATTAAATACTATGTGTGGCTTCCCTCTTTTATACTATGTTGAACTTCCTTATCACTTCTGAACATGTGTATCAAGTAAACATCTTGAATCCCCCCATACCACTTCTGCATGAAAAACATTGTGATGGTTAGTGTTGGATATCAATATCACAGGATCTAGACTCAGTTGGGAGGCCAACCTCCAGGCACACCAGTGTGGAATTATTTAGATTAGGGTTAGTCTCTAGGTACACCTGTGAGCAATTACCCTGATTAGGGTAACTTAGCCTGGGAAAACTCACCAGAAAGAAGTATTTGCTGGGTTTACAAGCAGCGAGCATATAAATGAAGAAACTCAGGGTTGGAGATACGACTCAATAATTAGCAGCACAGCAGCCCAGGATCATCTGTAACTTCAATCCTAGGGATCCTTTCTTCTGTCCTCTGTGTGCACTGACTGCGATGCACAGATATAAATGATAGTAAAACACCCATAAACA
The DNA here is from genome assembly GCA_028555095.1 of Dicrostonyx torquatus. NCBI lineage: Eukaryota > Metazoa > Chordata > Mammalia > Rodentia > Cricetidae > Dicrostonyx > Dicrostonyx torquatus. The sequence goes on from JAQHUG010000002.1 coordinate 3,504,288, forward strand.
CAAAAACAAATGAAAATACAGAGAAGGTATTTTTTTTATTTTTCTTTATTTCTTAAAAGGGAATCTCACCAAGTACTGGTGTTTGTCACTTTGCTAACTAAAGATACATTCTGAGTTGTTACCTCAATCTACTGCTCCCAAAACTTATCCTTCTTGAATGAACGTACTCTAAATGGTGAGGCAAATATATAAAATATATGTTTTCAACATTAAGTGTACTTCCTGTCAGGTATTGATCATGGCTACAAGAAAAATAACCAAGACATACATGTTATGTATAAATGCTTTGCTGAGCAACAGCAAGAGGACTCTGGGTAAGTTTACTTGCCAAGACTAATGACTTGTGTCCAATTCTTGAAATCCATATGCTAAAAGGAGAAAACAGACTACTGCAAGTTGTTCTCTGAATCTCACACACACTATGACACAAAAAACGTGTGCGTACACACATACACACACTCACTACCCACTTACACAGAAACATACATAAATAAATGAGTACATGTATAATAAATAAATCGTATACTCCCTACTGGAGTAGGATAGCCTACGTCTATTACCTTCATATTTGTGAGGCACATGAAGGGAGCTTGCCCATTTTAGGCTAGCCTGGATGAAATCATGAGACTCTGCCTAAAATCTTGAAAAACAAAACCCAAACTATATTAATTGTGATTTACCAATGAGATGACAAATACTTTAAATTTAACTCAGAAAAAGCTAGCAAGGTGTGTACCCATACCTAAGTTTCATCTTATCTTCTTTGCCTAGTCACTCACACTCAGCAACCTCCTTCTATTATTTTAGATTTATGCATGACACATTTATGGATTATATGTTTGACTCCTACATTCAAATATAAACTACCTGTGAGAAAGAATGACACTTATTTAAATTAGCAACAACTTGCTATATATAACGTATGAATTAAATAATTACAAAAGGGGATGATGTATCTAATATCATAAGTAGCTTATTTTAAAAAGAAAACCATCATCTATAGCTAAAATTTAGATACCAGCAAAACTCCCTGTAATTATAAGAAATTTGCCATACGAGAGAAGATGTGGTATACTGGAAAACAATCATAGGTTTTAGATCAAGTGGTACCCTCTATCTTTTGGTGATATGCTTCAAGCCTTTATTGGGGAATAATGCAGATGTGATGTATACACTTTGTTTTCTTATATGACCAGCAGTTGGGAAAGCATTGTTGTAACACTAGGTCAAGAAGCAATAACTGGTATGTATAATCATAGATACCATGCACAGCAAAGCATGTGGTAGAGAAGAGAAAAAATCATGTAGTCCTCAGAGCAGGACTACATCATGAGATCATGAGTAGCATCATGAGACTATATCATGCTTCTTTAAGAAAGGCATGCAATTACATTCTACCATTTTCTATTTATTATGTTCAGATCATGGTTAAAATATGAAACCATGAAAATAAAATACCATGGTTAGGACAGTCTACTGCATCATTATGACTAAGACCTAAAGATTTTAATGGTCTGGAGCATTCTATCGGTTCACAGTTGGCTACTGCTAACAGCCCTACTTTTTTTTAGAGTACCCTGCATTGGGAAGCTGCACTACTTTTTAATGATATTGAATATATTATATATTGATAATATTGAATGATATTCAGGCAAATGTCTGGATAACACAATTTTATATGATTCAAAAACCATGTAATTAATTACTCAGATTTGTCCAATATATAAACTTGTTTCTAGGTACACTCACACAGTCCTTTAGGGATGCAATTTAGGAATGTAAATCAAACCTATCACAGGACTTAGGAGTTAAAAAATTCAACATGAGATATTTTGTTGAGAACCTGACCTAGGTTGTTAAACTTCCATGAACTTTTGTCACTACTTCCTGCTACTTTTCATTTCTTCTGGATTAGGTTAACAATTTCTGCTTCACGATAAAAAATTGTATTTTTTCTGCTCTTTGGAATGGAAGAAATATTTTTTGCTCTTATATTAAAAAGAAAATAATGCTCTTAATCAGAAAAATTTGTGGACAATCAAGCTAACAGTTCTTTTACATTTCCCCATTCTTCTCTGCTCTCTCTCTCTCTCTCTCTCTCTCTCTCTCTCTCTCTCTGTGTGTGTGTGTGTGTGTGTGTGTGTGTGTGTGTGTGTGTGTAGTGTAGTGTAAATCCTAATGGTCTTTATAATAAAGACCTAGAGTCAAATACTGGGATTAAATGCTCAAAGATCTGAGAAGTAAAGGAACCAGGCTAGAGAGACTTCTTACCTCTATGTAATCCTCAAACCAAAATGGCAAGATCCTGTCTCTATGGAACCTCAGGCTAAATGTATCTGAGACCCTGTTTCTACCTGCCTTAAATTCCTGTCTCCACCTACCTAGAGCTGGGATTAAAGGTTTTGCCTTCCAAGTACTGGAATGAAAGGCATCAGATCCCAAGTGCTCAGATCAAAGGTGTAACCCACCATTGCCAAGATTTGTTTCTCTTTTAGAGTGGTTAAATCTTATGTAGACCAGAGTGGCCTTGAACTTCTGATCTTCCTGCTTCTTCCTCCCAAATGTTGAAATTAAAAGTGTGTGCTACCATTGCCTGGCCTCTGTGATTAACTAATGGCTAGTTTTACCCTCTGAACTTCAGGCAAGATTTATTTGTTAGAGCACAAAAAAATTATCACCGTGTGTGTGTGTGTGTGTGTGTGTGTGTGTGAGAGAGAGAGAGAGAGAGAGAGACAGAGACAGAGACAGAGACAGAGAGAGAGAGAGAGAGAGGAAGGGAGAGAGATCACATGTATACTATATCATATGTCAGGAGTGGTCAGGGTCCGCTGTCAGGAGTCAGGTTCTTTCTTTCAGGGGGAAAAATGTCTTATATTTCAAATGAGTTCTGTAGATGTTTATCTGTTCCTCGGCCCCCTCACAAACTAGCTAATGGAGTATAGTGTATAAGGTTGAGACTCAACTAAAGAGAAACAGCAAGTTCCCTTTTGCATTAGGTAGAAAAAAAACAGAGCCAATTCTACTTTATGTTCTTGCCTTCCTACAGCAGAGAAATTCAGCATCTACATATAAGTAATTTTGATCACTCAGAAAGTAGCTAGCATTTGGAGACAGTGCTTGATTTCAATCTTAAATGGGACCTTCTGAAACTGAGAAGCTTCTGTAAAGCAAGGGACACAGTCATTAAGACAAAAAGGCATCCTACTGAATGGGAGAAGATCTTCAATAACCCCACATCAGACAAAG
>JAQHUG010000002.1:3545776-3558767 GCA_028555095.1 Dicrostonyx torquatus
AGAAGAAGAAGAAGAAGAAGAAGAAGAAGAAGAAGAAGAAGAAGAAGAAGAAGAAGAAGAAGAAGAAGACAGAGAAATGGAATTGGAATTAGAATAGAGAGAGAGAATTAGAGCTAAGAAATTGTAGGTAGTACAGAAGAATTAGAATAGAGGACAAGAAAGAGAAAAATAGAGACATGCTGCGGAAAGATTGCATGTGAGTTGATTCATTTCCACTCAGATCCCCCTAGTTATTTTTTCCTTGCCCACCTGTAGTGCCTTAGCTGGACCTTGAAGGAACCAAAGGACCCCAATACTGTGGTGGTATGAATAGAAAAGTTCATCTTGAGCTCATATATTTGAATCCTAGGTCCCCAAGTTAGTGGAAATGGTTCAGAAGAATTAGAAGGTATGGCCTTGTTGGAGGATGTATACCACTAGGGGGTAGACTTGAAGGATTTCCAATTAGCTCTTTTTGTTTCTTTCTGACTTCTGTTTGTGAATGAAGATATAAGCTCTTAGCTATTGCTCCAGGGTCATTTATAATAACCTGCTGCCATATTTCTCACATTGAAGGTCATAGACTCAGCCTACGAAACTTTAAGCTTCCATTAAATTGTTTCTTCTGTAAGATGCCTTTGTTATGTTGTCTTATCACAGCAATAGAAAATGAAGCAAAATACATCCTAACAGATATCTACAGGAAATTGGCCATTTTATTTATGTATTTGGTGTGTGTGTGTGTGTGTGTGTGTGTGTGTGTGTGTGTAGTGGGATGATAAAAACACATGTTTATGTCAGTATAGACAACAATATACATTCAAGGCTAGAAGAGGATTTTTGTGTCCTTTATGTCTATTCATCTTATTTCCATTAAATAGGTTTTTTTTTTCTAAACTTGGAACTAGTTTGGTGGCCAGGGATTCACTATGTTCTCCTGGCTCTGCTTACCACAATGTCAATTTATAGGTGCACATGATCACACTGGCTTTTTTTCCCAAGTTTCTTGGAATCAGAACTGAAGTCCCTATGGTTATACAATGAGCACTTTTGCTTTCTGAGCCATCTCTCCAGGTCTTACATTGTAATCAAACGTTCTAAAATGACTTTCATGAACTCCTTCAAGACACTATATTTCTTTATTTCTATTTTTTATTTGTATTTTGAAACCAAAAATAACACATATTAAATCCCATTGATTTTTCTGTCATTCTGTTCCTTGACTTCATTCTTAATAAAAACAATCATGGAAAGTGATAGGCAAACCTATGATGGAGCATACTTTCCTTAAAAAAAAAAAGTTGCATTCTTTTCAAAGTAAAAAATGAAAATAAATATCACAAATTGGTATGGCATTTTGTTGTTTATAATTTATTGACTCAACATGTCAGAAAGTAACTGATTTTTATAAATTTTTCTAAAAAAATCATTCTTAGCACTAAAAAGAGAACCTTGTATTTCTTATTATCATATTTATCCCTTTTAGGCAAGCTCTCAAGATGGAGACCTGCTGGAACTCGATTGTAATTCCCTATAATCCAGAATGCTTCAAATATTAAAGTTAAAAAGTTGGCGGCATGGCCATATTGCAAGAAGCAGAAAGGACCTGGGAATTCTCTTTGCAAATTGCCCTCTAAAGAGGCCTGTCAAGAGTTTGTCTAGCGAAATGTAGTTCTTGATTGTTTGGAAACCTCAGCTGTGCACATTTCCATTAAAATCCCATCCAAGTCCATTTAATTTATTCACAGATAAACACAATGCCCTTTATTGTGGTGCATGCGGTTTTGACAGATGGCTCTTGGCATTTCTGTCCAGGTGTAAAAAGACAAAGATAAATGAATCTGTTCTTTGTAATTCACATAGTTGATTCCTTTCTTCTTTATCTGGAAAACATCCTTTGGTTGTTTATCTGCTTCATAACCAAGGGAAAACAGCACTGCTAGGGCTTGCATCAGTGTACTTCGGGAGAAAAGACATGGTTGTTTGGAGTAAGCAATTGAGTTTAAATCAACTCATGTCACCAACATTTCAAGCATATAAGTAGTATCTAGTTCATTAAAACTGTCTTAACTGATATAAATGCATACATTTTACCTATGTTTGAATTATAGACAATTGAAATTGAGACAGTTAATAAAACTTTTAGAAATTATTATATAATTATATATTATATATATTGCCTAAAAATGATTATCATACAATGTATAACAAAATGGAAGTTAAGCTAAATATTAATTGAAATGATCAATTTTATATAATTTTTGTAAAATTAGTTCTAAAAAGTTCAAGTATTGATCTTAACTTATACCAAATTTTTATTGCTTGAGATGTTCAGAAATGGTTATAATTGTTTTAAAGAATTCAGTATAGAAACTGTGTGGTAAATTATTGCTACATATTATTACATTTATAGTAAGGTGTAATATATTAATAGACAAAATTTGATTCTCAATATGATAGAAAGAAAAATATTAAGTCTATTCATCTATTCAATGCATTAGAAATCACACCAAGTGACTCAGATTGTGTCTGTCTTCAAGTTTCATTTTTGAAAGAAGATATTTCATGATGTAAGCTTAAACTATTTTTTATAATTATTTCAGTATATAATTTTTTTTTCCTTAATTTTTATTTTTTTTTTAATTTTTTCAGTGTAAAAGTCAGCTGTCATATATTCTTCAGAAATATTTGGGTTTATTTTTATTTATTTATTGTTTTTCAGTCAGGGTTTCTCTGGGTATCCCTGGCTGTGCTGCCACTCAGGGTGTAGTTCAAACTGGCCTCTCCTCAGAGATCTGCCTCCTTTTAACTCCCAAGTGCTGGGATCAAAGGCATGTGCCACCTCCACCTGGCCCTTCTGTTCTGTAACTGGAATCCCATTGCACTGGTTTGGAATGCATTGGGGCACTGTTTTATAAACCATGTCACATTGGTGGGTTGAACTTGACTCTTTCAGGGGCCTGGAGAATCAAAACTTTTTTCAAAATAGGACAAAGCCCCATCATGTCCACTGCTGGTTACAGGGGAGCTGGCTATGAATGGAGCTACAGGTTGGTTGCTCTGGTTAGAATTAAAGTAGTGACTTTAAACTTTGATTAAAACTTGAAACACAGAAGATTTGGTCAGGTTCAAACCCAACATGAGGATCACAGGGATACCAATTCCCACTGTGCTAGATGTCCTAAAGGCCACTGAATTGAGAGCTTTTATTGGTATATTAGCATTTGACACAATTACCGCTGTCTGAATTTTTTTTCCAATGAGAAAAAAATGTGCTTGCGATGAAACAGGTCATGTTTGAGTGATAATGGATGAGGGAAGATGGCAGAAAGAAATAAAACTACCTCCCCAACACTCCAAAGAGGAACAAGCCTGGACCAGTGGAACAGATGTACACAGAAGTGCCCAGGCTTACAAGCCATCATAGGTTCTCACACACTGAGCAGCTGGCTTCACAACTCCTTCCCAGAGTTGAATTCACTTCAGTCTGTTCATCAGTTCAGGAAAAAGTTATTAGGCATCTGCTTATCTGTGGAAAGAGTTTAAAGAAGGAGAAGAAAAAGTATTGATACAGAAATTCAATGTCACAACTTTCATTTTCCTTTATCATAATAGAGCTTTTCTGAGATATGATTAACACACCATAGAATTCATAACCTTCTCTTCTTCTGCTTCCCTGACTTTGTGCAAAGACACAAACTGGTTCATCGTTCTTTCTAGCATAGCATGCTCATGACATCATAGTCCAACAAAATACCATGGAGAGGAAGAGAACAGGACACTTTACAGTGACCTCTGAGTGGATATATGTACATGAACACTCACAAATACATGAACACACATGCATATTTATCACACACATACACATATATTACACATATATTTATCTCATACTACATATATAACACACAAACACACTTTTCACACACACATATATCATACTCACACAATTAAGAATAATTTTAAAACTATCTGTCTATATCAGATAAGTATTGTCACTAATTTATCCACTATGATATGTTTAAGAATATTTTGTTAGCTGGGCAGTGGTGGTGTACAACTTTAATCCTAAAACTTGGAATGCAGAAGCAAGTGGATCCTTGAGTTCAAGGTTAGCCAGCTACAAAAAGAGTCCTGTATCAAACTCCACTTACCAAATAAAAAGATTATTTTGTTTTTGAAAAATAAAACTGTGATTAATATACAACAGCACTGGTCACTGATGGTTTGTCCTTATTCCATGGTTTGATTCTAAGGCTATAAGAGCACTATTCTAACACTCCTATGTGTCTAAATTTTGTTTCAAATTAGAAAGCACATTATTGTTTAGTGCTGTTTCAGATTAAGAAAGATATTAGAGAAGATATTTTATAAGAAAACGTGGAAGCAGACAGATGTCTTGGAACAGCACTGGGCTGTAGGGGCAGGGTGATTTACCCACTTAATATCACTTAAAGCTTTGAACTTTGCTTTTGTCATCTGTGAAATAAGAATATTTGACTAGAAAGCCTCCAGGGTTCTTTAAATCTCCTTTCTCATACTGTGAATAGAGTTTTCATAGCTAAGGATCTAACTTAAATGGCACTTTCCTCCCTGCTGTAATATAGTAGTCATCTTAAACATACCTATCTTTTTTGTTACTCCAAACAAGATCAGAATGCCACTCAGGAATCAAGAAAAGAGATGGGAACTGACATTTACTAAGGAATTTCTTTATTGGTGAAGAGTTCTGCATTCTGGCAAGCCTTGAGCTCTGTTTTGTTATATTGGTATATTTACAGCGATGAACTTACTTATTCTTCATCAATCAAGAGATGCTCTCAGCAAAGAAAGTCTCAGTAAGGTTGTGAGATCCAGACGAAAAAAAAAAGAGGATTTAGATGGGAAATTACATAATTCCTCTGTATTCTACATCTTTCAAAACTAAAAGAAGTTAAAATAAAACTTAATACAGATGGGACTACTTAGAAAAACAAGTAGAAATCACAAAGAGGAAAATCAAGTTAAATAATTAGTCCATTAATCATGCTATTTATCACTTCATTGAACAATGAAGCAATAATGACACCTGGAAGTCAGGATTAAGTCAGACAAAAAGCTAAATATGTTTTTATTTGGAGTTTAATTTCTTCCATCTGCAAAGCTCCAAATGGTCATTAAAAATTCTCCATTATGTATTGACTCCAATTATCACTGGAAAAAGAAACGCACAACAAATTGTTTACAAAACCATTATTTATGCAAACACGGAATAAAAGATCTTTCTGCAAGCAACCTCATATGAATTCATATTTATGCACTGCAAAATTATTTACATAAATTAGTTCTTTGTCCGGTCTGAAAATCATTATCTTTCACATATCTGCACTCTGTATAGTTTTTGCCATCTCTTACCGGGAACTTCCATAGTTCGCCTCATCATTCTTTGAGAACTAATTGAAAACTGACCCTCTTCTAGACCTAAAAACATCTGTATTTACTATTACTAATGGCGTAGGCTTGATCCTAATCTTTCTCTTCTGTATCTGTTTCTATCTCTCTGTTTCTCTTTCTGGGTGTCTCTCTGTCTGTCTGTCTGTCTCTGTGTCTCTCCCTCTGTGTGTGTGTGTGTGAGTGTTTTATGTGCATGTATCTATCTATGTGCATCATGTAAGTGCAATGCCCAAAAGGGTCAAAAGAGATGGTGTATGATTTTCTGGAACTGGAGTTACAAAGGGTAGTGAGCCACCATGTGGGTTCCTGAAAAGCAAACCCAGGTCCTCTGGAAGACAATCCAGTGCCCTTAATGCCCTTAATCACTTAGCCATCTTTCCAGATTCCCTTTAGTTTTATTTTACATCACTTGTTTTTTAAAATTCAAATATTTTCAGTAGGTGACAAATTCTAAGGCGAAACTGCGTCTTTTTATTGAGTCCTCGATGTCTAACAAACAAAGGGTTTGCAACAAAAAAAAATTCAATTAGTATATGGAAATGATGATGTGCAGATTTACCGGTGTCCACTCACATCCTAAGAGGGGAACAGTAAGTGCCAACAGCAATAGCCGTGGTTCATTTTCTAACATATGTATTGGTTTTTAATATTTGTGCCCCACAATTTTCATCCCGAGGGATTTGGCACTTGTTCTAATCAGTCTGCATACCCTTAACAGCTGAACTGGAGAGACAATTAATCAAAAGTGACGGTGGACGATATCTACTTTAAACTGGGATTATTTCAAAATGAGCTAGTGTTATCCACATCTTCCACAGAAGAAAACACAAAGTTTACGTAGTTAGTGAATGTTATATGTCTTCCCGTGGAAAACAAATGGAACTGCACTTCCTGCCCAGGTACTTGCTATTCCACCTTGTATCAACTAATTTACATAGCAAGAGTCCCTTTTGGGGCACTGAGAGAGTCCACTTGCTGTTTCTACTCTTATACAGAACAACTAGTGTTTTTGTCCTTATCCTTGTACATTCTTTAATCTAAGAGATGAAGACTATCATGACAATTTGCAATGCAAATGGGACTGAATTTTAGCTTTTTATCAGAGACCATCAACATGAGCTATTTTTAACTTTTTAATGACATTTTAATTTCTTGACGGTGTAAGTACATGCATGAGTGGTGCCATCGCAAGGCTATGGAGGTTAGGGGACAACTTGTAGGAGTCAGTTCTTTCTTTCATTATGGGAATTTAACTTAGGTCCTCAGGCTTGATAGAAGGCTTCTTACCAATGGAACTATCTAGACAGCCCACTTTTTATAATTTTTATTGTCTGTTAAGCAATAATTTTGCATAATAGAATTAATTTATTTACTTGTGGCATTTACATTTTAATATTTTATTTACCAATTTAACTTTCAGATATGCTACTCAGACTTTGCTAATTACTCAATTTTATTATTATTTTTTGAATACTCATGCTTTATTTTTGAAATATAATGTAATTACATTATTTCCCCTTCACTTTCTTCTGTTACAAGCCTCCTGTGCAGACATCCCATCCTTTTTCAATTTCACCTTCAATTTTATATTTCTTTTAGTTTTTCAAGACAGAGTTTTTCTATGTAGTCTCTCGCTCCGTAGTCGACAAACTTACAGATCTTCCCAAGTCTGCCTCCAGAGTATTGCCTGGCTTATGATGTCTTCTTTCATTAACAGTTGTTATAAGAATGTATATCTATGCATATATATTTCTAAGGAAAAGCTTTTCATATATAAGTGTTTTATATATATATATATATATATATATATATATATATATATTTATTTACATGTATGCATGTTTACAGGGCTGACCATTTGATATTAGGTAACAGTTAGTGTGCTATTCTCTGGGGATGACTACTTTTTGTCACGTTCAGCATTTCTCAGTTTCCTGTAAGTTTTTTTTTTTGGGGTGTGTGTGTGTGTGTGTGTGTGTGTGTGTTTAAGGTTATCATCTTTGTATATGGTAAAATTACCATCTGTTGCTGTGATTCTGAATTTTGATATTATTGGGTAGTTATCATGCTGGTCATTTTAAATAAAGGTGATCATATGGTACAGAGGACTATGTAGTTGAGGTTCCTATTATATGTGACACAGTATTTTCAATGTAATCAAGTAATTTTAATATAATCAAGCACATATTCTGCTCATTTCTCATTTCCATTTTTAATTCTCAATTACATAAATATTTTTTTTCATTTTTACTGAATTTTATTGAACTCTATATTTTTCTCAATTACATAAATATTATGTGATTTGAAATTACCCAACTTTGAGGTTCTGGCCATTTCTTTTTAAGTGTTTTCTTTTGCAAGAGATTGGGCAGCTCTGACTGATCTGTTCTCAAGTGATTGATTTAAATTCCCTGCTTCATAACGTGCACTAAAGTTAAGAGCAGTCATAAATTGGCTATGTAAAACATTGTTGCTGAGAGCAGAATTCTCAAATCTCTGAATAATCCATGTACTCTAAAATCCCACCGCATGCCTGTGTATGCTAGCTCTCAGGCAGGGTTTGGACAATTTATGCTTAGAATTTTGGATCTCATTCCCATGACAGCTGGCTAACTGACATTTCCTGAGTAAATTTCTAGGAGGTTTTGAGCCCTGAATGCTGTCCTATGGCACTTTTATCCTGTAATTTTTCTTTTCCCCTTTTATGTATTTAGAGCTAGAGTAGTTGGGCAAATCTATGACCCAAAGTACTAAAAATTTTACCAAAAATAGGTAATTAAGCATTTTCATAAGTTAAATTTCAAGTTTCACATACTGTGAAAATAGTATTGAAATTAAAAAATTAATAACTTATAAAATAAGTTTAATGCAATCAAATAAATAATTTCTTCATTTTCATTGTTATTAAAACATATTCTGTTGTTTCTCCTGAAATATTATTGTTTCAGTAAGTAAAATATTACTTATATAGTTCAAGTCAAATTAGTTCTGCTTTCAAAGTTAATGATTTGTTTTGATATCAGTAGCATTCACACTCATATTTAATTTTTGATTGTAAATTTTCATGATGACCCATTTGTTAAAAATATTTTGTCCTCCTGGAGAAGACCTGAGCTCAGTTTTCACACCCACATCGTAGCTTCAGACATAAGAAATCCATTTTCACAGGTTCCAATGCCACCTCCTGGCCTCTGTGGATACCAGACACTTTTATACGTTCAAGTAAGACACTCATACATGTAGAATAAGAATAAACCACTTTACTAAAATTTGAATAAATAAAATGCAGTAATTCCTCAGCATTGTATGTTTGATATTCATTCATGTAGTCCACTAGGATCTAGCTTATTCTTTTTTTAAAATGATTTTTATTGAGCTCTGCATTTTTCTCTGCTCCCCTTACTGCCTCTGCCCTCCTCTTCAACCCCCCTCCATGGTCCCCATGTTACCAAGTTACTCATGAAATCTTGTCTTTTTCTACTTCCCATGTAGATTAGATCCATTTTTCTCTCTCTTAGGGTCCTAATTGTTGTCTAGGTTCTCTGGGATTGTGATTTGTAGACTGGTTTTCTTTGCTTTATGTTTAAAAACCTCATATGAGTGAGTACATGTGATAATTGTCTTTATGTGTCTGGGTTACCTCACTCATAATGATGTTTTCTAGCTTCATCCATTTTCTGCAAAATTCAAGATATCGTTATTTATTTATTTATTTATTTATTTATTTATTTATTTATTTATTTATTTATTTATGCTGTGTAGTACTCCATTGCATAAATGTACCACATTTTCCTTATCCATTCTTCGGTTGAGGGGCATTCAGGTTGTTTCCAGGTTCTGGCTATGACAAACAATGCTATTGTGTCTTTTAAGCACCATACAAAGTATTCTAAGGTGGATGTGGAATGTAGTTTATAGTTCTGACTTCCTTATTTGGATTTATCTGAAAAACAAATTGAAATTGTATATTATGTTATACCAAACTCCCATATCTCTGCCTAATATGCAGAGCTCAAGTGTATAGAATCCTGCAGACATAAATATTATTATCTTTCCTTTATTAAGTGAAAATATTTCACATAATCTTTCCTTGTAAAGAGCTCATTCATATGGACAGCATATGTTTTTGTTGTTTTGATTGGTTCTTGTTTATTTAGTCATGGGTTTCATCCAGTGAAACAGCTTTTCAGCTAGTGATACGTCATAAGTCAAGGAAGCTTTACTGAGTCATTATATCTCTGAATAATTTCAGCTTAACATTATGCTTCTAGGTTATAATTTATTTTGTTATTGGAAAAGTTCCTTCTAATCCCTGAACCATTATTATCTAATCTCTTTGGTTATTTGGATTGTAACACATATATAGAAAGCTTAAAATCTAATATCCACATAGCAGAGAAAACATGCAATATATGTCTTTTTTGGTTTCAGTTACCTCTCAGGATGATTGTTTCTAGTCCCATATATTTTATCTGCAAACTTCATAAATTTACTTTACTAAGAGCTAAATATTTCATTGTATAAATGTACTTATTCTCATTAACCATTCATGAGTAGGCAAACAACTAGCCTGTTTCTAATGTCTGAGTTATGGATAAAGCAGCAATAGATGTGGGTGAGCAATATTTTCATTGTACTTTGTTTATATTCCCAAAGTAATATAACTGAATCTTATGGTAGATTCCTTTTCAGCTCCCCAGGGAACTGCCACACTAATTTCCATAGTGGTTGCGTAAGTTTGCACTCCCACAATAATGAATAAGTCTTTCCCTTTTCTTGCTTTGCTTTGTTTTATTCATCTTGGCCATTCTGACTAGGTTAAGCTGAAATCTCAAAGTAGTTTTAATTAGCATTTTTCTGAAAGATGAGGACGTTGAACATATCTTTAAGCATTTTCAGCCATTTGCATTTCATCTTTTAGGAAGTCAACTTAGTTGAGTGCACCATTTTTGTTGTTGAATTTGCTGTGTAGACTAAAGTGGCCTCAAACTCTCGGAGATCATACTTCCTCCCAAGTGCTGGGATTAGAGGCATGCATAAGCAAGCCTGACTCAATGCCCCATTTTTAAATTGGGTTATTTATTTTAAAAAATAAATATATTCAAATATTTTCAATTCATATATATATATACACTAACCCTCTATCAGATGCATAATCTATAAATAATTTCCCGTTCTGGAGAATGCCTCCTTGTTCAAAATGTGGTATCCTTCCCCATGCAAAAGCTTTTCAACTTCATGCCATCGATTTACTAATTGTTGTTCTTAGTACCTGCCCTATTGGTATGTTGTTCTGAAAGCCTTTTCCTAGTCTAATGAATTGAAGCCCTTTTTTCCACTTTCTTTTCTACTAGATTCAGGATATTACAACGTAGGTCTCAAAGTCCTTGGTCAATTTAGCATTGAGTTTTGTGCAGGGTGATAGATAAGGATCTATTTTCATGCTTCTACATCCAGGAAACAGTTTGACTAGCACAATTTGTTGAAGATGCTGTCTTTCCTCCAGTGTGTATCTTTGTCAAAAATAAGGTGTCTGTATATATGTGTAGAATTATGTCTGGACTTGTTTTTGAAGGGGGTGAGTCCTGTAGTTTGGTTTCTGTTGCCCACTTTAAGTCTATACAAGAGTGGTGAGTGGTGACTGTGGAGCTCCCTGATAGTGTTTCTGCAGGTAGGTGGGTATGCCATTGGACTGAAGGAAGCTAGAAGGAAGGATAAAAAGGGTCATAATTATTAGTTCTTAATGATTGCTAAACAATTAAAAATACTGCTTATAATTTATTCCTTGATTCATTTGTTATATACACTAATACTTACATTTCAGTTATCAAAGAAGAATGAAAAATGTGATTACATATCATTGATTCAGTTTCATTTTTGTTTGATCCATATTGTTGATTTACAATTGAAAATATAGTGTTATCAGGATATTTTCTACATTATCTTATTCAGGTAGATCACAGACCATGTTAAGACTGTAGGATGTCATGGTTACTTCAGCAATTAATGTCCATACTTTTTATGGTAGCCTGTCCTTTGAATACAGAAATTCTTTGCTAACTCATTACGCTGTGTATGTTTATATTCATCTGTGTGTAAATGCACATGGACCTGTGGATACAAATCAGAGAACAACTTCAGGTGTCATTCTTTAGGCAACACTTACCTGTTTGAGACTGAGTTTCTCCTCAACTGTAACTTGTTAACAAGGCTCAGCTAGTTGTGCGGTGAGCACCAAAGATCTGCCTTCTTTTGCATCCCCAAAATTAACTGGGGTTATAAGCAAACACCATTATGCCCAAAGTTTTGAAAATATTTTATTTTTAACTAAGCTATAATTACATAATTCTCCTCTTCACTTTACTCCCTCTCACCTCTTCTATGTACCCAATCAATTATCACATATATGTATAAATGAATAATAGTACATAAATAAAACACAACCTGCTGAGTGTGCTTTACATGTATATGATATTTTGCGAGGGGTCAGATCATCAAACTCATATCCTCATGCTTGCAAGGTAATTTGTCCAGATGCTTACTCACTAACATTTTATAGTCTGTTTTAATTTGTTTATATGTGGATGTTACTCCCCAGAGTTGATAAAATTATGCAATAAATCTTTATTAGCTTTCATGTTGATGAAAATTCTGTACCATTCCTTTTTATTTTATTCATTTGTTTTATGGAAAATTTATAAACCTTATATACACTAAATCTTACTTTAAAACTCCTATAAAAAATCAATAATAATACATGCTAATTATTTAAGTCACACCTTTGGATGTTTGATCTGTAAATTAAGAGGTAAAAATTAATAGAGGAAAGGGAACACGCAGAGAACTTACTGTAATAAATGCTATTAGATGTTAATTTTTAATCATCTATGGGAAGCACATGAATGCTCATCAATATATGCTAACTTTGCACTTCACCCTTTTAAATTTCTAAAAAATCCTCTAACTTTTAACAACTAAGAAGTATAAACTGCCATACAAGTTTAGATATTGAATGATGACAGGTGTTGAGTAGCTACAAGGCTGAATATTATTCTCCAGTGTTCCCACTTAACATTTAAATATATGCTTTTTACAAGCAACATTTATTTTCCTCTGCACAGAAGTGCTTGATGGCTATACAGAGTTGGGTTTATATGTACTTAATCTAAAACATTTTTAAAACCCTCAATATTGTATGTAAATAGCAGTTGACTGTAGTTATTTTGAGCTTATCATTTTGTAATCCACTTTTTCTTTAAGTAAATTTGAGCAATTTTTAAACCACACAAAATCTATGTACACTACATGAAAATTTTTATAAAATAAACATGTTTAATGTGTAATTAATTCAATATAAACACTTTGACTTTCATCTATTTGTTACCGTTTTTTCTTGCCGTGTAGCAACAATTTATCCTTATTGACTGTTCATTTGGCCACATGAAACGTCCAGCACTCAAAAGGGTTACTCACTTCAAGTATACATCAAAGGCCCACACTGAACTTTATAGCTATTGTTCTCTTTACAATAGTGCAGTCTCAAACTATGTTATACGTGTCATGGGTTCATCTTAGAGAG
>JAQHUG010000002.1:3560876-3576908 GCA_028555095.1 Dicrostonyx torquatus
TTTTTAGATTTGCAAGGGACTTGACTTTTTTTTAAGGATATTTTGAGACCACAATCATTCTCTCAGTGTGATCTGATAAACCTCCCTGTGAGATTGGAAATCAGTAAATTTCTCAGGGAACTTTGAGAGAATCAAGCTCTGGTTCCCTGAGAGCCATTACATGTCACTGTTAATGTCTGAAATCTTTAAATAAACATGACCAAAAGGAAGATTAAAAAATATGTTCAAGAAAATTAAGAGTAAATATATTGATGTCAGGGTATATCCCAAAGTTTCCAAGAAAGATAAATATTAACTATATTACCAAAGATAGAAGTATCATTCAGTAAAGAGAGGGCTAACGGAAGACTGGACAGAAAATTACACACTAACTCAAGTCATCTCATAGTTCCTTTTGATGTATATCATCACTTTAAATTGTTAAGTCTTTAAGGATGTATGGTACCTGAAGAATTTCTGTATTTCTTCTTCTTCATTATGCATTTCATTATTCATTAACTGACTAATGAACAGCTACTAAGAAACTGCAGACACAGCAAAAAAAATAAAAGGTAACTAAATGTGACTACATATACATTACTATATACTGGGAAATCACAATATAATTATCTGCAAAGAAGTAGAAAACATAAAAGGATATTGTATAAAAGGTTTCCTCTGAGATGGAAGTATTAAATGTGATTCCATATACATTTTAATATACTGGGAAAACGAGATAAATATCTGCAAAGTAGAAAATATGAAAGGATATTGTGTAAAAAGTTTCCTCTGAGATTGAAACAATCCATGCTCCACAGCAGTTCTTTGAGCAAGGAGGTAAACAACTGTAAATAGCTTGAAGAATTCCCTGAAACTAACATGATTACTAGACTCCCTCCCCCCTTCTCCGGAAGAATAAGTGACAAAGAAGTTTAAAGTCTCCCTCAGACGAATAAACCCAAGCTGAAAGGAAGATTCACACCAGACCAGATGCCTGGAAGAGGGACAAACAAGCAAGGCTCCTGGGAGAGTTTTAGACCAATTGAGTCACTTGGAAGGGATACTTTCCAACCTGCTGAGCTGCCTTTAGGCTTTGCAGCATGCTCTATGATCGCAGATTTTGTTGGCTGTTAGCCATGCTGGCGTGGACTTTGGTGATGAAGATATGTTTTCATTTTTGCTCCTGTAAGTAACCCCAATAAAACTTCATTGCTTCACCAAGTTGGACGCTGGTGCTATCTGTTCTTTACTTGCTTGGGTTCCTTATCTAGCATAAGAATAGTTATGTGTTGTGTCTCCCTAGGAAACCTTTTGCCAGACAGCTGACAGAAAAGCAGAGAATGGGAAAAGTGAGTGAAAGAAGAACTTGTATCGCTAGGAGCAAGTTTGTAAGTCACACACGTGTCTTCAAAATAGTCTCTAACAGGAGAAAAGTAAAATTGCAGTGTGCTAAGACTTTCTTTATATGTTCAAAAAAGTAGTTATTGGGTCGGTGTGATCAGAGCAGGAGTACAAGACAGAAAGAGCTAAAATATAGTCAGAGAGTTCATAGGCTGCAGAGCCTGTAAGATGTGGAATTGTTACATGGTCTCCACGTCCAGCTAATGAAGTTGTGTTTTAGTGGCACATCCAAGGCAGCTGACCTTGTTAGATTGTTTCCAATATAGAAAGACTAAGGAATTCCCTTACCTGATATGTAATCTTCTTGGCTTTAAAACATAAAGCAGGCAGGTGGGTATCCAAAGAAAGGGGTAGCCAGGCGGTGGTGGCGCATGCCTTTAATGCCAGAACTCAGGAGGCAGAGGCAGGCAGATCTCTGTGAGTTCGAGACCAGCCTGGTCTACAAGAGCTAGTTCCAGGACTGACTCCAAAGCTGCAGAGAAACCCTGTCTCGAAAAAAAAAGAAAAAAAAGAAAGGGGTGTAGTGTTCTTTAAACCCAAAAGCAATCCGAGAGTGGGATTCTACCTCGTTTTTCTAGGAATTCATCAACAGCATAGATGAGACAGACTCACATTATATTGGGCGGTATAATTAGCTCAAACTTAACGGATTTAAATTTTGTTTTGATTTTAGCTGCTTTGTTCAAAAATTTGTCTTTATGAAAAAATAATCTTCATAGAAAATTATTTTAGCTCTCAGAGCCTGTTCTTGATCTGTGAGGAAGCTTGTCTTATACTGCACTATCTAATCTTTCTTGGTAGGGGGCATTTGGGGACAGTTCCATCTCTTCTTAACTTTGCTTTTTGGCTTCTGCTAGACTGACTGTCTTCTCTTTTACAGCAGCATGAACTTGCTTCAGCCTGGCCTCCATGTCTGGGACTGTGTTATTCATTATTCATTGAGAGAATTGCATCTATGTCTTCATCTGTTAGATTAGACATAGTTTTCAGAATTCTACCCATGGCACACTTTTGATAAACTACTTGCTTTCAGAATCACAACAAAAAAATCATTGTGCACTATTCGGAAGACCCTTCAAGACCCCCAAATTTTGTTGCCAGCTGTTGTCCAGGCAAGACCTTGACCCAGAAACCAAGTCAAAGCAATGCTTTCCATATTGTGTTCATCTCCAGTCAGCTCCATTTGGCCTTCATATATTTTGTCCTTGCCAAACATATTGAGAAGCCAGTGAACCAAGAGCAGGCCTTAACAATAGGATGAAACCTAAACTGTTGGGACAAATTTGACTCAGTACTTTAGTAACTCATATGCATGTGCCACACAAACCACCACATTACCTTCTATATGAGTATAAACAGTCTGGCAGATTCCTCTGCTAGTTTAGAAAACTCATCTTGTATTTGGGTGCATTCTGCTTACTATTGTCCTGGACCACCACTCATCTTTGAACAGATTCCTCTTGACATGTTCTAAATTTCAATTTGTATCTCTTAGAGTAGATCTTATTTTTGACCATTTTCACAAACTTCATTATTTGGAATAGAGACCCAAGACTATAGCCCCGCACAGTCCTTCAGGCCCAGAAACTCTTGAAGAGTAAACGAGGGCTTGTTTTAAAATGCTCTATCTGCATATATTTAGTTGCACAACAATAATGCACTTTATTTTATTTTGTGTTTATGTTGTACACTTCAACAAACTTCAGCATCTCTCTCTCTCTCCCCATGATCCAATTCCCCCGTCTCTCTTTTATTTTCAAGTCTTATTATTCTTTTACTCTAGATTCTGAACATGAAAGAAAAAACATATTTGTCTTTTATTTTTCAAATCTGGTTTATTTTGCCAAACATGAAGCTCTCCAGTTCAATTCATTTTCCAGCTGATTTGATAATTTCACTCTTCATTATAAGTGGACAAAACTCTATTTACTCTTGTGCAAAATTCATGTCTTACAAAATATCCGAAATGATGTCCTATCAGGTCTGTGTGTACGTGTGTGTGTGTGTGTGTGTGTGTGTGTGTGTTTCTCTCCTTTTCTCTCTTTGTCTTCCTACAGAATCTTTCATTTATATTATGGCTTTCAGTTTTATGTTTTTATGGGTTTCCTGAGTATTTGAATGAGTCTATATTAATTTCTTTTAGCTTTTCTTGGGTTCTTTTCCTTCTGTTTGTTTTGGCCTATTCTGATAGTTTTGTTTTATCTAGTTATATAATTTTATGTCATATTATGTTACCCTTTAGAAACTTGTTTGTTTTCAAATGAAACAGAAAGGGGTTGGGTCTGGAGAGGAGGAAAGGTTCAGAGGAACTAGGAAAGGGGGGAGGGAAAACATCAATCAGGATATGTTAAAAGAAAGAAAACAATAAAAACAAACAAGCAAACAGACAAAATAAAAGATAAGTCCCAGCATCCCAGTGCTGTATTATGCCTTGCACTTAAAGCATCTGAACCTTCTCACATGCTACAGTCTGTGTTGAATACATCTGATTTCTGTTACTTTTGTGGTTTAGTCACAGGGGAAAGCGTGTTTCTCCACTGTCTCCACAGATCTATGATTCCATGTTCTCAAAGTGAATTCTACAGGTTGTAGCTTGCTTCACATGAGCAAAGATTCTTAGACATCTTGAGTGAAATTAGTGTGATGTGGGTCACAGTTTGCATTTGGTGGTAAGAGCCCAACCTTTGGGCACTGGTTCTCACCTTTCTACCTGGACAAGATTTCTTCATAGCTGCATCAACCAGACTAGCTGGGTTATGTGGCAACCAGAGTCTGCTGCTTCTTCCCCTCATCTTCCCATAGGACCATACTAGAGTTAGAGAAGCTTCTGTTGTTGCATCTGGCTTTTAGATAATTTCTTTATCCACTCTAATACTTTAAACTAGCAAATTTTGTAAGTATAAACATTTTATTTATTATATTAATATATTTAATACTCATTTATTCCTTCCGTTTTGAATGAATAGAGTATCTTAGAGTAGATCACCTAATCTAAAATAACTTTCCAATATTTTGTGCTATATTACACCTTCTAGTTAAAATAAATATTTGATTATAACTAAATTTGCCTAATTGTTATATTTTTGAGTAGGACATTTTAAAATTCCTTATGTTGCCACAGAAATTAATGAGATTATATCTTTAATATACTGAAATAGTACCCATATCTATTGCTAAGCTTTGCATAAATGAAAAGTGCTTTCCTATTGAGACAATATTTCTCTGTAACTTTGGAGCCTGTCCTGGAAATAGCTCTTATAGACCAGATTGGCCTCCTACTCACAAAGCTCTACCTGCTTCTGCCTCCTGAGTGCTGAGATTAAACACATGTGTCACCACCGCCCGGCTTGAAGAGTGCTTTCTTATTAACCTCATAGACAATATTGGAAAAATTGACTGTAATGAAAAAAATCAAAGTGTTTAAAACTGTGTATATTATTCCATATTGTTATTTTATTGCCTTTCACATTAAATATACTGTTATTACATTTTAGAAGCATTTTTGAGAATCGATAATTTTCTACTTTATGTAACAAAATATCAGTGGTCAATACCTTAACTCAGTTTAACTAAAAAAACAACAACAACAAAGTACCACTACTGTCAACGGTATAAAGCATGTTAGAAATTTTTGGAAAAAAAAAAACAAAACTATGGTTCTATGTGGTTTGTACTATTTCATACAAAATAAGCTAAGTTTCAACTGTATCATTCAAAACAGAAGACAAAATGATTATACAATCTCATTATATTTTATATAGCTATTGTTAAACCAAAGGGAAAAAAGGCAAACTTGCTACACATTAACGGTCAATACACNTGGCCATTTACTTTCATACTCGTGATTGCTGGCTGGCTGGTTTTGAGGGTCACAGCCTAGGTTGATACCCCGAGAAAAAGTTTCTGGCCTCTGAGGCTAACCTGCTCATGCTAATCAATGTACAAGCTAAGGAATTACTTTGGCTCTTTGTGGAAAGTCTTACTTCCCTTCTCAGCTGGAAAGTATGTGTCAATGTTGACTCCTTTGTGGGACAAAAAGCAGTGAAGAAATGAGGTAGCCATTACAGACCATGAGGGTTAGCAGCTACCTTTCTTTCTTTCAAGGAAACTCCTCAATTTCAGCATGAAAACTGGTGTAAGTTCATCCAGTATAAACCAACATGCTACCTGAGGACTTTTTCTGTGACTAGTCCCTCATTCTTTCTTCTAATATTTGTGTCTGCTACTTCTGAGAGTAGGAAGGGCAGACATACTTTACAATGTATATGCATTCCTGATACTTCACTGTGTTCTACTCCTGGCCAGAATTTCTGATTTCCAATGTTTACATCTCCTGCCTACAGCTCCTTTATCCAGCATTTCCTGCATTCTGTATATTAGGGAAGCAGCATGTATGGACTCTTGACCAACTTTCTTGGTATGAGAGACTACCAAATTTCCCTTGTTCAACATAGAGAATCTTTCCTTCCCCTCATTTTCCATGTTCAGCTCTGCATTTAAACAGTGTCTCCCCACTTCAGGATAGTCTACTGGACCTTGGTCCCAACACAAAATTTGGCTTCAAAGTTAAACCTGATTTCCTTTTAAAGAGTCAGAGGACTTCAATTATCAGGGCATACCCCAGATTACAGTGTTTGCTTCTTATTTCTTGCAGCAAATGAGAGATAAGATGCCCTCTAGGGTGTCCTTTTAGTTGTGATCTTACTTTGATAATACCTAGTCTCACAACCTGCTTCTGGGGTGTAATCTCCTCTGACTGCTATCTCAGCTATGGGGGCTTCTAGATTTATGTGTGATTCTCCTCTGTATGCTGTGATTACCACTAATGAATAAAGAAACTGCTTTGGCCCTAGAACTTAGCTAGCCAGAGAAAACTAAACTGAATGCTGAGAGAAAGAAAGGCAGATCCAGGGAGAAGTCATGGAGCCTCTGCCAGAGACAGACATGCTGAAACCTTGTCAGTAAGCCACAGGCCTCATGGTAAAATGTAAAATAATGTAGATGGGTTAATTCTAGATGTAATAGCTAGCTAGCAAGATGCTTAAGCTATTGTCCAAGCAGTATTGCAAATAATATAGTTTCTGTGTGATTATTTCTGGAGTCTGGGTGTCTGGGAAGCAAACAAGTGGTCTCCTTACAACACTGGATTTCTCTGCTAAAACATGGGCTCTCCATTCTGCATATATTCCCTTCTAAACAAAGTCCTGAAATCTTTGTGTAATTTTTGTTCCCATCTCATGCCATGTTAATATCATGTCTTGTTACACATTCACTTTCAGCCCACTTTTTTACATTTGAGAAAGTACTTTACTCAGTTGAAGATGCTGATTTCTTTTACTCATCTTCCTTCTTTCACAGAGCCTATCTCAGATGGTGTTCTGATGAGCCTAATCAAAATGGTGTCTTTCAGGTCTTAAGGAAGCTAAATAAGATCCTAACCGCCCCCCTTTCTCTTCATACTTCTTTGTTGTAAAGACTATCCATGATGGTGATTAACAAAACCAAATCCTTCCTGTTAGCCTTGTCTTCTCTTTTATTGTTGTGTATATGTGTGTGCAATGTGCACCACAACACGGATATAGAGGTCGGATGTCAACATGCAAATTACATTAGTTTTCTTTGTGGGCCCAAAGGAAAGAACCCAAGTCATCAGGTCTATTCAGCAGGGTACCTGCTGAGATATCTCACTGACCAAACTATTTCAGTTAAGTTCATAAAGGATTTATGCTGATCTATTTTATGATATTAAGAAGAAAAAGTGAAAATTAAGCAATAAATCAAAGGAAAAATGGCACAAGATGATATGAGTATACGAGTGTGGTAAGAAAGACTTTTATATGGGAAATAAGATTTTATCATAAGTCAAACTAAGTAGACTTTTCAAAAGTTGAAAAGCAGACAAAAAAATTAAAGAACAAACCAGAAAACTAATGTGTGTCATAATAGCTATAAGGAAATCCCAGAAAGTGACATATAAGAAACTTAAGATGTTGTATATAACATGATTAGACATTATTACATTCGTAAGATTACAGTTCAGAATACTGACAATAATAAAATCTTTCTTTAGACATTGCCCTACCCTTAGTAACGTTTCTAAGAGCTGTATTAAAGAATGAAAACTTTTAGGTTTTATCTAGATAATTACTAATATTTTCTCCTATTTTTATCAGGATTATAACTTCCTAAATAACTGAATCTTTACAAAGTTGGGATCTATTTTAAATATGCTTGGTTTTGTCTAAGTTTTGTGTAAATGTTACAAAGAAATTTAACCTGAAGTCTGTTACTTACCCTTTCAGAGTGAAGAACTGTCTTTCTGGTTATACATGAACTAACCCTTGGAAGCCTGAAACAATGAGAATTAAAATGGGTAGAAGAGTGTCCTCTGCTCACTGAGATCATCCAGGACACACTGGATGACTGGACCTTTCCAGAGTGTACTACAACTCTGCTGTACTCCCTGTCCCCTTGATGAGAGAGGCCATTGTACAGTAATGAGTTATAACTATGCAAAAAAGAGCATAATTAGAAGTGAAAATGTTAAGCTACATGACTAGCTAGACATGACTTGTCCCAACAAATGGGAAACTGCAGCAAGACAAAAATCTTTGAAACATAGTAAGTAATCCCTAAGAAGTCTTCCCTTATTTTAACAGTAAAAGGCTTAATTTTGAGCCAATACAGTATATTAATATGGAAGCATAAAACAATTACTGGTATTGTAAAACTAAACATTCATCATCTCCCAAACAGGATTTTCCATTCAACCTAATGTACTCAGGTGCCTGGTGCTCCTATAGACCTCCAGAGATTCTAACCAGATCTTAAGGACTTCAATAGCTGCCATACTTTAGGATATTACCAACAGGGCCTGTTTAGTTGATTTAAAACCTTGCTTTCCAAAACATTATCAAAGGGAGAACAAGATACCCCTTTAGCCACTTCCTCTCGTAGTGAGTTTAGGCATTGCAGCAAGCATGGGCTCTGGATCAGATGGACTCAGATTAGCCTAACTTTTATGCTTATTATAACTTGGTAGCTGAATTAGCCATGGAACTAGACCTCATCTTCATAGCCACCAATGCCTTTCAAGCCCAGAGAGATTTTGTTGGTGCAGTAGTACTCCAAAGTCACTATGTTTTCCACATGGCTATGGCAACCCATCAGGTACCTTCCTTTTCCTGGAAAAAGTATGCCGCACCTGTGACAATCAACCAGGTATAGTAAGATGCAAGTAAATGGCTAAGAGATTTAAGAAAGAACTCTGAAAGAGCCGTATAGAGAAGCATATGGAGCTGTCTTCCCTGCTTACTACAACATATAGGCTGCTAATAGCACAGTCTTCTGTGCCTTTCAGCTCTGGCTTCTTTATCTTTTAGTATGATCGACATCTTCTGGGTTTTAGGCCATTAATCTCCAGAAGGCAGTGTCTCAGGAATATTAAGCATTAGCATCAGCATAAGTATTTGTCTCTGCACCTGAAGACCTATTGATCACAAAAATAATCTCACCATCTAGCTCTGACTTCTTTGTATTAACTATTCTGTGTCTTTTCCAAATGCCTCCTGAACTTTCTGAGACTTCAAGTCTGAACACCAAATGTAGATGGATAATCAATGTTAACCATGTTCACCGCTCTGCACACTGCTAATCTGTTGTAAAGCTACTCCCGAGGACATGTCCTTTCCCATTGTCAGTGATTTGGACTTAGTGGTATGTTGGGGAAATGTACACACACAAGTCAGGAAATAAAGCAAATCTCCATATTTCATAGTAAAGTCACAATCATGTGATAGTTGAGTATTTTGACACAGATACTTGGAGCCTAAGTCTCTTGGCTCATGTTGTTTTCCATGAATGGCATGCCACCAGAAAAACACACGCTGTAAAATTTCTTACTACCACTCCTTTATGCCATTTCTCATGTTACTCACTCATCAGACATACTATTTCTAGAGCAAAGAATGGGGCTTATTGGTCAAATGTTTCTCCAGGTTATGTGAGGCTCTGACTTCAATACTCAGCCCACATGTGTGCCCCCCCATTTTTGCCAGGATGCTGTTTATAAATGGACTTTCTAAATAAATAAATGAAGGCCTAATTACCCTGACAGTTCTTGCAATGCATGGATAATGTGTTCAGTAGAGCATTAGTTATGATTAACAATCTAGGGAAGAGTCATGGGAAGAATATAGACAAGGATTGTTGCAAATATCATATATTTACCAAAGTAAAGTGTCAGTTGTTAGCAGAGTCTAGTAGGGCAAGGCACAGCTTCAAATCTCTATTTTACTCAATGTGGAGGAACTTGAGAGTAACTCCAGCCAGATCTAAACATCTGTGGGGATTTGGATGAAAGAATAGCAGTAACCAAATCAAAACTAGCAAAACTTGGAGAAATCATGATGTAGATAATTTCTTTTAAAAAAATCATTAAATATGTTCCTTTTCTCTCATAAATATGACTTAATTGTTTGTTTGAATCTGCCACTACCAAAATCAGGAAATTAATACAATATACAACCTTCTAAAATCAATATAACCTACGAATGTCAATGAAATTTTCCTTTTACATAATACCATAACTAGTTTTGTACAAATGTATATTTATCAAATACAGAAAAAAATAATAAATGTTCATATGACTGTAGTAACATAAGAAAGATCTTTGACCCTAATTTATAAACTTCAGACAATGATTGGAACATTTTGTTCACATTTTCTGAAATAATAGACTCTGGTAGAGGAGAACATTGGAGCCAGCATACTCACTTTACTGAATCACTTGCTGAATCAAAGAATTACCCAATTTCCAATTTTATGTAAACATCACTAACAATAAAGAAAAGTGATTGCTGGTGCCTTCAGGAATGTTCAGACAATAGAAACACAATGAGCTGATGTAAATTAGGTTTGGAATTTTAGGTAATACAAAACTGTTTTCTTGTAAATTATTCTCCTAATCTTATGGGTATTAATGTTATATTTTGTGGTATAGCATGTCAAAGAGAACTATGAATTAAGCGATGCTTTCTTATTAACTTTCAAAATGTCTCCACTATATCAAACTCAAAACAGTATGTGGAAATCTTTTTTTTTTTTCTGGTTTGTAGGAAAAGAAATGTTTTGGCAGCCATTGTTGGTTTTTTCACTTAGTTAATTAACAGCAGTGAAACTTAGATTGATACAACAATTTAAGCAGAAGAATTTATTTGAATTGAGAAGAAATATTTGCATATTATATAGAAAGAAATGGTATATTGACTATTGTCTTAGTTATTTTTTTTAACTTATGTGCAAGATTTTATTTGCTCCATGTGTATTAAGCTGCCCACAGACACAAAAAGCGGAAGTCGGGACTACTGGATTTGGAGTTACAGTTTTGAGATACCTGATGTAGATGCTGTTAACTGAACCCAGGTCCTTCACAAGAGCAGTCAGTAAGCACTCTTAACTAATGAGCCATCTTGATATCCCCATGTAAACTACATATGGGAAACTAAGCTTTGAAAATACTTAAAGTGTGTGTGTGTGTGTGTGTGTGTGTTTGTGTGCATACACATATGGAAGATAGAGGAAACTTTTCTCCTATGATCACAAATGCATGTATCATGTCCACTCCTCTCATCATCTCCTTCTCACTCCTCCCATCCATTTACTTCCTTCTCAGATTTACAGTTGCTTCTTTAATTTTATTTTTATACATACTGGTGAATCTGCCACTACCTATTTGTTCACAAACTTAATAATATCTAACATTACAGTCCTGTGGGGGAAAAAGACAGTTTTTCTGTATGTGGCCACATGTGGTGCAATAATTCTAACCACACAGTAGGTTGGAAACAGCTATCCAAGGCACAAATGAGATCAGAAGGAAGAAAATAAACAGTGTGATCCTCCAGACTAATTCTATGATATCCTTCTTCTTATTAGAAAAATATCGCTTTGATTATCATACACAGTTGACAACCACTGACTGAAAAATATCCACAAGGAAACAAATCAACTCTCCTCATCTTTCCCCAAATGTCAAAAACCAGTGTTTTATTTTTACTTTAATCAGTTTTAAATTTTTCACATATTAAATGATGCAAAATAAACAACTGCATGTCATCTATAGGCTTTCACATATTTACTGCACAAAGGTCTCTCTATGCAAATGTGTTTTGTTTTACCCTAAAAGGTTCGTGTGAGAGGATACTCCCATAAGTCACAGAACTTAAAGGACATTCAGTCATCTACATTCTCTTCCAATCAGTGAATAAACATTTCTGAAACACATGCGAGACTAGGTGATGGTTCAGCTAATAAACTGTTTGAGAAGAAAGAATTGATACCCAAGTTCAAATATACCGTTTCCATAAGCATTCCTGTAATCCTAATACTGGGGATATAGAAACAGGAGGATCACTGGGTTCAACAACCTGTTAGTCTAAGTAAATCTGTGAATTTGGGGTAAAAATAGAATGAGCAGCAATTGAGAAAGATACCTGATGTTAACCCCTGACCTTCAAACAAGCACACATGTGCAAATCCACAACCCCACAAGAGCACTTACACACACATTTGTACACACAAACAGACAAGAGCTGATAGAATTTTTCATTTAAAATTAATGCTACATAAGGAAAGACATATAACTACAACTTTCAGAAAGTTACTTGAAGAAGTCAAGTATTTCATAACTTCTCAGTATAATCATGAATATTCATTCTTGTATATTCATTTCACTGTCTGGCACTATGATAAAGAGTTCTCAATTAGCATTCTTACAAAGTGCAGTGCATTACTGGAAGTTGAAACAAATGTTGAACGTCTTTAATCTTTGTAAAATCTGTTTTTTTTTGAGTTCTTGCCTATTTCTTTACTGTCCATCAAGACAGCCAAAGTCATAAATTCAATGAAAACAATGAGAAAATTAAGTCAGCAAATACAAAGAGTCACCAGAAATGATTGCCAGGAAGGATAATGAGAATTTTCCAATACACTATTGAATGGTATTCCCAGAATACCAAAGAGGAAGAGGTGACCATAATGTACAGCAGCCATCATATAAAATGACTTCAGTTTTATGTCTTACTCTGGAACCAGAAAGAATGTTTAAAAAGCGTGATTAGCAAGTAAATTATAGAAGTTTTGTTGCAAACCAGGAATGTAAAATGAGGAGAAAATTAGATGAAAATAACAAAATGTTTTATTTTTTAAAGGTATAGTTAATTAACTTTAGTCAATACAAATATAGTGCAAATTAGGGCATAATAGCTACTGAATCCTTAATGTTTTCCCAAAACGTATTATTTTAAGAAATGAAAGACTGAAGATGATTGCCTAAATGTCATTATACCCAGAAATTACCAAATATTTGTAAATCAATTGTAAAAGTTTATAAACATTTTGTACTTTATATGATAGAATATGTTTTTCCTTGTTACCAATAAAAATACTAAAATTATTAAGAACATGATTTGTTCTTTGAAAACAGTATATTTCATAATCACCATTTTTTAAGATTTCTTGTATACTTGCTTATTTTATAGATTTCTCTATAAAATCTCTCTTGTGTGTTAAGTCAATAAATATTAAAGATATGGTGCCATTTTGAATAACTTTACTCATAAAAATAGAGAAGCTCCAAAATGGTTTTAAATGAATATAATAGCTGGTAAATAGTCTCAGATAAAAAGAAAGACATGATACTGCCATAAAATGAAAATGTTCTGGAAATTTAAAATAAGTTAAATAAATAGGTTAACTAGTTGTTTCCCTAGAAAAAAAATTAAATGAATAGAAGTATTTAAATCTACCATGGCAATCAATTGGTCTCTCTACTTAAGGAATGCAAATGTCAGAAAAGTTGGATTGCTGTTGTAATAACAGACATTGATGCAATATTTTCATGAAAATTCACTATTATACGAAGTGAAGGAAAGTGACGTCCATCACTGAGAGAAGATGGGCAAGTTCGGGATTGAGTGGCTGAGAGAAGGAGGTAGCTAGGTAGTGTCTGTGATGGTCTAGCTTTTTGTCAACTGAGTGGAACTTATGTTTAGGAGACCTCTCTCTGTCTCTCTGTCTCTCTCTCTCTCTCTCTCTCTCTCTCTCTCTCTCTCTGTCTCTCTCTCTCTCTCTCTCTCTCTCTCTCTCTCTCTCTCTCTCTCTCTCTCCATCAATGTTCCCATCAAAATTTTACTGAGGAAAGTAAACTGATCCAGAACGTGATGACATCATGACATGGGTTGGAGGATAAGACTGAAAAAAGGTAGAAAGCAAAGGAATCACCAGCATTCAATCCCTTCTTCCCTTCTGCTTCCTGGAAATGGATGCAACATGACCACCTGCCTTATCTTTTTCATACCAAACCCTAGGATGATAAATGCCTCAAACCATGAGCCAAAATAGACCCCTTTCTCTAAGGTGACTTGTTAGACATACTTTGTCTCAATACTAATAGAACTAACACTTTGTATTCCTTTTTTCTTTTTCGGGACAGGGTTTCTTTGTAGCTTTGGAGTCTGTCCTGAAACTAGCTCTTGTAGACCAGGCTGGCCTTGAATTTACAGAGATCCACCTACCTCTGCCTCCTGAGTGCTGGGATTAAAGGCGTGTACCACCATGACCCAGCCCTGTATTCTCTACTTAACCATATTTCCTGGTAGTGCTGAAGTACACAGTTTACAACAGAATTGAGTTCATGGTGAGGTGGCTCCAACATCAATAAAAAAATAACTATTTTTTCTTTGAGGGTATAGCTAATACAAAATTAATTTACATTTTGTGTCTGAGCAATAGGGAATAGGTAGAAACCCTAACTAGTAGGGTGAGAAATGTCTATTATGAGTAAAAACTGTTACAGTCATCATGTAATGAAGAAAGCCTTACCTGCATGAATCATAAATGATTTAAAATAAGTTGAAGTCAATTGCATAATTATTCAAGATAGAGTATCAATTTCTAAAATTAGAACCTACTAGATATACATTCTGAATGGAATACATCTCTGTGAAAATTCAAAACTGATACCACTAAGGAGAGAAAATATGTGATATTTGTCTTTCTGGGTCTGGGTCACTTAGCCCGGGCTGATTGTTTACAGGTTGATTTTTTTCTATGAAAATTTTATTTTAATAGCTTAGTTATATACATGAACTTGTCTTTTGTATTCATTTCTTTACTACAGCTGAATCATTTTTCAGAAGCACTAACCAATAAACATTTGTTCAGTAGTTTCAGGAGTCATTTTACAATTGTTTTATTTTTCATAAAAATCTTCTTTTGAGATAAAGTCCAGGCTGGTCTGAAACTAACTATGTAGACCGAATGGCCACAAGGTCATAGATATCCATCTTCTTTCATCTCTCCAGTATTAGGATTAAGATGTGTGCCACCATGTCTAGCTAATTTTCTTTTCTAGCATTGTTTTTCACTCAAGTTCATACATCCCATATGAACTGCCCAGTTTCTGTCTGTTGACTATATATACCAAGTCATAAGGTGATTCAGAGTTTTAATGCAAAAGTAAAATTAATCATTATTGAAAAACAGAGTGTGGTGAGATGAATTAAGGTGAATTGACACTATCATACAGTGTAGGTCTCAAGAATAGCTATTCTGTAAGAGGTGTGGAATGTCTTAGTTGGCTGAAATCTTGCCTTCTAACTCACAGACTTTGGAGAAAGGATTCCACCCTGAGGACTATGAGATACAACAAAATCCTAGTTGGTTGTTGGATGGAGCTGTTGAGAGGTAGAAACTAAGAAGATGTAGGTGATCTATCTCTCTCTCTTTCTCTTTCCCTCTCTCTTCTTTCTCTTCCACAGACACAGCTAGACTTTGGGAAACTTAAAAAGATGTATGTAATGATGATGTAAAGACTTCTGTAATTCTTCCTGCATAAAAGCAATGAGAAATCTACCAAAATAATAAAAAAAACAATGGTCATCATCAACTTTTTAAGAAGTCTGGCCACTGGAAAAAATGCTTATAAAACTGTCCAATATAAAATAAAATGGCTAAACTTTGGCAAGGACAGAAGAAACCCTGACATTTACTGCAATGTGTATGACATAAACTTCTGCTTTCTCAACTCTACAATAGCCTCATAAAAAAAGCCTGCCCTTGAGTGACTACTCAGACATTGGTATCACTGTAGACATCATGGTATCTCTGCCAAGTGCCCCAATCACAAGTTTATCATTTTACATATCTCCTCTCTTGCTGGGCAAGGCCTATTTTCAGTAGTTTGTTTCATTTTAATTTGATTTTTGTGCTGGCTGTGATGGTTGCCCTTAAGAGTGTAATATCCCAAGGGAGATTCCATTGGAGAAAACTAAGTTTTCATTCGCAAGTTATTTTCTGTTGGAGATAGCTTCTGGTTTAGGGATGGGGCTTGTGTCTACTTCCCCTCTAAATACTGGGACTCCATCAAGCCCAGACCTGTGAAAGCTCTGTGCATACTTTTACAGTCTCTGTGAGTTTATATGTGCATTGGTCCTGCTTTGCTCAGAAGGCCTTGTTTTCTTTACATGCTACATCCTCTCAAGCTCTTACAGGCTTTCTGCCTCCTCTTTTGCAGGTGCCTGAGTCTTGAGGAAGACATCCCATTTAGGAACAAATATTCTCAGATCTCTCTGTCTCTGCACATTGAGAGGT
>JAQHUG010000002.1:3618975-3635217 GCA_028555095.1 Dicrostonyx torquatus
GTCTTCTCTGCCTTAATTCTATAGATTTCAGTAAGTGAGTATTGAAAGTAACTGACTTCATCAACTTCATTTTGACTGCCATATGCTTCTTTCTTGACAGGCAGCAATAACAACGATAATAACAAATAGTAGCGTGATCATTATTCTCAGAGAAGCCTTTGTGGAAGCATTTAAGAAAATATCTTCCTTCTCGTTATGTACAACTTTTGCTCCTTAATAAAAACAGAGTGTAGGAATAAAGCAGTGTTCTGAGCCTTAAAATAAACCGTGATTGTCTCCACTGTTGGGTTAGAAAGCCTTACTAACATAGTATTGTTTTGCCCTCAGCTATCTATTAGAAAAATAAAATTATTGTTATGTTTAGTGTACTACATTGCTCATATCCTTACCACTGAATTGAAATGGATTATCTAAGTCCATAAGAAATTGCTAATTGTGACTACCTTTGAAAAATAAGAGTGCAGATTTTATATCAACATTTTGTTCTTAGAAAATATGCCTTCAAAACTAGTTTTTTTAAACCTACATCAATATTTGCCATGAAATAATAAGCTACTCAATGTTGATATACTTCTAATTACATATCAATACTAATAAAATCAATTCTAAATTACTCTCATCTTTTGAGGAATATTCATCTTTTGTTCCTTTACAGAAAAAGTAGGTGTCCTACAGTATAAAAATTTGTACAATATGAAGAGAAACCAGAATATACATGTCTCACAGTTTAAATGAACTATTTTTTATGAAAATGACAAAAGTTTATGTATTAGTTACTGTTTTATGCTATGAAAGGACATACTAACTATCGTGGAAGGGAGCATGCCATAAGACAGGAAGTCATGGCACTGGAGTAGTAGCTGAGAGTTCTTATCTTAATCACTGGGAATACCTTTGGAAATCTCAGAGCCCACCCTGGTTTCACACCACCCCCAGTAAATTCACACTTCCTAATTCTTCCTAAATGGTTCCATTAACTGGGGACCAAGTACTCAAACTCATCCTCATTCTAACCACTGCAGTACCCACACGTGACAGATAAATAACGATGACATGTTGGTCCTTGGTGACTGAGAGGATATTGTCACGAAGCTCCACACTGGCTACAACCTGGCATTCCTCTTCCTTCTGCTTTCTGCGTGTTGAGATTAAAGTGTACACACCACACTCCACATCAAGTGTTATATTTTCAACTTATTTACGTCAGTCAATAAATAGAAGATTGCAAAACATAATGCTGCACTGAATGTTGTATTGTTAGTGATAGATATGTCTTCTCTGACCTGTTACTGTAGTTGTAGTGTTAGAGGCATCTTCTCTAATATTTATGTATAAAACATGAATCTTTATTTGAAAACTCTTAAGAATATCTATTGTTCTACATTTTCAAAACTTATCTTTTTATGCAATGTTATTCCTAGGCCAGTAGCAATCAACATATTGCAAGTCAATAAATAATTATTAATAAAAATTTATCATTCCTGTATAAAAATGTTTTTAACCTATTTCTTTGTCAATAAAATATTTGTTTATTCTATGTTATTAATGTTTCCCATTATCAATTCCAGTTCTACTTCATAAAACCTTGGAAGCAAAATATAATATATAGGCAAGCTTCTAAGACAGATGAAATCAGTATAAAATGAAATATGATATAAATTTACTTTGTCTTTGATTCTGATGAAAATTTCTAGAATTATTAATATTTATGGCTTTTTGTGTTTTACTTGTAGATTTTTTTCTATATTCACACCATAAGCATAATGTGTTTAAATTTTATTGATGTTAACAATCAATTCCAAAACTTACATGTTTTCAAATAACGCAATTTTGATTTTTCTTTATGTATTTTTTAAAAGATTTACAGAAACTGCATTCCCTGTAGCTAATAAGAAATGCAGTTATACAAAGCATTTATCATCTTTACTCTTTCTTGGTGTCAAAAACTCTCACTAAAGCAATTTAACATTTGGCCATAAAATAATTCTTAGAGCTCACTTGCAAGTTCTACATGGAATTAGTAGTACAAAACAGCCCTTATTCAAAGGAAGTAGTAGAGAGTTTGATCTGATTCAAGTATGAATGATCAAAGCCCAGAAGCAGAAATTCAAGCTACAGTGAACTATGTTCTACTCTGAAAAATGCTACATCAGTCTTTATAGCCTCAAGACAAAATATAAGCTAATACAGTTTATAAACATATTAGTGGGGCTATTAGGTATTCAGGCTGTATCTACATAAGACCTTGCTATGTTCCAGCATCCATTGCTTTAGGATTGGTAGAGGCAGACAACTGCTAAGTCTAATGGAGTCAGAGAGCGTTTTCCCTACAAGTCATCACGTTAAGGCTGGGAAACATTAATACCTAAATTTTACTTTTGACTTCACCCAAAACTTAATAAGAATTAAGGCTATTACTTTCCCCAAGTTCCAAGAAGCTGAAGAGAGTATACTTGTAGACTTTATTGCTGCCTTACCGTGTAACTCAGTCTGTCTTGACCCAGGTGCTATCCTCTTATTTCAGTTATTTGAATGTGGGGATTTCAAGTGGGTTGCCAGTACATTCAGCCTCCAGACTTATTTCATGAGATGAGGATGATATTTATACTTAGACCAACTCAGGTCACTATAGCAAAAGAAAACCACAGCCCAATGTCACTGATGAACACAAACGAAAAGCTTCTAAACAAAGTAGTGACAAACTGATTTCAATTGCTTATTAGAATTACCACACATTATGAACAAGGGAAATTTATCTCTGGGGTACACAGATAGTTCATCCTATACACATCAATACTTTATACACCACATTAATGTAACAGGAGACAAAATTATATAAACACTAACAGGTACAAATTATGCATGGGAAAATTCAGCATTTAAGATTATTTGTCAGCAAGTTAATGAATGGATATTGATACACAGAAACACACACATACATAATAGAATATTATTCATCTTTATGAATGAAATATATTGAATAATTTGTGATGTACAGATATGTGGGGTTATGTTAAATGAAATTCGCCAGATAGAGAAAGAAAAATGTGATCTTATATGTATGTAGAATCTTAAAATTTCTTAGTAAAGAAACGGAAGAAGCTATTATAAGTCAGTACAAAAGAAGTGGCTTGTGTTCCGATTAACCTTTCTAGGTATTACCCATCTAGTCCTCCTGCAAGAGAAACATCAGCTTGAATATGCCCCTATCAGAGTGCCTATAGGAAATGCTGTAGGACATTGGTTAATAATTGATGTGAGAGAGTCTGTCTTGCTGAAGGTGGTGCCATCCTTTGGCAAGTGGTCCTGGGAGATTCACTTGGAAGCTAAGCAACCCATTTGGAGCAAACTGTTAAACAGTGTTCCTCCACAATCTCTGCTTAAGTTCCTGCTTTCATGTTCCTAGCCTGCTTCACTTCCTGCCTTGACTTCCCTCAATGATGGCTTGAGAAAGGGATATAGAAACTAAATAAAATTTTTCCTTCTCAAGTTGCATTTGGTCTTGGTGTCTTTATCATAGTAACTGAAACATATCAAAGGCTATGGGGCAATGGGTACAAAGGTTAAATGAAAATGTAGTGTTCAGAGTTCTAAGGCATGATATAGGGACTATAATAATACAGAGTTTACTTAAATTTTTTAAAAATTAGTGACTTTAAAGTATTCTTAGCACATACACATATGGGTAACTGGATCAGATGGGTATGTTTATCAGCTTAAATACAAAAATCATCTTACAAGGCACATATATATCCAAACATGAAATTTTACACCTTGAATGAACACCGTTTTTAATTTGTCAACTATACTCAATAATAAACAAGTAAGAAAGGCAGAAAAGGAAGAGAATGAGCCAAGGGTGTTGGGAAAAAAAGAAGCAATGAAGAGCAAAGGAAAGAAGAGGGTAGTAAGTGGAGAAAAGTGAGAGAAAGGAGTAATGGAAGCAGGGAAGAATCGGGGAGGGAAAAAAAGAGGATGCAGAAAGCAGCAGAAAGAATCAAATGAGGTACACAGTATTAAGTTTTCAGTCCTGTCCCAACTTAACAATGATCGACAAAGTTGGAAATAGCTTCTCTGGGAGTCATACAGTAATAGTAGTCATAGTAAAATTTATAATGATGATAGATCTTATATTTATGTATCTAAATGCTGTAATTCTTGGTTATGTAATTTATCATTGGAAATTAGTGAGCAAACCCATAGGATTTAAACAAATATCTCCTGGAATATTCCCTTTGTTTCACCTTGTTTTTTTTCCTGTTATTTTTGTCTAAAACAGAAGGGGTCTGAGGGAATGTGGGCCATGTTTTATCATTTACTATCAAAGAAAAGTTAATGAATATCAATTAATATTGTAAGATTGTGAAACACAGTTAACCCCTTTGCTCTCACATCTCTCTGTCTTACTCTCTGTATCTCTGTCGCTCTCAATGTAATCGAGTCCCCAACATTTGTATTCTATTTATATCCTTTTTTTAAAGAAAATACATTAATAAAGGTATCCTAGTATCTAATGATTCAAAATTTGAAATTTAATAACCTTCCAGCAGTAAAGGCACTGATGTTTCCAAAATTACTTTTAAAATGGAATTTGAAATCTCTCACATTCATAAGGATCACAAAGATAGATTCTATTAGTACACCTGTATTAATAAACTTATTATTCAATGACCTCTTTTTAATGTTGAAAATCAAGATTAGTCTTAGAAAGCTAAAAAACTGGTCATCACAGCAGAGTCTGGGAGCACTCCCCCCAACTCAGGAGCATATCTCATAACAATCTTCCAGAAAATGCTCTTTCACCCCAAGTAATAGGACAAAACTTGATTTTTCACCCTGCCTGCATCCATGCAGCCTGGGGAAGCTTCCTCAAACACTTTAAATCTTTACTCTCTCTTCTTTTCACCCTTTATGTTTTGTTCAGCCTCCTTACTGCAACAAGTTTCAAGGACTAATCTTATTTTGGCAGGAAGCCTGAGAGTGGTAATTGAGCTGAGCAATGTCATCTGCCTGAAGGATGACACCAAAAGTCTCATGATTTGTTCGGGAAGAAAGTGTCACATTCTGGATCATGTTTCATTCTGATTCTAAGCCAGGATATTTCTTGACCCATATCACTCTCAAATTATTTGGCCTTGTGGAGTTCAAATCATGAAAGTTCATGCAGGTAAATCTCAAAAGGACATTGTATGCTTAATTTAAGTTCCCCCAAAATCACAAAGTGAGAATGCTATGAATTATTCGAGGTACTATCATGAATTCTAGATCAATATTATGTACAAAGACTACTTAAGAGTTGCAGCCAAGATTCAGTATTTGCTTAGTGCTCAGTATAGATGATTCCAAACTGATTCATCCAATATGAAATTAATTATGAAACATAAATATTAAAGTTTTATTATTTTAATATTAAAAATTTCTTCATTTTTTAAAACAGGAGGTTTTTTTTGTTGTGAATATGTTCTCATGCAGTTACACACTTGGAAAAGAGCCTAAGGAAAGAAGAATCTTACTGTTGAAATACTAATGATAGCATCAAATATTTTCTAAAAGAGTTTCTATCCACACATTTTAATAGATCTGTTTTGGTGTGGGAGAATTGTCTGTATTTTGTCAGTCATGTTTTAAATAAACGCTGATTGGCCAGTCAGGAAGTATGGGGCTTGCTGGATGTGGGGTACTGGGCGGGACAGAAACCCCAACAAGCAGGCCCTCATGTT
This sequence comes from Dicrostonyx torquatus, assembly GCA_028555095.1. NCBI lineage: Eukaryota > Metazoa > Chordata > Mammalia > Rodentia > Cricetidae > Dicrostonyx > Dicrostonyx torquatus. The sequence continues at coordinate 3,624,696 of JAQHUG010000002.1, forward strand.
ACACTGCTTATTTGCTTTTTTTTCTACAGAGGCAGTGGAATGGAACAAATTGGTTTCAGGCAAATTGTCAATGTTCTGATGGTCTCTGACAGTTCACTTACAAATGAAGAATTTATGGTTACCTTGCATACATAACACTACAATCCAATTCTTTACATAATGATTTCAAGCTCTCTAACTCAATATACATTATGGATGATGGATGGATACAAAATTATGTCTTATTTGATGCTAATATGAATTTTGTAAAAAAATGATTAAATTTTTCATTGTATGCTTTTAAATGTTCCATTTCTGTTTTCTTTATTCATATAATTCAACTTTATATTAACTTTAGGAAGATCTAATGCCATTATTACATAGACTGGGGAACCCAAGACAACCTTTGTGGAAGATTTTCAAAAATTTATGACATTCAGAAGTGCTTATATTAAAAATTATGGATTAAAGGCAGAGAAAGAAATTATAACAGGGATTCTACAGAGAAAGGGGGTAGGCAGAGTGTAGAGAAAGATCTACTCAAGCTCTCTGTGCTGTCCTCAAAAAAGAGACACAGTGTTCTGCTTAGCACACCAATGCAATGTACACTATTTCTGTGCAGGATCTTCATCTGAGACACAGAATCCAAAGTTCATATTAGAGGATCCAACACAGGCAGCACAATCAAATTCAATATTCAGACAGAATCCTGTGCTCACCATGAATCATGTTATCAACATGAAAGGTCTAGCCTCGGTAGTGCAGCAACTTCATCAGCGTGCAGTATTTCCAAGTCAGGGGTTCTGAATTCAGCCAAGAAAAAAGCCTTTGGTGGTGGTGGTGGTATGTTTATAATCCCATCAACATTTTTCTTATAAGGCTAAAAATGATGAATAAATTTACTTTCAAAGATAATACATTCAGAAAAAAGTGGCAGGGTTCCAGATGAAAATAGAATCATATACACTGTGTCCATATGTTGAATAAGTTAAATATATTCGCTGAGTGAGTATTTACCAGATGGTTAGGACTAAAGATAGCACATCATTTAATGATACTGATTCTTGTAGATTCCTATCTCTTCGCCATAACCCCTTGAATTAAATAAATCTAAAGTCACTCAAATTAGGGAAATAGAAAAGTCAAAAACTGAAATAGATAGGTAGAGAACTATTTATTACTTCTTAAAATTGAAGTAGTTTTCTGGCTTGGCCCATACTTTTTATACCAGGGAATCTCTTCTGACATTAGAATTATGGATTTTAAATACTCTAATTAAATTGCTCAAGCACTGAGAGTGATAGGAAAATGGCTTGAAAATTGAAAGGTGGATAAATCTCACAGGATTATGTGTAGCTTCAAATCGTTTTCAGAAGGCAGGAAAGTTGAATGGAAAACATTCCCAAGTCTCTTCTTAAGTGGGGGATATTAATCCCAAACACAGCAATAACTCACACACCACAGTAATGCAGAACTACTAACATAATAAGAAATGGCAGGCTTGAACTTCATGTTTCCCACAGAAACTAATTTATTCAGTCAGTGCACCTGTATGCTTTCCATTTCTGACATTTATACATAAAATATAAAGAAAAATGAAAGTGTTTGTGCAATTCAATAATTAATGCAATTGACAGGTCATGAGGTAATATAAAATCTAACTTTTGCTTTCTTTGCAGTCCTTGAAATAATCACAAATATTTCTCACTAAACAAAGAGCTGAAACTTAAAAAGGCATAGAGTGCCTTACAATTCTCCTTTAGTCATTTGACAGAGGCTGATTATGAATGCACATGGAGCTTAGTCTGTTTGTAGGGTTCCTGGCAGTGGGATCAGGATCTGTCCCTGGTGCTTGAGCAAGCTTTTGAAAACCTATTCCCCATGCTGGGTTGCTTTGCCCAGCCTTGATACAAGAAGGGAAGATTGGTCCTACTTCAACTTGATGAGCCATGCTTTGTTGACACCCATGGGACACCTGTTTCTTGATGAAAGGAGGCAGGAGACAGAGGTAGAGTGGATGGGGAGGAGGGTAGATAGGAAGCAGAAGGGCCAGTAGGTGATATAGGAGGAGAAACTGTGGTTGGTATGTAAAATAAATGAAAAAAATTAATAATAATAATAATAAAGAATGTATACAATTTGGAATGCAGAAGCAGGAGCATCAGGGTCTTAAGATCAGTCAAGGCTACACAATTTGTGAGAAATCAGCTAGGAGTATATATTTTTTTCTTTTGTCAACAAGAAAAAAGCAAGGTAAAAGAATATACAATATACTGGGCCTTGGGGACTCAGGATTTCAGTTTCTGTAGTCCCAGTATCAAGAGGCTGAGGAAAGAGTATTACTAAGTCAAAATATGCTCAGCTAAAGAGTGAGTTCGAGGGCAGTTTGGGGAAATCCGTGCTCTGCATAAAAAAAAGGCAAAACAAAGACTGAGCATATAGCTTAGTTGTAAAATAATTGTCTAGTGTTTGAGAAACCTCACCATTGAAAGCCATTACAAGAAAGGGAATTACTTTATAAAATTATAAGAAAGAGCACCTGTCCCAACTCTAAACAAAAAGGAATACATAAACAGAAACTGAACAGCAAAGAAACTGTTTTAGAGTACAGATACTTTTCAAAATCTTTAGTCCCAGATTCGTCCTTATTGTAGTTAATGTTGACTTTATAATGTTGGTTACACTAGTGGAAGCAACTAAAAGAGGCACTGCTGGAAATATGTTAAACTAACAAACTCCATGCCAACACCAGGGCTTTTTATGTTCTAAAGTGCTGCTAGGGTGGAGAACGCAGACTCCATGCTGTTGTTACAGCACCTTTGCCAATCAGAAACTGATATTCCAATGTGTATTACCTATTGCTTTGAAAATTGTCTATCAAAAGCAAATGTACTCTACTTGTGAAGAATATGAGGGACATGTTTTTACATTACAGCGTGAGACTTCACACGGAGAATTTATCATGCTCGAGATGTGGGATCTCACATACCTAGCAATAAAAACATTCTTATTGTTATCTTAGATGTAACTTATCGCAGGGCTGAGAGAAAAGAGAACTAAGCAACTGGAAGCCACTAGAATGTCTCCTTGATTGTGCAAAAGTCCTAAAAGTTTTTTGTCTTCATACGCATTATTCTATTATTAAAATTTTCAGAACCAAAGTCTTTGAATTTGTTTTTAAAGTCCTTTATTAACAAATCTTATCTGTAATTCCTAAGCCAACCTTTTCAGCGCACAAATTTCAGAGTTTAAACTACATCTTCCTCCTTAACATGTCCCCTCTCCATCCCCAGAGTCCAGTAAGAATCAGTTCACAGAATGGGAAAGTGTTAACCAAGAATCACTTACGATCAAATTTAAAATTTTATGAATAACACTGGCTGTTGTGCATAAACCCAATGAGATTCTGATGGAGAGAGAGTAGGTATGGAAGCAGGCAGGCTAAGTAAAAGATTAGTACAGGAAAGACTCTGATAGTAAGTGGTAGAGAGACACAGAAACAGCCAAGCTATATTGAAAAATAATGAATTCTTTGCAAAAATAAATTGAGTTTAGTTTCTTTTAAATAAGATACTTGGTTAGGCTAAAAAGAAAAGGCAAAAATTAAGGGTGCAATATACTTGGGTCTCACCATGGTGTTTATGGAGCAATATGCTCTAAGAAAAGGAGACCTTTTAATATGAAAATAGGAACAACATGAGTTTGAAGGATCCCTGTTGAGCTCTGAAACATTCATCCAATTGCTTTCTAAGTGAGTGGTCAGTTCCTCATTCTTTCATAGGCAGACTTGAAGGAACAAAAGGAAGGGAGAGAAGAAGGGGCAGAGAGAGGAAGGATGGAAGAGAGAGAATAGAAAACAACTCTTTAAATGTTATGAATACATCTCTCCTTTTAGGTTTGCTTATTTTATGAATAAGTGTTCTGCCTCCATGTGTGAATTTGTACTATGTTTATGTCTGCTCCCCCAGAGATCAGAAAAGGGCATTGTAACATATGGACCTGGCTAAAGACAGATTGGCCCTATCATGTGGGTTCCGTGAACCAAACCTAGTTCCTTTGCAGCCGTTAAAAGTATTCTGAATCACTGAGCTATCTCCCCATCCCCCACCATTAATATATTATTATTAGCACTTTCCTTCAATATAAATTCATTAAGTACTCTAGCCAAAACACAAGGAAATCCTAAACTTATGAGATATTTAAAAAATAGGACTCAACCATATGAGCCCTGCATAAGACTCACATCACATATAGATGCACATATAAAGTGAAGAAATAGAAAAATATTTCACAAACTGAAAACAAAAAAGAGCAGAAATGTCTAGATTTATATCTGATTAAATGAACTAAAAACTAAACTTTAAAAAAAGAGCTTAAAAGGTTTTATACTATAATAAAGGTGTTATCTCAGTTACAATACATAATAATTGTGAATATATGTGTATTTATCTGTACTTACTGCAACATATTTGTGTATATATATATATATGTATATAATTTATATTATATATATGTATATATATATATATTATATGTATATAATAGAATGGAATGGAAGGATGGCCTACAAAATAAAAGCAATGACTCTCACAGCCCAACTTTAATCACATGAGAGAAAAATTAAACACAAAATCAACAGTAATGTATTAGGCTTAGTTTATTCTTTATAACAAATGGAAATAACACATATACATAGCATACTCAATGAGGAGTTAAAGAACCCAAATTCTTCTCAACTGTACAAGAAAGTGTCTCAGGATGGATCAAATCACAAAAACAAGTCTTAACAAAATCAAAGTTGATAAACCTTCCTGTATATTTTCAGATTATAATAGTTGGAAATGAGAAGAAAATAACAATAATATTTTTGAAAAAAGTAAAACATATAGAAATCAAATGAACAAAAACTTTGAGCTAAACAAAGGAAAAGAAAAAAGTACTAAATAAATAAAATAAGAAATGAAATATTAAATCAGATGCTACAGAAATACCTAAGGGTTATACGGAATGATTATTTACCAAACAAATTCATAACATAAAAATGGTCACATATTTGGATACTTGCAACCTATCAATACTGAATTCTGAAGAAATAATGTTTGTACATATTTTTAACTAAGGAAATTGGGACAGTAATAATAAAAATATCTTCCATTTAAAAACAACTACAGTGACAAAACACCAAATTTGAAGCAAACTTTGATGCAAATTTTGATGTTCTACGAACATCCAAAGAAGAACATGGTTAGCTCTTGTTCAATACTCTGAGAAAAATTTGAGTAAAATATGATAGGAAAGTAGAGACATGGGTATTGAATTGTGCATCTTAGAAGCCAGGTGGCAGAAAGACATAACGTTACCCAACTGGGTTACATGTAATAAAGTATGTAATAGGATATTCCCATAATCACTGTATGTGAGATATGTAGATACTATGTACATAACATATGAAAGATCAGAACTATCTGATGACAAGATGTTTTGAGCCTTAGAAATAGCCTAACTCTCTGGATCACTTTTACTTTTGAAAATGATTTTCCCCTCTCTTTATTAATAAACTCTCCATTTCTATCACGGTATATAAGTTCTTTGTCCCTGGTGCTGAGAACATAACCTCAATAACAGTGCAACTGCATTCTAGACACCAAACTACATCACTAACAGAATTAGTTCTTCTAAAACTATTTTATGAGTTACTATTCTTATCTCAAAGCCAGGCAAGACACAGAACATTTCAAATCAGAATCTCTAAAGTACATTCATACAGCCTCAGCAAAAGTACAGGTGATGAAATTCAACAGCACATTAAGAAAATCACTCTCAATGTTTAAGTGATATTTATCCTAGGCATTCAAGGATAGATCAATATGTATAAATCAATATGCTTGCTATTTCACAGTGGAACAATGTAAGTCAAACACTATAAAATCGTATGATCTCAAACAGGACAAGTGTGCTTCCTTGAGTCATTTCTGTTCTAGACAGTACACAGAAGCCCTGGACAGAGAAATTAGTTAGCAATAATAATAATAATAATAATAATAATAATAGTCTTCCAAAATAGAACTAAAATAACTCTTTGAAAATGATGTTGTGATCATATATTTAGAAATTTTCAAATATCATATTTCAAAACCAATAAATTTACAAAGTGATTGTAATCTTGAGAGAAAAAAATATAATAAAAATAAATGGACCTGTATGATAATATGCTAAGAGAAGTAAGGCAAGTACGGCTATGTAATCGCATACAAAAGAGAAATCTAATAAAATTGATCTCACAGAATAGGAAGAGTATATCATGGCTGCCAGAGACTAGATAGAATTTGGAAGAAAAATGAAAAGGTGAACACTGATTATATTACTGTTCTAAGGAAGAACATTTATATGGGCTACAATGACACAGCAAACTGAACTGAAAATTACCATTGTTATTAGTAATAATAATGCTATATATATCATAATTACAATGCTTTATATATACAGGAGAGAAAAATGTGAATACCTTTACTGTAACTAAACAAAAAGCCTAAGCTGATGGATATGTACATTTCCTAAATGATCACTCCACAGTAGCTATATGAATCAAAACATTACAATCTACATATTTATATGCAAAATAAAAATAAAACTGAAAAAGAAACATCATGACATACAATGCAAGGTGATTTGTATTAGATTATTGAAACATTGGGCTCACAAAAATGTCAGCCATGCCAGGAAGCAGCAGTTTATGTCTTTAATCCCAGTACTCGGGAGGCAGAAGCAGGTGGATCTTTGTGAGTTTGAGGACTGTGAGTTTCAGGCCAACTTGGTCTACAGAGTGAGTACCAAGATTGTCAGGACTGTTAGAGAAATCCTGTCTTGTGAAACAAAATAAAACAAAACAAAAATTCAGCTAAATAGCAGTTAATTTCATCAAAACATTTGATTTAAATATGATTTTGTGCAAATAGCACAGCCCAACAGTGAAAAATAAGCAGCATTTGTATTCACTAATAAGGATTGATCCAGAAAATATTATTTGATAACTACAAAAAATATATAGTGATATATTTATTCCAAGAGGTATTCGGTTGGCAGAAGAATGGTTTGAAAAGCTGTTTGCCAAAGGGTGCAGAAATTGAGGCAGGACAGTGGACAAAACATAAGAAATCTTATGCAGAGTAGTGGTGATAATGATTGCATGATTACAGTCTTTGAAATTTTAAGACACAATATTAATTGATCTCATCAGAGAAGTGTATCTTTGAAGAAATGTATATGCTAGTTAATAACCATTAATCTTTCAACTGTATATTTAAAACCTATTTTCCAGGATAAATATATTTTTGTCAAGAGGTTAATGAATAAACTTGGAAAATACTCATAATATCTTCCTTGAAAATTATTAACTATCACTACATCAAATAAGCAATTTTCTTTTTGATAAGTATTCAGCAGTAATATGCTGTATGATATATCTACAAGCATGAGAATGTCACTGGACATACCAATAAACTGGTTAAAATCTATGTGAAAGTTCACAGTAGTGCAGACAGTTTCCATTATTCTGTCTTGATAATAAGGACCTTAACTTACATTGATTCCCAAATAGAAATGTCTGAGAAAGTAAAGAATTATTGCAAAATACTTAAGCAAATAATTATAAGAAGAAAAGTTGCCAATAATTTATATTCTCTAGCACTCTCACCAAACAAGTATTAAAATGTTTTATTTTATTTTTAAAGTTCTCTCTATTATTAGATTATTAAGACTTATGCATGATAAGGAACACGGTATATGTAGAAGGTATTGATGTGGGTTTTCCCTCTGTATGCTGTAAATACCATTGGTTAATAAAGGACTGCTTTGGGTCTGTGCAGGGCAGAATATAGGTAGGCGGGGACAAACTAAGCTGAATGCTGGGAGAAAAGAAGGCTGAGTCCGAGGGATGTAGCCATGTAGCCCTGCTGGAACTTTAGCCACTAAGCCATAGCCATGGTGCAATACACAGATTAATAAAATAAGTTAAATTAATATGTAAGAGTTAGCCAGTAAGAAGTTAGAGCGAATGGCCAAGCAGTGATTTAATTAATACGTTTTCTGGGTTTCTGTGTGATTATTACGGGTTTCTGGGCAGCCGGGAACCAACAAGTGGCCTTCTTCCAACATGCTGGGGCTGTGGAAATGAATTATTTAAAAAACTGAATTCTCAGGCACAAAGGTCAAAGGAAACATGTGGTATTAAAGTAGGAGACGTAAGGGCCAAATCAACGATCTTTCCTACCTGTAAGATATGCTGCAGCACTGGTGGCACAAAACTCATGGGAGAGGACAATCAATGTTTCATAGATAAGTGCCTTCTTGTTCAGTCATCATCAGAGAGGCTTCCTCAGGTACCCAATGGGAAAAGATGTGGGTCTCTTTCCACAGCTAGATATTATGGAGAGAGAGTCTAAAATAAAAGGCTCCATCAGGTTCTTTCTTTCTGAGTTCAGGAAATCTCAAGGAAGAGAGGGTGTGAAGAATATGTCAGAGTCAGAAGGGATGGAGGACACCAAGAGAGCATGTCACATTGAATCAACTAAACAGAGCTCATTTGGCTCATTTGGCAAGCACTGGGCCTTCAGGGATCTATATCAGCTCTTCTATATACATATTGTGACTCTTAGTTTGATACTTTGAGGGACTCCTAACAGAGCAAATGGATGTGTCTCTGACTCTTATGCCTGATCTTGAGATTCTTTCCCTCCTGCTGAGTTAATTTGTCCACCTTTGGAATGAGGACTTTTACCTTGACTTATTGCTTATTGTATTTTTTTTTTGCCGTGTTTGGCTCTTGTTTCTTGGAGGCCTGTTCTTTTCTGATAGGAGATCAGATAGGAGAGTGGGTCATCCTGGGGAGAGCAGAGGGGGGCTGCTAGACAAAGAGAGAGGAGAAAATCTGGTCGGGATGTATTATATAAGAGAAGAATCAATTTTCAAGATTACAAAAATTTATTAATGAGCATATGAATAAATATTATACATCCCACTTAATCCTCAGATTCAAGAGTCTCAGAACGTTTCCTCATCCATTTTGTATAAAGAGGCAACACTAATATTTTTTTCCAATTCAGTGTGTATCAGTGCCAACCAAAGTGACCATTAACTGTACTCTTGGGATTACATTTCCAAGTAGATCCCTTCACAACTCTACACTCTATAAATAATAGGGCCAAAATTATGTGCCCATTGTTATATAAAAAGCTTGGAATTTAAAAAATATATGTATAATGGAATTAATTCAATCATGTTTCATAATTCTTATCTTTGGACCCTGCATTTGGTGGCTGCTCTTTTCTGAGGAGTTAGGAGACAGTGAAGTCAATTAACATGGTATGTCCTTAGTTTTAGAGACAACTACAAATGCATGCAAGATCCTGAAAACCATAAATATATGTCTGGTACCTCCCATCACCTTAGACATGCCTTCCCTTTATGGTATAGAAGACTTAAAAGAAGTTAAAATTTGAGTAGCTGCTCACAAGTGGAAGGTGCTGATGATAGAATATGCTATCCTTAAAGCTTGAGGATGTGTACACATAAAGAAAAATAGGAATTCTGAGAAAAGGAAACTCTGAGCTTGACTCCTCGACCTCTCAGTCAACTGATCCCCCACCCTGCCCTCCCAGCTTTTGCCTTTATAGCAAAGCGAATAGCAAGTGCATCATTGTCTTACACTCAGATCCTCACACTTTGTTCATCCTATGGTTTTTCAAGCTGTCCACTTCTAGTCATTAAAAGAGTCAAGAGTCCCTTTAGACATCGAGAGTGTCTATGGGTCTACATCTTACATTTGCAGTCTACTAAATACAGACAAAGGGAACACTTGACTCCTGAAATTACAAAGCAAAGCAAAGACAGTAATATACTTCAACCATTGGGTAGTCTTTATTCCAACTGAAGTTTCTTTAATTAGCATGACATAAAGCAAAACAAAATAAATACTATATAAGACTGATAGGCTAATTTCTCTCCTTTATCTCTTACTCCTGTACTAATAAAACCTCTCATTGTCGTGAACCTCTTAACATAGCTTTTACGGTTCTACAGATGAACAGATGACCACTTTATGACAACTGTTGCATAAAAGCCATAGAGCATATTTTATTCATTTAACAAAGGAGGAATCTCTGTGGCTGTCTCCATGAATCCTGTACCTCAGGAGATGCACAGGTGTCCATAGTTCATACATATTAGTGATCAAATGAAGCTAAGTACACAAAAGTCCATAACTACAATTCAGTCTCAATAAATTTGTGGCATTTTTCTTTCTTTTCTTTCTTCTTTTTATTAAATATTTTTCTTTTATTAAAAATAGATTCTTTCAAAACATGGTCTTTCCCAGCACCATGATGGACTGAGAGGAGCAAAGAGAGCCAGTCACACGTAGACTCAGAGCAATCCACCCTGGGATCTGAGGAGAAAACACAGGCATGCCAGCACCTTGCAGTGCCAGGCAGATTGGCACTAGTATGGTGAGCAAATGTATGCCATGGTACAGGAGAGAGAGAGAGAG
>JAQHUG010000002.1:3672603-3686073 GCA_028555095.1 Dicrostonyx torquatus
TATAACACCAGTAGCACAGAAACTGAGAGCAACAATTAATAAATGGGACCTCCAGGAACTGAGAAGCTTCTGTAAAGCAAAGCACAGGGTCAATAAAACAAAATGGCAGCCTACAGAATGGGAAAAGGACTTCACCATCCTCACAACAGACAGCGCTCTAATCTCTAAAATACACAAAGAACTCAGGAAAGTGGTCATCAAAAGAATAAATAATTCAATAAAAAATGGGGTACAGACCTAAGCAGAGAACTCTCAATAGACCTGTCAGATATGGCCAAGATCAAAAACACTGATGACAGCTTATGTTGAAGGAGATGTGGGATAAAGGGAACACTCCTCCATTGCTGGTGGGAGTGCAAACTGGTATAGCACTTTGGGAATCAATACGGTGATTTCTCAGAAAATTAGGAAACACCCTACCTCAAGACCCAGTAATACCACTTTTGGGATACACCCAAAGGATGCTCAATCATACCACAAGGATATGTGCTCAAGTATGTTCATAGCAACATTATTTGTAATAGCCAGAACCTGGAAACAATCCAAATGTGTTTTGATCGAAGAATGGATAAAGAAAATGTAGTACATTTACACAAAAGAGTACAACACAGAATAAAAAGTAATGACATCTTAAAATTTACAGACAAATGGATAGATCTAGAAAAACACCATATTTAGTGAGATAGCCCAGTCCCAGAATATATATATACATGTATGTATATGTACATTATGTACTGAAGCATAAGTGGCTTTTAGACATAAAGCAAAAAAAAAAAAAGCCTACAATTCACAACCCCAGAGAACCTTGAGAACAAAGAGGACCCTAAGAGAGACATACATGGATGTAATCTACATGAGAAATAGAAAATGACAATATCTACTAAGTTAATTGGGAGCATGGGGATCATGGGAGAGGATAGAAGGGAAAGATGGAGGAAGGAAGGAAAAGGAAGAAAAATATATAGCTCAATAAAAACAAAAAATAAATCTTCCTCCTTAATTAATCCTCCCAGTATCAGCCAGGAGTCTTACCGCCATGCCCTCTCTGAGATGTAAGTGAGATAACAGGTCTGTCTTCCTGGTCCTGTGAATATGCGCCTGGTATCTTTGCTATCACCAAAGAATTGATAATTGTGTCTGTATGAGTATAAAAACCAGCAGTCTTTTGGGGAGCAGAAACTATTTTTAAAGAATAAAGAAACACAACAAGATGTGTATGGGCTGATTTGTTCACCCTCAGACTCTTTTAAGCCAATTTTCACTAGCTGTAAGCATTCTGTCAGAACCCTGGGGGGCACTGAGGGTGGAACTCACAGGTCCCTGATGCTATCACTATTTGTCTCCAAGAAATCATTGTTCTTTTCCAGGTCAGGCGTTGGTGGTACACACCTTTAATCCCAGCACTCGGGAGGCAGAGGCAGGCGGATCTCTGTAAGTTTGAGGCCAGCCTGGTCAACAAGAGCTAGTTCCAGGACAGGCACCAATGCACCAAAGCTATGGAGACACCTTGTCTTGAAAAAAATAAAAGAACAAAAGAGTTCTTTACTGTGGTATCCACTGATTCATGGTCTGTTCTTTTATGTAAGGCAGTAAAGGAAATCCAATCCCTGTAACCCCCCATTGTTCTTGGCAACACTAGTGTACAAAGTTTACTGTTGATTGGATTCTGTTTTTAATATCTTTCCATTTTCTTTTTGGATCAGATTCGTGTTTTGGATGATTCTATTTTTCTTCTCTATTGATAGCCATCAAGACCTTTTTTTTTGATTTACTTGTTTAATTTTGTTTGTTGACATGTTTACGATAGTGGTCAACAAGACTTTGGGTAAAGGATGTGAGAGGAAGCATATTATTTGTCCTGCTACACAGTATCTTCCACTATCTCAGTGTAAAATTGCAACAAAATCTATAGCTGGCAAGCACCACAGTTGGTCCTAGAGTACAACATCCTTCCAGGAATGACATCAACCTTGGGCAGTGTTCCTCTGTTGAGATATCCAACTTCTAGAATCCTGCCAATACCTGGATTTTAGTTTCTGCACCAGAGGCTGTTGTGAAGGCTGGAGCTCACGCTTAGCATATTACTGAGCTGCAAAAATTATCTCTGTTCATCAGATTTGTGATAGTTCCCCATGGAGCAATAACAACTAATAGTTTTCATGACAGGCATCATTAAGGTCACTTTTGTGAAATAGTTCTATCAATATTCTTCAAAGTTTATTTTTTATCCCTGAAATGCTATAAAGTGTCTGAGGAAAAATATGGTTTTGTTGTTAGAGCTTGTTAGGTGGGACAAGGGCGGTCAGCAGGCTCATTCTCACAAGTGAACAAATACATCACAGCACTCTACCACAGTCCTGATATATCAAGACCTTGATCCTCCTGACTGGTGAATAGAGCATCTCTCGGACTCTGTGACCACATTCTGCCACCTTGATTCTACGGACTTGAGAATTCTTTCTTCCTGTATGTGTGATAAAGTGCCCAAAGAAGATCTTCTCCAGACCTTTGTGTCTTCTGTGTACTCTCTCGACTGCTAAACTTCCTGTGTGTATTCTGTCTTAATCTCCAAGAAGAAATCAGAGGCAACTGTTTGCTGACCTCAATTCTCTTCTTTTTTGTCACAGTCCCAAGCTGCTGTCATTTTTCAAACTTAAACAACTAGCATTCACACGATTTCAAAGACCTCTGTTACTTTTTTTTTTTTTTATTTCAGTGACAGAGTGATCCATTCAACCTAAGGAAAGTAAGATTTTTTTACCATACACTCTCAGAGATTTCTGTCCAGGGACTTTGTTTCTCTTGATTTTCAGCCAGAATCAAAGCAGAAATACCATAGTATGAAATCTGGAGCATGGGAAAGAAGAGAGGGAGAGACTGAGAGAAGAAGGGGCAAAGATAGAGAGATTCAGGATTGTATTTGTACCCTTCAAAGGCAAGCTCTCTAGAGACCTCCTTTGTCCATCTGGATCTACCCATTAAACAGCATTCAGCACACACTCAATTGATCAACTTATTAGCAAATGCCACCACCACAAAGAAGGACTTTCAATGCATGAGCCTTTGGGGAAGACACTGTATATTTAAACCATGATAACTTGCTCTGCAAACATCTGTGATTATTTGTTGAGGTTGCTTCCTTCTTTGAAAATGTACACAGCATCCAGAAATAAATGCTAATGACAGACATTGGACCCTACAATATTTTTTTAATTCTTGAGATTATAATAGGATATCCCACTCCTTTTTCTTTTCTCCAAACCCCCACATGTACCCCTCCATGTTCACTTTCAAATTCAAAGCTAATTTTTCTTTAATGGTTGCTAAATGCACATATATAAAGTCATATATAAGGTAAGCAGGGACAAGTTCATAGTAATTTTTGAAAAAATCAATATATTAGAGAAACCATGAGTATTTTTCTGAAGGAGCAATAGTGTTGATGCCTTGAGGGCAAGGTTTATTCCATCAGCGTCTCAAGAGAATGAAAATTGAACTTATCTTAAATCTTACCATTGAGTGAAAAATATCCAAAAAGACTGAGTCACAGGGCCCCACTTTTCCAACACTGTCTTCTATGATATTTTCCCAAGTGAACTGCAGAGGTACTGAGAGATTGCTGTAGCTGAAGACCGAAGACCAGATATATTGTGATTTTACTGTAGAACTTGGTGTTACCCATAGGATACTGGTATTGCAGACATGTAGAATGTATGAGTTATGTAGTCAGAGAATCTTGTACCATACATCCAGAGAAAAATTATATAGGACTAGAAAATGTATACTTGGGTTGGAATCTCTGTGTTTAGCTCCTAAAGAATTATGGTTGAAGTTGTGAAGGTACTGATTAAATAGCAATGGATTTCCCAGAATGTTGGAGTGTGGTACATTCTTATAAAGGAAAACCACAGGTACAAAGTAGAAACATCTCAAGAAAGAACCTATATGTGCCTTAGGTATCAGGGCCATATGAGTTAGACTACATATTCCTATCAGAGTTCTCTGCAAGCTCTGGATGCTGGATATGGTGTTGCAGGGTTTAAAGACTGTCTTGTCATGTGTCGGTACAGTTTATTGTTTATATATCCCTGTTAGTTCATTTTGGAATGGACACTTTTCTTCACTCCATGCTGTTAAGATTTCCTTTGGGTTTATATAGGATGTCTTAAATCCTGTGAAAAAGTGAACACCTGCTCAGAAAGGAAGACACTGAACTTATCAGAAATTTAATAATTTTTAATCTAAAATTTCCTTATGAGCAGGCGAGAATAATCCCACTGAACTATCTTGTACTCCAAGGAAATTTTCAGGAGTGGGGAACTTGTTACCATTTTCAGTCAATGCTGCAACATCATCTCCTGCCAATTCACATTTGTATGGCATTTCCTAAACAGAAGTGTATCCCATTATATTACATTTTATGCATGAACATCTTATGGTAATCATTCTAACATACTTGTATTCAACTAAATTATATTTATAAATTGAAATTGATTTTTCAGTTCCCATAAGGCTCTGTTAACAAAGTTCCCTTTGTATTGAAATTGCTATACAATTATTAATAGTACATAATTGATTAAAACGTGAAAAACAAAATTATACTGGAACTATAATTCTTCATAAATTGGATGAATCTTCTAAAATTAATTCACATGCTCATAGAGGAATATGATTTATCCTAGAACAAAGAATGATTCATTGAAAATTAGCAGCAAATACAGAGAAATTATGTGAACCACCAAGACTTGTAAATTAGTGCTTACTATTACATATTTACAAGAGTTTGTTCAATATATTTCAACTCAGTTACTATAAAATAAATAAGTGAATAAAATTCACAAATAATTCAAAAGACATTGATTGGACATAATGATTTTACCTGTAGCCTGACAAGGTAACTATGGGTAATACTTTCATAGTTGCCAATAATGTGCTGCTAAATTTTAATGAGCATGAACCTCCTGCATCCCTCAACTAAGGTATGAATTAGAGATGTTAACCTTCTATTTAAAATAATGCAAAATAAGGCAATTGAGGCAGTTCTTTGATTACATCAACTACATAAACATTAACATTTCCTATTGTTAGTTTTTGTTTAGAGATTTTGTTTTATTCCTTTTTTAATCATCTGAGAAGTTTTATTTGTATAATTAACACTGAAAGTCAACACATTAAGGTTAATAAAGGGGCAATATAGCAAGAAAATGTTATTTCCTCCAAGTAGGAAATCTGAAGATGGACTTTTCCTAGTAAAACTGAAAAGATCCAATCGATTTGTTTTTGTGGGCATTTTACTTTAATTAAAAACTAAAAGAGAAAAACTTTTTTAAAAAATCCTCAAATGATGTTGTATAGCTATCTCTTACAGTCATGAATAATCAAAATTTGTACTTTTGCTAATATCTCACTTTGGGTGAATGATGATGTACGAAGTCCTGTATAATGTTGTTAAGAGTTTTGAGAATGGAGAGGAATACACCATGTTGAATCTGCCACTAATCCTGGGGTA
This sequence comes from Dicrostonyx torquatus, assembly GCA_028555095.1. Classification (NCBI taxonomy): domain Eukaryota; kingdom Metazoa; phylum Chordata; class Mammalia; order Rodentia; family Cricetidae; genus Dicrostonyx; species Dicrostonyx torquatus. Next base: position 3,678,113 of record JAQHUG010000002.1, read on the forward strand.
CCTATCTACATCTGATGACATTATCTTCCCCCACATGTATGGGTCAAGAAAGTGCCTTGATGATTTAAAGACATGTGTGCAGGCAGGAAGAAAGGGTATGGCATGTTCTCACACCATGATTGTACTTGTGGTAAGACTGAAGCCAGGAGCCATTTCTAAGTAATGAAGTGAGATGATGTATTTAACATCCTAGAGCTGTCTATGAAAATTGAACTTTTTAGTTAGTCAAGCTAGCTGTATTGAATAATCCGAAAGCTTTAAATTAGTAAAATGGAGCATTTTCCATAATGGAGCACATATAAGAATGAACACAACAGTGAAGAAAATATAGCAGAAAAAGTACATGGCATTGCCATTGAAAAGCAAGGAGAAAAATCCTGGTGCAGAAAATTAAGTCTTATAGAATAATCTAATGAAAGGAACGAGAAATATAGAAAAAGTCATAAAGAACGAGATAAGAAGAAATAACAGGTCAAAGGTTAACCACATTCATGCATTAAAAGTGCATTATAAATTTAAATAATACTTAATAAGTACCTAATTTATCCCAGCCTCTAGACTATAGTCATGATTAAAAAAATAGGAGACTTAGATATCTATATGTGCATATACAATAAATTAGAAGGAATGGTGATGAAAACTGTAAATATCTCAAGAGGCTTTCCTTAAAATATTTAATATTTTTAAATAAGTTGGCTTGAAAATCTGAAATATATAAGAACTTGTTTAAATTATTTTACAAACCAGAAAAAATATGTAGCTTTAGTGAATTTCCTGTTTCTATAACTATCTGATTACTAAGAACCATTTGTCTGTTTCCTATTTGTTAAATGTCAAAAAAAAAAAAAATGATGAGATCTGGAGCAAGGGCTCAGTAGTCAGAACACTTGTTACTCTTACAGAAGACCTGAAATCAGTCCTAGAATTCTCATAGATCACAACCATCCATAACTCCAGTTCCCTAGGATCCAATGCCCTCTTCTGTGCTCTGTAGACACCATACATAAACATAGAAAACCCATCTTTGCATTGTGTATAGACCCTCAGTTCTAATCACTTTCTCATCACTTCAATCATTGTGGACTTATCAAATCTATTTCAATGTGAAGACTTCGAATTTCCTGGTGATGTCCACTCTTTACATATTAATTTGTAACCATAAACAAATACATTACAATCCGGGGGATCAAACGACCGGAGAGAAGGCCCAGCTATGAAAAGAAAAGTTGCTCTTGTGGAAGAATTCCCACAACAAACTTCTCAACTCACAGCCCACTCTAACTCTAGTTCCAGGGAATCCAATACTCTCTTTTGGACTCTGCCAGCCCCAAGGACACATGTGGTGCACAGACAAATATGTAGACAAAATACTCATACACATGAAATCAATTAAATAAATCTAAAAAAAATTAAATTAAATCCTGTGAATCTATTTTCTTGTTCATGAAATGGGGTTGATCATAATATGAAACAGTAATAATGACTGAAGAAATGGACTGAGAACCTAAGTCAAGAACTGTTTTGTAAACTAAAAACCAATACAGGTACAGAACTGCATTTACTATGCTGGTGTGTGTGCTATTTTTAACATTCATGTACATTGATTATCTCCACCACATCCTCAGACCTGCTTTAAGTTCTTTCAGCATTTAAAATCAAAAGGTGTGTGTGTGTTGTGAATATATTTCCTTGTATGTATGTGTGTTATATATCTGTATCCTATGTTAAATATAACATGTCTCCTCTACATTTATACTTTTGGAACAGAAGTTTTGAATTTCCTGTCCCCTTCCATCAAACTGCTCCCACCTCTTGGAAATCCAGTACTTTATTCATAACTTAGGCTGCTCTCCTTGCATCTGATTTTTAAACACTGCTCAGCTGTAAGTGGCTGACTTTGCAATCTTATTATCTGTGTGAGTTTTCAGTATCTCTTCCACATTTCTTTCCACCAGCAGCATATGGCTGTGCATGGCCTATTCAGTAAATACTGGTAATTATTCCACTGAGCTTTGGTGACGATGAATGTGTGTGCTATTGGAGATAAACTGTGCAATCTGGAAGGAAAACAAAGATGAGGTTTTTTTCTGCTTGGATATTTTTACCCGTTTTGCAGTGTAGGCAGATGTGCTGCTCCATGCAGGAGCAGGCTATCACTTCGGAAGAGGCTGCTGAGTGCAGCCAGGCACTGCCTCTCCTTGTCTGTCTCCCTGGTTGATCAGAACATTTCTTGCAAGCTCTTCTGGTTTATGGACCTAAATATCTTCCACTGAAGGCTATGACTAAGATTATAAATATAAAATTTCTCCCCAAGAAAAATCTAAACTAAGTCTGAATGTAAATATCAAATGGTATAAAATCTAAATATTTTAATACTTCTTGATTAAATATCAGGATTTACCCTCTTTGCCTCTTGACAAAATGAATATTTATCTTGATGAAGAAGTTAGCTACAGTTGTGGCAGTAACCGACAGAAAGTTGATGTTTGATGGAAAGGGTTCTTCCTTTTTAAGTTTCCCTTAATTGATCATTATCCTAAAATCCAATAAACAAAAACATGAATTCCTCACCTTTCCAAACCTACAGTGCAATTAAATACCAGTAAACAATTACCAAGAAGCTATAATTACTGCTGTCAATGAAAAACTTGTGCTCAGTTATCAATGCTTCGTATTTTCCAGCATAAAAAAATATGAAGTAGGAACCAGAATCATTTAGGTATCAGAGCTGGAAATATGTCAGGATTGTCTTTCCTGTAAGGAAATGAATTTGTTTATGACAAAACAAAGAGAAAAGCTTTGGTGTGGATTTACTGCTGTGGTTGCTTATCAGGGATAAAACTTCATGTTTATCTTAAGGACCAGAAAGAAACCATTGAGTCAGAAAAGGAATGACAAGTTTTGACTGGAGTCTGAAGTCCAACACAGTAGAAACCCATTCCACAAATAGTATGTTCTCCAATTAAAGTCTGTGCAATCAGTTGCGGTTCAGAGGAAGCCAGGGAAACCCAGGAAGTTCTCTGGACTTTACCAATCATCCAGGTGAAAACCTGAACCAACACTTAGATACAGTGTGATCATATATAATTTCTAAGACTTGTTTTAATTTTTAAGAGTCACTGCAATCCCACTATGTTCCTAAAACTTGCAGAATATTATACAGAATATTATACAAGCTTCTTCCTTGTTTTAATACTCAACACCTAACCATTTAAATGGTTGTAAACAGAGACTGCATTTTGTTTCCCGACCACCCAGACCAAAATAATCTCACAGAAACTATACTAATCACAACACTGCTTGGCCAATGGTTCGTGCATATTTCTAGATAGCTCTTTACATCTTCAATTAATCCATTTCTATTAATCTATGAATTACCATGAGGCTGTGACCTCCAGTAAACTTCTGTCATCTGTCTCCTTCAGCAGCTACATGGCATCTCCCTGACTCCACCTACTCTCTATATAACTCTTCCAACTTGGCTATATTCTGCCCTGTCATAGGCAAAAGCAGCTTCTTTATTAACCAATGGTAATAAAACATATTCACAGCATACAGAGGGGAATCCAACATCAGATGATATCAGTTGTTTCAAGTTATAAAAGACACTAATTTTGTGAGGAGAAAGAAAGATAATGCTGAGGTCTATGTCACTTTATGTTAAAAGTCCAATACTTTTAAAAGTATTTTACTCTTTGTAAAAGTCTCTATGACACAAATACCTGGTCACAGTGACCCCACTATCTTCTTAGAGATCTTGATTGCTAAGTCAAACGAGTCAAATAAAAGGAAAATTAATATCTTTGAGTATCTAGAGGCTATACTAAATAGAAGTCTTAAAGAAAAAGATGCTCTTACATTTGGCTCTTAGCATTTCTACTGGAGTGTTTGTGCAGATTTTAGGTATACTAAGCTGACTTGTCCAGGACCATCAAACTGTGAGAGCTAGGTACGCAAGGATGTCATATACCTTTTTCTGTTTTCTGTCTTTCACTTTTCACTTTAGAAAATATTGTCATTGACAAATCAGGCCCACTTCACCCTAAAATACCAAGGCCACTGTCAGGTCAGTTGTTAAGCCATTATGGTCTCCATTTTTAATTAAGAGATTTCTGTTGTGTCTCAAAGGAATTCATAGACTATTGAAATTTTGTGTGTTTGATTGCTTTGTGGATATATAAGATGAAACCCTAATCAGGGGAGTTGCAATACCACACGACCTCCTTGAATCTCAGGGACTTTAATTAGAGACATTGTTATGGTAGAGGAAACAAAAAATAAATACTTTATTAAAACAACTACAATGAATAGTTTGTAGCAGGAAAAATATTTCATGATCTAGAAAGACATAATCTTTTTTTTCCCCCTTTTTTATTGTTGCTCTATTTCCTCTTAAATTGATTTAGGGCAATTTTATAAAATTAATCCCCAAAGAATAGTGCTTATCATATATTAGTATTCATGAAAAATGATATATGAAAAATATGCTCAATAATATGGAATAAGAGAGAGGAGAAATAGAATTTTACAAAAGGGCCAAATAATTGTAATCCATCAAAGTTGGTGTCAATAAATGTCTCTTCCAAGCATATCAAAATTACTTAGCTTTCTCTATATTTGTTATGAAGAAAGAAAATAATATAATTCAACTCCCATACAAAGTTCAAGTTAAAGACAAGAATTTTGTCACGTGCCCTTGCTAGAGCAGCTTTCTTTATGTTTATATTGCTTTGTGAGGTGTAAGCTCTACTTCCAGGAACTGCTGAGAGGCTAGTGCCCCATGACTTTCCTTACTGTTACCACTTAGCCCCTAGAAGTCTGGAATCTTGCTATTCTCACTATCAGCTCAGTTTTATAAATGTGACCTCTACTAATAGCCCCAATTCATAATAAGGGTTCATACCAAAAAAAAAGGAAAATTCTTTATAATATATATGAAAGTTTTTCTGAGCCTTATCTGGAAAAAAATAAAAGAAACCCGGAGAAAGAGGCCATAATTGGACAACTTTTATATCTGTTCTACATCATGCTGCTAGCGAATTTTTGGCACAGGTGCTTCTTTAATATGAGTCAGCACTTTGCTGAAGTTTTGAATTGTCATTCTAATAATATTGTGGGACCAGATCAAGGACATCAGTCTTTTGATTGGTAGTAAGAATAGCAGAAACACAAAAATGGCTAAATTCTCATCCTCAATGAGTTTTTCATGTCATTGTTAGATTCTAGTTAGAGAAGAGGCAGGACTCTGAGACGGGAGCTAGGTATGTTTTAGTGGATTCACTAATGACTACTTTATTCTTTCACTGGCCTGAATGGAGTTCTATAGCATTGGCACTGCATCTATCTGGAAAATCACACACAAGAGTCAGTGGTGACACATACCACACAAACTGGTAATTTTTTTCTCAAAATCTGATGCTTCATTTTTCTCTTAATCCAGTAACTAGGTCAAATTTGAGCAGGATTACCTAGAAAAAAAAATGGAACTTACTACAGGAACATAGATGAATAGAGAAAGCTCAAGGACCTGCTGGTACCTGGGAGAGGAAATGAGAATTCTTGGGAATGAGTAACAAAGGAATTTTATACAGAGAGATGTAAGGGAAGAAAACAGCTGGAGAGATGGCTCTGTGGGAAAGGAGAGAGCTTTAGTTTAATTTTTATAGTAGTGCACTTTTCCAGTTGTTTAGGGAAGTTTGTTAAAATTAGGCCACAAGTGTTTGGTGATAACCATAGAGGTCTGGGTTTCAGTATCTTAGCTGTGCCCTCAAGAAATATTTTTGTTTTCAAATCAAAGTGGCTCATTAATTCTAAGCACTATCCATTTAGTACATACTTTTTTTTTCCAGAAAAAGCCATGTGAGAGATGAGCTAAGAAAATTCAGGGGGAGGTTTTCATTCTTCAGTGAATAAAAGTAAACAATCAAACTGGAAGAAATGAGTGTTCAAAGAATAAAAACTATTCTTCTTTAAATAATGATGAAACCCACATTTAATAGAAACAAAATGTTCTTTCCATAGCTTATAAAAACTATAGATTTCATAATATTTATACTCAAGTTCTCATATACTGTTGTAAATGAGGGGAGAGGAGAGGTGCGGGTTGTATGTTCTCCAGCCGCCGCTGGTCGCCTGAACCCAAAATAACCACATGACAAACTGTATTCATTTAAATACTGCCTTGCCCATTATCTCTAGTCTTTTCACCTCATAAACTAACCCACTATAAAAATCTGTAAGTCACCACATGGTGACGTACCGGAAAGGTCTAACCTGCATCCATCTGCGAGGGTGGCTCTTGGCATCTGGCTCACTTCCTTTCTTCTCCTCCCAGAACTTCCGTTCTGTCTACTCTGCCCACCTAAGGGCTGACCTATCTATAAGCCAGGCAGCTCTTTATTCAACCAATAAGAGTAATACAAAATACAGGAGAACACTCCCACATCAATATACAAGTAATATACATATGTTTTCAAAAATTTTTTTATAGATCCATTTAAATAAGAATTAAAATTAAATTATAATCTTAAATGGAGGAAAGTACAAAATTCTGAATAAAATAGGAAGTCATGGTAACCAAAGAAAAGCTATTGAAGTCACAGACAAAACAAAATGCTCTACCTATTGTACAAGTAAAAAAAGTTAATTTCAGAGAACACATAGGTTGTAAAAGGAAAAGATTTTTCCCCCTAATGGCTTGCATACAAGTAATAAAAAGTTGTTGTGCAAATTCATTGAGAATTGAGGTGGTTTATAAATAATCTAAATAGGAGACAGATAACAAACTGTTCCTTAAATTTTTTAATTTTAAAAATTGTAGTTAAAAATTACGTTATTTTTTTCCTTCTAGTGCTTCTAATGTCCTCTCCCTCCCACCTCTCCCAAGTCTTCAAATATATTATCTTCTTACAATTTCTGATTATTATTACATGTACACACATGCATGTACCTATACACATAAGCATATACAACCAGATGAGTTTACTCAGGGTTTCTTGTCTGTATACGACTTGGGGGTACACATCTTGGTATTGGAACTCCAATTAGTGGGATCATTCCAGGGGGAGACCAATTCATCTCTCTGGAATTCTTGGTAGCCTGTAGTTCTTTGAAGACCCATGGGAGTTCTTCTTTTCACATTAACATGCTGTGGCAGTTTGAATGAGAATGCCTCCCATAGGCTCATGTGTTTCATGCTTAGTCCCCAGTTAGCAAAGTGTTTGGATAGGGTTAAGACGTGTGACAATATTGGTGTAGATGTGGCTTTGTTGAAGGAGGTGTATCACTGGAAGCAGGTTTTAAGGTTTCAAAAGCCCATACCGGGCCCAGTGTCTCCATCTCTGCTTATTGTCTGTGGGTCAGGATATAAAGCCCTCTGTTATTGTTCCGGCACCCTGTCTGTCTGCTTCCTGCTATGGTGGTCATGGATTAAACCTCTACAACTATAAATGAGCCCCCAGCTAAGTTGCCTTGGTCATGTGTCTTTTCATGACAATAGAACAGTGACTAAAATATACGTCTCTGGTGTTGTCATTGTTCAGTTGTTGTTAGGCATTCCTTTTCTGTGATGTGATGGCTATAGATTCCTTCTCATCTCAAGGCAACCCAGGCTCACAGTTGACTTTCTGGTCTTCTGACTTTTACAAACTTTCTGTCCCTTCTCTATGATGTTCATTGAGCTTTATGTGCAGGAGTTGTGTTGTTAGTACATCAGCTGTGGATATACTATGAGCCTTTGATTTCTGCATTTTCACCAGTTGTGGTTTTCATGATGGTCTCCATCTACTATAAAACATAGGTTCTTTGATGAGGAGTGAGAACCATACTTATCTCTTGGTATTAGGTTAAATATATGAATAAAGTTAGGAGGCACATGGTTCTAGCAAAATGAATATCATAGGTTTTTCTTTAACATCCATGTCTGTACTATCCCTGAGTATTATTTGCTAGGTTTCTAGTAC
>JAQHUG010000002.1:3700140-3753034 GCA_028555095.1 Dicrostonyx torquatus
AATTAATGATTTTTTTCTGAATTTATTCTATTTCCAATAAAACATTATGAAATAAAATGAGAACTAGAGATTATATCTAAAGCAAATGGGTTCTTCTGAAGAAAACTTAGCCATGTACTTTCTCTGGAGGTGTGGAGTTATTGCCCAGCAGTTGTACAGTAGGTTAAAAACCTTACTTGGGTGAGTCAGCATACAAAAGGGGTGATTATGTCATATTCATTTGACAAGATAAGAAAATAGTGTCACACAAGTTATTATAACATAAGCAGCTATATTTCTCTTACTTCTTAGTAGAAAAATCTCTCAATTCTAGACATACAGCTCCTTCTAGTACACTAACCACCACTGATTCAGGATTCTCTCAGGTTCATTTTGAAAACTCAATAAATTGCATTTTTTGATATTCCTCTCCACTACGAAAAAGAAGCAAACCCTTATTAAGTCTGTACCTTTAGGGTAATAAAATAAGATGCCATTCAGTTCTTTTAATAGCTTGTATTGATCACCCATAAGTGTTTCTAGATTTCTAGCAAATGGTATCCTCTGCAAAATGCTGCAGGAGCAGTACTGGATTCACTACACATATCTGGGGGAGTTAGCAAATAATAATTTTAGTTTTGCCCCAAGATCATTCACATACCATGAAAGTAGTTTATTTCTTCTCATACCATAATTCTACATTATTAGGCAAATAATAAATTATTATAAAATGAAACACCAACTGTTTTCAAAATTATGAACAACATCATCTAGTAGGAGGTGTTGCAAATGGAAGCTCTTTAAGAAAGCAGTAGTGACTCCCATTTTCTGCCTGGTGTTAGGTCCTCTTAATGTGCAGAGGGTGCTCATTGATCATAATTTTGTACTTCAAAAAAGTAATCAGAAAGAAAATTTCAAAGAGCATTTTATTCTTGACATTATAGCTTTTGAAAAGAGCTTCTATGGTTTGCATCACAACCAATACTAACACAAAGTCTGTTTCCTGGGATATTGGAAAAATCTGTTTCAGATCCTCTAACTGAAAACAACTTTCTTAGGACTATATAAAATGATTCATATCACTGGAGTATCATTGAAGATTGAGAAAATATTTATGTAGATTTTTCCAGGCTTAAATAAAATAACCCTATTATTTTATCAGATTGTAAGATGTTCAAAAGGTGAAAGAGCCCCCTGGTTACCATTGCTCAATCCCTTATTCACCAACTTTATCTCTTATGCTAGAGATAGTGTACAGAAATATTAAAGGAGAAAATAATAGTGTTGGTATTTCAGACACCTTAGACAAACCGTCATACATTTCAACAGTTAATAATCTTAGTGAGATTGTTGTATTAATTGAAAAAACCCAAACCCACAGCAGAGTGTCAGTTTAGTGACAGTATACAAAATACAGAAGACACTTTATGTCATGTCATTGTAAAGGTTAATGCCTTATTCTCTCCTCATTACTGTTTCTTGTTATATACATAATGGTCTATTTACAGCTTGTGCAATTATAGCTCTGTCCTACCTAAAACTTGAATTCCAAGTTACACCACCCTTTAGAAAAAAGTGGTGTCGGGTTACATCCTCTCCGATTTATTATCTAGTTGTATTAGGCCTTCCTTCTTCCTCTGGTTTATGCTATATTTTTACATTCCACAGAAAAATGTTTACTATGCTTTAAGTGCTTCATGATTAAGCTTCCATTTAGGATTGATGCAACGTACCTGTGACCAACATGGACCTGTCATCCATAATAATGAGATCTTTTGGTCTTGCATATTTTTTCTCATCAAAAATACCTCTTACCTGGATAGACTGATAATAAGGTCTAGGAGAACCACCTGTCCATAGCTCCTTTATTCCCATCATCAGCACCATTATAGTAGACTGCACCAGTCTCAGTGACATCCTTTAAAAGTCACTAATGAACCAAAGAAACTGATGTTTCATGAGTGTCACTCATAGAAGGGGAGATACTCTTCAATATCATTTCACAGAGTAGTGAAAACTTAAAAATTATTTTAACTCGTTATACAAGATGATTCTCTGTTGTTCGTTTAACTAACATCATCTGTGTACACGAATCTGTGTTTTATTTGTAAGGTAATCAGTGCACATACATTTACTATTCACATGACAAACAGTTACTGATGGCTGTCATTTCAGATGCCTTCCACTGTCCTTAAGGTTGAAAGAATTTCTCATATCAAAGAGTATCCAGGTGACCTGTGGAAATTCTTTAAATACCAAAAATGAAAAAGATATATTCAATAACTTCAATATCTTCAGCTGAACATCTTATGTGATTTTGTGTATATGTTAATCTTTGGACAGGCTTAAAAAGCACATTCAAAATATGATGACCAGGCAACCTGACATTTGGCAGCCTCAATAAAGCCAACACTGACAGCACACTGTTTTCTTTAGCATCTTTATCTTCTCTTTTCCAGTGTATGAATGCTCCAGGATGCATTTTTAATGACCCACCTGTTTTGGGAGTGTAGCTATATAGCCTTGTGTTACTTTAAGAGTTTTGTTTCAGGAAGGCAATGGCTACAAACCTCTGTTCTTAGAAGATGCTTCATCTCAGACCGCATGTATTACAGATAGGGTTCTGGAAGAAGCATAATTCTTACTATAGCAATTTTCAGTAAATTGTTCTGCTAAATAGAAATATATTACCGCAAGGCTGCAAAAGTAATGATAAACCTGACCCTTCAGCTCTGCTTTTAAAGGTCGTTTTGGTTAAATGTAGACAAATTGTGGTACAAAGTACCTTTGCTTGCTGTTTCCCACTAACACCGCCCCCACACCTCATTATGCTAATGTAATGACTTATTTGACAGGGAAGTTTCATCCATAATCTTTGAAATATATAATGGATTTAATTTTCAAGGTCATATTTTCAGAAAACTATTAATGTTCCTTTCAAAGTCATTGAGACTGAGTTATGTTTCAGCAAAATATTAAGTACATTAAAGGTCCCTCTCAGATCCAGTAAAGCCAATCAGCTATTGAGCTACAACTATTTAACAGTTTAAGGCCCAGCATTGTTAAACTTATTATGAATCATCCATGTTCATCATTATTTTGAAAAATTAAACCTCTCTACTTCATTCAAACTTCATCAGAGACTGTCACCAAATAACTTTTTTCTAAAAGTGTCAAATCCTTCCTTATTTTTAAATGTTCATTAGATAATTATCTTTAACTATTCAAGAAATGTCTTATATGATTTAAATAAGATTATTTCTTATTAGTGATTATTTTTCAGTGGAACACATTTGCTTATACTAACAATTTCTACTGTGTGATGGAGGTAACCAGAGTCCTTCAAATTTATGTAGACAATATTAAATAATCACTGGTATTAGATCATATTAATAATCAATATGCCTCATAATTAAGCATGCATCTAAACCTTTTAAACCTAGGAATGATTTACAACGGAATCTGGCCAGCAACTCATCACCAGAGACATGTCACCTGGGGTACTTATCTGCTAGTCATCCTGAGACAAATTTGTGATATACTCAGGGAATCTGTGATATACTCAGGGAATCTTAAGTAACATTGGACCCACCATGCCCTCTTTATGCACGCATTTAGGTTGCTCTTGTGGTGATGCTGTTGTATATCCTAGAAAATAGATAGTGAAAGAAAGACAGACAGAGAGACAGACAGACATAGAATAGATGACATCGGTGGTATACATGTGCTTGTTAGAGCTCATCAGCATGCTATAACTTTTTTTTTTCAATACAAAATCTGAGACTCCTTCTGTCAGTAGCAGTATGGGTTTAACTATTCACGGAACTGTGCAGACCATTGATTTTCCAATAGATGTATATAGGATTTTGTGGGGTTTGTGGCTACATCTAACTAGATGCTTTTTAAGTAACAATTGATAGGGCTGTGATTGATAAGGCAAAAGTCTAAGCCACAGGAATTCAGGAACTCCCACTGCAAACAATGTCAAGTTTTGTTTCAGGTCCCACCTGAGGTAATATATATCAGGTTTTACACCTGTGTCACTGCTAATTAATAGGTGTTTTACCTACATGCATGCCTGTTCACCAAGTGTTTTCAATTCCCAGAGAGGCCAGAAGGTGGTTTCAGATCCCATGAAACTCGAGTTAAAGATGCTTGTCAGTCACTATGTGGGTTCTGGGAATTGTACATAGGTACTCTTGAAGAGCAACCAGTATCTTTAACTGCTGACCCATCTCTCTAGCCCTCCATTGCTCCTTTAATATGCAATATCAATATATGAATGGAATGCTGACTCTACATCAGCTGCCTCTCTAGCAAATGTCAGTGGTGTTGGAACATTTGCTTCTATGCATTAGAGAGTCTTTTATCAAACTCCAAGCTGGTACAGCCTTTTTGGGTGTCAGTGTGGTGATTTCTCAGAAAATTTGGAAACAACCTTCCACAAAGCCCAGTAATATCACTTTTGGGTATATANCTTTTATGTCTGAATCTGTAATTTTTTACTATCCAGGAGCATTTTTCAAAATGTTAAGTACATCTTAAAAACTCAAGTTATGCTATGTAGGAGAAATACGGTACAGCCTGTTTAAGTCTAAACCTTAAGTGTGCTTTTGTTATGATAATTAAGGCAGCTCCTGCCTAAGATCAGCACATTCCAGCATGGTGGAGCTGGAGCTGAGCCAAGCTGCTCCTCCAGAGCCATGCAGCTCCAGGTACACAGCATGCCCACACTGCCATCAAGCAAGCAAGCCACAACATTCCACTCAGAAAACCCCACCGAAATGGTCTGTCTCCCACCTGAGCCAGAGGCTACACTGGGGGCACAGACTGTAAACTGGTATTTCAAAACTGCCACTTTCTAGTAGACCTGATCCCACCACCTACCCAAGCAAGAAGAGCTGAGTTCTGGTCTCAGCTGCTTACTTCCGAACCGGAGCAGGCACAGAAGCATCCAGACCCACAAAAGCCATTGAAACGCTTTATAGCTGGAGTTTGAGCTGGCGGCACAGCCAAAAAGCCCCGTTTTAAAACTGCCTCAGCAGTGTTGCTTTGCTGATTTAGGAAGTCTCTGTTAAAGGAGCTATGGCAAGCTGCCAGCTGTGCTAAACTTTATCTAGAATTCCTTTTAAAGCCTCCTCAGGTTTTTTAAGTGGATTTAACCAGCCATGTTGGGCGCCAAACTGTTGTAAATAGGGGAGAGGTGTGGGTTATGTTCCCCAGCCACCAGCCGCTGGCCCGCTCAGCTGCTGGCCCGTTCAGCTGCTGGCTGCCTGCACCTGAAATAACCACATGAGAACGGCATTCTTTCAAATTCTGCCTGGCCCATTATCTCTAGCCTCTTCTTGGCTAGCCCTCACTTCATAAACTAACCCATTATAAAAGTCTGTAAGTCACCACGTGGTGACTTACTGGAAAAGTCTAACCTGCATCCATCTGCAACGGGAGCCTCATCACGACTGGCCCACTTCCTTCTCTCTTCCCAGAACTTCCGTTCTGTCTACTCCACCCACCTAAGGGCTTACCTATCTTACAAGCCAGACAGAGTCTTTATTCAACCAATGAGAGTAATACAAAATACAGGAGACCACTCCCACATCAAACAATAATCACTAAGTATGGAAACAGCAGAAGACACAGGTATTAACCAAGAGTAAGTGAGTTGGGAGAAGCGACTGGGACTTCATCTCAGTTACATCACTGTGTAGTGCTGGTATAGTCTGATTACATGCAATTAAAATTGGGCCTTATTGAAATGAAAAAAAAAACATGGGAAGGTAAACATAAGCAATGTTCTGGCCTCCAGGGCAAAGGGTGCAAGCTGGAAGAATAAAACCTCCAACCATTTCTGAGAATTTCAGAAGAAAAAGTGAATGCCTACAGGGGAGAGTCAGATTTTTAAGAAGAGAAGTAATGTGAGGATACTAAAAAGGTCTGCTGGAACATCTGAGGAGTACTGGTTACTGACAGGATGTTCCAGTTGGCAGGAGATTTAGGGAGTGTGGTGAACAGAGGAAGGGGGCAAAATGATGCATACAACCAACTGGGCAATTGGGTGCACACAACAGAATGACTAAGGGAATCAGCGTTCACTCATATCTATATTCAATATAATGGCGCTGCAAGTAGTCATACTAAAAGAGTTGTTAAAAATTGAAAATTGATATTGCCATAATCAAATTCCTTTTTAAAAATATATGAAATCTACCAACAGTAACTAATGTGCTTCTCCAGTGTGGGATGCTGATAGCAGCTGTGGCTATGACTGTATAGTTTCACTTTGGAAATTTCTGTGAAATTTGTTTAGCTTTGCTGGGAACCTCACACCTCTGTAAAAACTCAAGTCTATTGAAAATAAAAAGAGCCTACATCCAAGAGATCTGTAGAGCCTTGTTTGGCCTTTGCAGATGGAATTCGATGACATGGTGCAATTTTTAATTGGAAATTTTTCTGACTAACATTCATCAAGCCATCAAGCCATAATTAGTCACCAGCTTGTGGTTGTTAGATAAGTAATTGCACTAATTTGTTACTCTGTTCACATTCCTTCTTCTATTTTGAGTGTATAAGCCAATTTATATATGAGAAAAATATAGTGAGAACTGTAACTTACTGGATTTGGACCCAAAACCTATAATCATTTTAGGAGATGAATACTCAATGGATATGGTTTCACATTAGAGGGAAACTGAATAATAAAAGGAGTATTAGTACCAGAAGAATAGAGACAAAAAATTATATCCTTTGTATTAAAAAGACAAGTTGGTGGGATAACAAAAATGGCCTCATTTAGGACTTTTTTGAAGCAAGAAAAGAGACAGAAATGGAGGTGGAGACAGAGACAGAGAACGAAATAAATACAGAAATGGAGACAGAGATGGAACAGAAGAAGGAGATGGAGAAGTAACAGGATATGGAGAAGGAAATGTAGAAACGAAGAGATGGAAAGGAGAAGGAGAAAGAGATGGAGGAGATGGGGATAGAGAAGAAGATGATCAAGATGAAGAAGGAGATGGAAATGGAAATGGAGCAGAAAAGGAGTTGGAGATAGACAGATAAACAAAGCTGGGTTACAAAGCAATAAAACAGTAGGAACTGTAGCTAAAGTATCAGATTAAGGATGTCTCAAAACCGACTTCACTTTCACAGAAATCTTACCCTTCTCTCCAGAGAAATAAGTTTTTCTTAAAGCTCATAAAGTAAAATCTTTTATACCCATTGAAATCTCCTGAAAATAATTTAACAATACATGAAGTTCTAATCTAAAAAAAAATAACAATTATTTAACATCTTTTCCTGCTCATGTATCCTGTGCAAACATTGCTTTGTATGTGGGTTTTCATCTAACATATTGCTATTCCCATAAAATGTAATTATCAGAGTATGATCTTAATAGCATAGAGTAAAACCATATACTCTTAAATATTTCATAAGCTCAATATAAATCCTGCATACCTTTGTGTGTATATGTGTATGCATATGTAAACAAATATACTTAATAATAAATGTATTTTTCTCTAGGCTGAGGAATTATATTTATTTTTCTTAATGTTTAGTTTTAAGAATTAAGAGGTAGAAAGCTTTTAAATTGGCTATAATATTTGTTTGTACCATTAAAATAAGAACATAAGAAGTTTGTAAAATTAATATCTAACAATAGCCGTAAGGATTTCTAAAGATGTTTGCTACCAAGCAATCAATTCTCCAGAAAAGAACAGTGTGCTGTGGAATAATCCTCCTGTACACTGTGAAAGTGTGTTGCTATTATTGTTAATAAAAAGCTGACTGGCTAACAGCTAGGCAGGATTTTCTGGGCAGAAAGAATGCTGGGAAGAACAAGGGAGGAGTCTGAGGAGTCTTGAGGCAGACAGGGAAAAAGCATTATGGGTTTCTTTGACAAATGAGGTAAAGGAGCCTCAGGGCAGCACATACACTAATAGAAATGGGTTAATTTAAGTGGTAAGTGCTGGCTGGAGCCAAGCCTCAGTTATTAGCTGAACATTTATAATTAATATTAGGTCTCTTGTGGTTATTTGGGAACTACTGCTGGGACCCAGAAAACTCCACCTACAACAGTTCGCTTATTAATTAAATTTTTATCACATATATTACTTTCAAATACATATGAGACCTAAAAATATCACTGGCGAGGCTGTTAATGGGATGGTTCCAGTCTTAGAACACTGAAGCAAGAGGAGTTCTGCACTGTTGAGTTAACAAAATAAGTCACTGTTGAGTTATATAATTTACTTGTCTTGTATGAGTCATTGAAGAGTTCTAAAATTTACTCGTCTACGTATAAGAAATTTAATATTTAATGATATGAAAATATTTTTGTGGTTTTCTGAAGAAATATTTTCCATGTTGTGGGAGAAACTAAAAAGTTTATTAAAAGAAGAGAGGACCTGTAGGCCCTGCCCGATGCATGCACACTCAGTGTACAACCCTCTGATCTGCCTCCATAGAAATAACAACAGTAGGTGCAGGTTGCAAGCTGAGTGGTAAGGAAAGGACCACGGACCTGTGGAAAGCTGTGGGGTTTCCTTTCCTTCTTTATTCTGCTAAATTCTTTAAATATCCATGTGCCTGAAGAGCATCTCCCAATCAAAGAGCAGTCAGAGAAGGTCAAAATTAAATAAGTAAGAAAATGGTGGTGGCCACGCATGAGATCCAAGAAGAGTCAGAGTGTGTCACTCAATGTCTCCTTTTGCTGACAGCATGTGGATTTTAAAGAAAGGAACAAAAAGACTAAAGCTTAATTGCACTGTTTTATTTCACTTGCAGTTGTGTCCCATTTGCTACTGAGCAGTAAAAGAGTACCTGGTAATCTTTGACCCTCCTACCCATACAACCCTGTGCGAACTGCTAATTAGAATCAATTACAGGCCACTGACTGGTAAAAGAGACACTTGTGGGTTATTTTCCCTGCCAGAGGACCATAAATTAGCTTTGCAATTGAACTGTAGCTCTTCAACTTCTGTGTCTGCTTTTACAAAAGTTCAAAATGCGTGGTTGTCTTAATATTGTAGTAAGAATTGTAATATTTATTAACTCAGTCTTGTCACGGATATTTCTTTTAAGTGGGTATTGTTTTCTAGGTAGAGAAATTACATCTACTTAACATATATTTTTGTCTGAATAAAATCTGAATCTCCAAAACATCGAAAACTGCTGAGTAAAATTTCCATGACAGGGATATTTCTATGAGCTAAGTCAAATAGGTTTTGAAAATGCATTTTAAGCTTCATAATATACAGATTAGGCACTGAAATTTGCCTCTTTGGTATCTGAAGATCTGTTATCAAGGTATAACCTATGGAAGTGCTTACTGAAGGAACCGTATTCATGTCTTGGAGCACACACTCTTGACCAATGCGCTACCCTGCCATATTACTTTTCAAAATCTTTATGGCACTATAAAACAGTCAGGAGAAAAGGCCATAGTAAAAGGAAGTATAAAGTGTCAGAGCTAGTGCTTGCTGTGTATTGAACAGCCTATGCGGATCAATAAATTCTTATTGACTGCCTCTTCTCTCATTTGGCTCGAACAAGAATGTGACTTTCCACAGAGAGTATAGTGATTTCTCAGATCTGTATCGTATACCCATTACAACATGCTAGACAGATGGACTGCTACCCTACAGCTTAATCCCGAGTGCCTAAAGATTTTATCTCCCCGTGGGGTTCCAGCCAGTACAGACCTAGGCAGATGCTAGAGGGCTCAGTGTACAGGGCTCAGAGAAGTATGAGAAGAGTCCTAGAGAATTACTTTGGTCACATGCTTCCATTGTGGGAAAGGGGCAACAAGAATGTGTTAGACAGGAGTAGGCAAAGGCCTCTTAAACAGTCTGGGATGTTAGGATATGTCAACTTAGTGGAAGCACACACTTCTACACAGAGCCTGTCTTGTTTGCAGGATCAGTCATAGCATAACAATGGAAGGCCATTGTTTGAGAAGTATTAAGACATTCAAGAGATAACAGGGCCTTAAATAAATCACAACACTCTTTTAGACATACAGAATCTCTCAACTTGCATACAAAGCTGGGCCTGGCTTTTTCAGCATTTCTGAGGTTGGTTTTCACTAATCTATCCATGGTAGACCAGCTTCTCTCACTCAAATCCAAAACAACTTGAGTCCAGTCTACCCTTTCTTTTTTTTTTGACACAGGGTTTCTCTGTAGTTTTTGAACCTTTCCTGGCACTAGATCTTGTTGACCAGGCTGGCTTCAAACTCACAGAGATCCACTTGCCCCTGCCTCCCAAACACTGGGGTGCTGGAATTAAAGGCGTGCGCCACCACTGCCCAGCTGCCCTTCTTTTTTAATAACACATGAAACATTTCTAATTCTATGAAGACAATATTCTAAGATTCAAGACTAGAAAATTGTGCATTCTCTCATTCTCCACATCAAGCTAAGATGACCATGTTTAGCCAGTCTACATAGATGAGATGTGTGACATATGCCCGCCTTACCCATTCTACAGCTGTTTCCATTGGTCACAAAAAAAATGTGTTTTCCAAATTTGTATAGAAGAACATTTTCCTCGTTATTCCCTCCTTTACAAGAGACTGAAGGAGGATGAAAGGATCCCTATCAGTGATCATTCATTCTTCCTTGCTCTGCCGGAAAATAGGAATCAGCTTTTTAAAGGTCAGTTCTAGGAAATACATTTTAAAAGATAGAAAACTGTATGAAGGTTTAATGCATCTTTATTTTAATCTTTTCTGTTTTGCTAGGAAAAGAGAGCTTGCACAAGTTTTCTTTCTCAGGGCTATTTCTTAGTCACCTTTCTTTCTTTTCTCTTTTCCTTTTTACTCTTTGACAGCTCCTGAGTTGAAAGTTTATCTTTTATTAGCTTTTTGGCTTCCAGTATCAAGCACTGCTAGAATCCTTCGGGGTATGTTGAACTTTTATTCGAGTGTTGTCGTTCTCTCCTGCAGCCTTATCACTGCTGTCTCTCTGAAAAGCTGTCCCCTGTTTAATATCTGAAGGTTAGCCTCCTACAAAACCTTTTAATCATACCGGCGGAGAGCTCAACTGGAAGTATTACCATTCTGGTCTCGTATTTATGGGTTTAATTAACTTTGTTAGATGTGCTGGAGAGAAACTTTGCCTATTAAGGAGTATTCACTGATAATTATTTCAGTTCTCTACTTTTAAGCAACATATCTGAATTTTTCATAATTGAATAGTGAAATATTTTACCAGTACTTTTGAATATCCAACTTTCCTTGTTTATATGAATAAAGCATGTATGTATGTAGATTGTTGCATTATATATTTTTTCTATAACTTTATATCTGATTTAACATAATACATCACCTATTTTTCCTAAGCAGGTGCCTCTTAAATAAGAAAATTCCTTGAGAAAATTGCATAAAAATTGTACGAAAATATTATTGCATGTGTCATAAAGAATCTGTATTACTTTAATTTAACACTTAAATTAATAACAAATTAAAAATTTATGGTATTGCCCAGAGGGCAGTGCTAGTCTTTGATGCTTATTAGCAGAAAACACACTAAGCTGGCAAGATATAAAAGGAATGTTCATTTTCTTTGCTGGTCTCCAACTAATTGCTATAAAATCAACTTAATGTTTTTGCCAGCTTTCACACTCATGTAAGAGTAAGCAATCCAAGCTTCAATCTCTTGATGTGGTCACATATCTTTTGCCAAGTTGCCTTTTTAAGTTCCTCAAAATAAACATGAATGCCAATTAAACAAAATAAATAAGGGAGGAACTTGCTATGCCCTCATGCCATTTTCTCATTAATTCTAGGAAATGACTCTGGGACCTCTTCCCATTATTATCCGATAGATTAAATGGCATCTTCCCCCAAATGGACTCAGGTAAAAGTGCCAGGTTTGCTTTCATCCTGGACTCTATACTGTTTGAATGAAGAACAGACCAAACACTGCCCTTTGAGGAGGAAGATGCTTTTATTCGTAATGTCATCCATTAAAGAAAGGTTTAACAAAAGGTCAACTTTACCCCAGTGTAAAAGAAAATGCTGGCAATCCATGTGAAGCCACTTTGTGCTTCTTAGAACTATCATCATTTCCAGATTTATTGCAACAATTTTCCCATCAAGTAGATTTGAAATAGCAAATAAAACTTGGATTAGACCACAATCTAATCAAGTACATTAAAAATATTTTATCTTAAAATAAGGTGATTTTATTATAATAGTCAAAATCATTATGCATGATAGATAACTGGAAGCTTCCCCTAGATCAAATTCAGATCAGAAATGATATATTTAAAGAAGTAGATAAGAAATGCAGTGAAAAAACTATTTTCTAAGGTGCAAATAAGAAATAAAGAACTATCAGTTGATTGTAGCTCTTCATCTAGTCATTGGGCCTTATGAAATCTCATTCACCCCTGTTGGCAATCAGCTACTCTTCTCAACTTTTAGATCTTGTCTAAAGTGAACATATTGTTGAGATTTTATTGATGTAGCTTTCCTGCTATGTATAGAAAACACTATCGTGAACCATATTTCCTGGCAGATCATGGCTACATCATGAATGTAAACTATGGTTATATTGCAGCACTAGACCACAACCATACCATGAGAGTGAACTATGAGAGTGGACTATGGTTATACCATGGCGTTGCACCACAGCTACATTGATCCATACTGGCACCATGAGAGTATACCCTAGGTGTACCATGACAGGTGACCACAAAGGTGCTGAGACTAGATCATGTTTATACAATGGCCGTGGGCCATGGCTGTGCTGAGGGAGTGAACTGTATCTCTACCATGGCAGGGAATTAACTATGCTGTAAGAGTGCTACAATAGTAGACTATAATTACTCCATGACATTGGACCATGGTTCCTCTGTGATCATGGGCTATACCTCTTTATAACAGTGGATCACAGCTATATAATGACAGTGGGCAGCTATTGCATAGTGACAGTGGAGGTAAATAAGTCCCAAATATACTTTTCCCTCTCTCTAGGCTTTCTTGATGATGCATCCAATTTAGTAAGCCAAATTAGAAACTATAGTGAAAGACAGCATTAAGGATGCAATTGTTTGACCTCAACAGAGGGCACAAGTGATTGATATATGAAACAAAACCAGTATGCATATGCAATTTATCTTCTTTAAAACTATATACTGTGCTTCAAATAACATTCTGTTTTTTGTGTTCTTTAGCATTTTTGGATAGAAGTTTAGAAATAAAATACTACCAATTTGAGTATTGGTTGAAGAAAAAAATTTAATAAAAAAAAATTAAGGACATGGCTCAGTAAGTAATCCTGTTCCTAATCCTGATGACCTAAGCTTGATCCTAAGGACCCAAGTATTATAAGAGTGAGAGGCAGATCTCACAAATTGTCCTCTTACCACCACACAGAATGCTCTGTATATGCACAAACACACACATACACACACAAACACTAACATAAAATGAAATTTTTAAAATGTGTTTGTTGTATATATTAAAAATTTAAACTGTTCATTTTATTTAAATGAAATAATTGTGAACACAATATTTTACCTTCTTCATGGCTGATGGTATAATGTTCTAAGGCAATTGTAAGCAGAATAATACTTTAATTTTATCCCCATGGCGTATTATGTGTCCTTATTTATAGAAATATTAGAAGAACTTGTCCTACTGCTAAAGAACCAATGTGGAAATTTTATTTGTCTGACAATTCCTTTCTACATTACCTCTGAAATTGAGCCATTTAGCAAGTATGTTGCCTTATGTCTTAATATGTTACTACAAGTGAGATAGAAGAGAACTTCCTGAATCACCATGGAGGGAATTCCTCTTATACATATTTCAGTGGAAGAAGCACATGAAATTCCTCACAGAAGTTTTGAAAATGCTTCATCTTTACTTCTTTCAGTAATTTTATAGCTGTCTAAAGGTCATCTGATTATGCTATTGGACATAGAAATATAATGTATAATACCTGTTTTCAAGATAACTAAAATCAAAGTAAGTATTACGACCACTGAGTGGTCAATATAATACAAAATAAAATACGCCCTATCACAAGATCAAAGCTCACACTTGCAACTAACTGTGTCTTTAAGTGATGCTAATTCAGCATGTAACCTTTCGAAAAAGAGCACATCAACTTGCTACATGGCCTAGGGAAGAAATGCTTTCTAGCTACAAAAGAAGTAACATCAACTTTCTAAACCTATGGATAATCAATGGGTGAACCTGTTCAGGATTTCAGGGCAGTACTGAAAGAGGGAAAGCCAGAGTCCCCTCTTTTGAAAAAAAAAATGAACAGACATTAATTGACAACAGTTTCCAAATGAAAACTTAAAGATTTATCTGAAATAACTCCTATGAGAATCATATAGTTTATGTTATCTTTGTGAAGTAACAAAGGTAAACTATTTTGTTCATATATTTTTTTATTATAGGAATAGATGAACTTCTATTTTTACATATTTATTTATCATGTGGTAAAACTTACATGTTTACTGTAATTCCAAAATCAGAATATCAAATGACTTTATATCCTTCCTTATTAAAGGAAACGTGTGCTTGCATACATGCACACACATGCACACAATCATCTATTGTCTCGTTTTGGTCACTGTTTCTCTCCTTCATTGCTATAGTTTTCTCTAAAGTCAAATAAATCAAATCAAATAAAGTCACAAATTGTAAACATTACAAACTCTTTACAGTTAGCATAATGTCTTGATAGTCACCAAAAGATACTGCTTGTGCCAATTGATTTTTAGTATTATTGATGATATTTTAATTGTTGTCTTGTATCATCCTTTAACAAATGTATCTCATTTTATCCATATGGTTTCTCTTTTTAAGTTTGTGTTTAGGCCTCTCTCT
Source organism: Dicrostonyx torquatus (assembly GCA_028555095.1). Lineage (NCBI taxonomy): Eukaryota > Metazoa > Chordata > Mammalia > Rodentia > Cricetidae > Dicrostonyx > Dicrostonyx torquatus. Next base: position 3,714,968 of record JAQHUG010000002.1, read on the forward strand.
CTCTCTCTCTCTCTCTCTCTCTCTCTCTCTCTCTCTGTGTGTGTGTGTGTGTGTGTGTGTGTGTTTTATTTCTAAAAATGCCTATGGGTAAAATAAGTGAATCACGTAGCATGCAACCTTAAGGAATTGCCCAGATGCTTTCAAGGATANGAGGGTGGTGGGGTGGGGGTGGGGAGCAGGAGGGCCGGGAATAAGGGGAGTAAATGTAAATTTTTCTTTTAACAATAAAAAAATGTTAAAAAAACCTCCAAGACACTCCTTTCCTTTATGATAACACCATAATTTCTGTGTCTTTTGGCCTTGCCTCGCTTCCATTCAGATCACTTTACTCAGTTTCAAAGGTAGATATTGGTAGTAGCAAAATAACACACAAAGGAAGGAAAACAATAAAGACCAAGCTAACCCAGAAGGGAAATAGAATGAACAGTATATATAGAGAAGTGTCATTTCCAAAATAAAGTATTTGTGTAAAGTTCTTTAAGAGGAGGATTAGGCAAATGAGAGTAAATAGAAGTAAAATATAATGTAAAAGGCACACTGAAAAGGTGTTCTACCACTTAGAGGTATAGAAGGGAGTTAGGCATGTTTGGAGATTAAAGAGTGATGCAGGGGTCTACAGTTTCTTGCAAAAAAATTACTTATTTTTCAGAACAAAGGAAAACCATATGTGTGTTGATTTCTTGTCATGTTGCTGTGACAACATAACTTGAGAGAGGAAACATGAGTGGGAAAAGACACATACTGGTCCATGGTGTAGTCTACCATAGCAGGAAAGCCATGGTGTGTTCATGTGTTGTGGAATAATCTTTTTGTACACCGTGAAGATGTGTCTTTGCCAAGGTGCTTTCTGATTGGATTAATAAAGAGCTGAATGGCCAATAGCTAGACAGGAAGATGTTAGGCAGGACTTCCAGGTAAAGAAAGAAGAACGGGAGTGATGCCAGAAGACACAGAGAAGAAACAGGAAGTGCAAGATGGAAGAGATGTAAAAAGCCATGAGGCAAATATCGATTAATATAAATGGGCTATTTTAGGTTGTAAGAGCTAGTGGAAGAAGCCTAAGCTATAGACTGAGTTATCATAATGAAAGATAAGAGTCCATGTAGTATTTTTTGTGAGCTGGAAAATAAGAGAAAAAGTTGTCTACACTCATTGATGAGAGAGAGTAGAGCAGGTGTTTTGCTTACATCCCAGGCTATCTGAAAGTGTGGTGGTTTGAAAGAAAATGGCCCCCAAAGCGAATAGCACTAGTATGTGTGGCCTTATTGCATTGTGTCATTGTGGGAATGGGCTTTGAGGTCTCTTATGCTCAAACTATGCTCAGCATGAAAGAGAGTTTACTTCCTGTTTCCTGTAGATCAAGATGTAGAATTCTCAGCTTCTTCTTTAGCACCATGTCTGCCTGCACACCTCTGTGCCCTATCATGATGACAATGGACTAAACCTCTGAAGCTGTAAGCCACTACAATTAAATGCTGTCCATCGTGGAGTTGTTGCTGTGGTTATGGTGTCTCTTTACACCAATATAAACAGTAACTAAGACAAGAAGCATAACAGGAATGCAGGCTCTTTCCCCAACTTTTTTCAGTATGAGTTCCAAGCTCCTGAGTCCATGCTGCCTGTGTTCAGGATGGGTCCTTAGTTGATTCTCTGTGTAAACACCCCCACAGATATGTCCATAAGTATGTGTCCTAGGGAATTCTAAAACTAGCCTCATTGAAAATAAAGAGAAACCATTAAAATATCTCTGTAAAACCTGTCAGAGATGATTGACCATGGTTAAGATTTTGCTAAGGTAGCATACCATTTGTATTGTGTCCTAACTCAAAGGGATGTCCCCATCACCTCAGAACTGGAGAAGAATAATAACTTGGTTCTAATTTGCAAAGGTGCTGACCTACACTAAACCCTTTTCACTGTCCTTACAATGCCAAACTCACATATTCTTCCATATGGATTCACTACTATACATACATTTCAACAAGTGAAGAAAAGATATAAGAAGTGGACATGAAGGTCAATGCTTTCCATTTACTGGAAGGAACTACAATACACACATACACATATCTATAACTTTCACTCATACAACCTTGGGTGCATTGAATTTATAACATCACTCTTATCCAAAACTATTTGTTCCTTATTGGGTATCTCTGAGTTCTGGGTTGAAATAAGTTCCTTCAGCTAGAAGAAAGAATTGAAAAACAAAACACAACAGGCTGTTTGATTAGAACATCTGGTGCGGGAAATTAAAATAAAGAAACAGCGGTGAAATAACGTAAGCACACCAATCCAAGGAAGGAACAAGAGACATTCAGGAGGTATTTACAGAGATGGAAAGCAGGGTAAGAGCACTGCTTGTCACAGTTCTAATTGGAAACAACCTAAAACAATAGGCAATTTCTTAGTAAGCACCGAGAACTTCATAAAACTAACAGACAAGATAAAGACACTGGCTAGGTGTTCAGATAAGATAAACAGGTCAGCATATTTTAGACTATTTCTCAGGACCACAATAATTAATTGTTCTCCAGTATGAATTTTTCACCAACAGATATAAGCTTCAAAGCCAAAATATTTCAGCCTCTACACCAACACAGTCTTCCAAATCACTAGGTCCGTGTTGACCCCAATATTCTGCCTAGCATGAATATGGAATTGGATGAGCGTCCAGACACACTGAGTGTCTGAGTGCACTGAATGTGCCTGGATAAATGGAGATTCCAAGCCGATTCCAGCTTCTTCACTGTATTCTGATGTAACTCCTCACATGTACCAGGTACACACAAATACACATTCAAAAAGGTGAATAGTTGAGAACTTCACTTCCTTCTGTTTCAAAGAAACTACAAGAGAGAAAAGTCTAATGTTTGTTGTCTATGTTGGAAGATTTGCCATAATTACTTGACAATATTTAAGTAACTATGTATAATTATAACAAATATAAAATTATGCTTCTCTTATTAGTCCTTATAAATGAAAACAAAAGCAAATACCATTTATTTAAAAAATAAATTTCCCTTGATTGGCTTTCCAAATCACCTTCTCTACATCAATATGTCGGTGTGAGAGGTCCTTCTATGTATTGCTATTATTGGTTAGTGAAAAGAAACTGCCTTGGCCTGTGACAGGACAAAAGAATAGAGGTAGGCAGGGAAAACTAAATGGAATGCTGGAAGAAAGAAGGCAGAGACGGAGGGACGCCATGGATCCGCTGCCGGAGATAGTCATGCTGAAACTTTGTTGGTAGGCTACGACCTCATAATGATACACAGATTAATGGAGATGGGTTTAACTAATATGTAAGAGTTAGCTAACAAGAAGTTAGAGCTAGTGGGCCAAGCAGTGTTTTAATGATACAGTTTCTGTGTGGTTATTTCGGTTCTTGGTGGCTGGCACAAACGGCACCTTGCAAAAATATGTCAGAGGAGGATTTTAACTTTATCAATTAATTTCTCAATTATTTTCTGAATGATTAAAACAAGTGAAGACAGAAACACAAAAGTATAAGAAAATATAAATCATCTTTATATCAGTTTAAAGTCATGAAGGCACATCTTAAAACAGATATCAGAATGATGACTCTATCCAATGCTTTGGGTATTAGTCTGTCAATTCCCCTACAGGAAATGATGGCTTAAACTGGAATGGATGGAGAAACCAGTGAAGTAGAAAACTGTAGTTGAGCCATTCAACTAGCTGACAGCATTATGATTAAATTTGACATACAGTAATCTAGAAATCAAAACTGCAAGATTCTTAGTACCAAAACAAACCTCAAAACTTTAAAGCAAACAACCTTGAAGATAGTAAAGTCAAATGTTGATGAATTGAGCATACTCATTGGAAAGAACAAAAGCTACCTCAAAGAGAAAATGGCTTCTTTCAAAAGGATGTAGGGCAAATATCACATTTCCTGCATCTATTTTGTGCTGGTGTGCATTTCTGGAGGTTTGCACTTAGCAAGGAAAGGGGAGAAAATATAATAAAACTAATGAATTCCATTTAAATAATCATACAATATATATATGTGAATTGACAAGTTTAAAATGAGAGAAAAATGTAAATAGCTAATAAGTAGCTATTGAAATACACAAAACTATCTCCCAGTGATGCTAAATCCATTTTCCTTAAGAATAAAGGATCAATGGAGAAAGAAATTAAACCATTCTAAGTTGGAGTGGGAAATTAAGTTACTGAGGGTGGCAAATTAGAGTCGATGATGGATTACTGCTTTCATTACCTTTGGGAAAGGGGGATATTAAAGCCACATCATTAATACAGTTTTGTTTTTTGAGAATCCCAAAATAACTGGAAAGAATGTCTAATAAGCTAGGTGTTTGTTTGCTAAAATGTCCAATAGCGTATCTGAATAAATTGTCGTTATGTGGTATTTTTCTAAAACATAAAGCTGCAGAGGAAACTATAAAAATAAGCCATTTTAATGAGAAGAACAAATTTTGAATATTTTCATTTACCTAACAAAAGCATATGACACATAATCTAAAATAAAAATAATCTAATAGCATCTTACCTCATGAGTCTTTAATTATTAATTTGTTTCCATGACAGTTTCATGTGTACATATAAGGCATTCTAATTACAGCTCTCTCTCCATCATCCCCCTCCTGTCCCTGTTAATGGTCCTTTCCATCCTACAAATCTCTTTCCCACATTCATGAGTTTTTGTTTCTTGGCCCACCAAATTAAACCAGGACTTTCTGTTGGACTACACTTTGGAGACAGTGGTCCTCCTATTGCATTCTCAACTGAATACAGGGACTCTCCTCTCCCAGAATCCACTAGTAGAAAACAGTTCAGAAGGAAAAGTTAAGACCCAATGAGCTCCTCCACCATTCATGACTATTGACAGGCCAGCCCTTGCAGGCCCAGTGCCAACAACTCTATCTACTGTAAGTACATGTTTGCAATGACCTTGTCATGCCTAGGAAATGACATTTCTCAGCCCTTCTTTCTATTTTATAACTCTTCCATTCTTTCTGCATCCTCTTCTGAAGTAGTTTTTGAGATTCAGACAGTATGCCACATAGATTTTATTGAGGGTTGAGTTCTCAACTCTTCTTAACATCTTGTGCAGTTATTGTCTCATGATTTTTTTACAATTATTAAAACAAAGTCTATCAACCATTATTTCTGGTACATTAAAAGTGATCTATAATCAATAACAATTATCTTATAGTAACACTAAAAGTATAAAGCAATAGCAACATTAAAAGCAGTACTAGAGGCTTCAAAGGTGACAACCAATGTGATATAATGTCCAAGAAACCTAGTAAAAGAGTTCTTGTTTTTCTCCCATGCTATAATCCAAACTCTGTAAATGAAACATCAAACTCCATCAAAACTTAGACTTATTTCCTAAATGCATGGTACATTAGTTAACTTGCTAGACCTTTCCTTTCAGCACAGAAATATGTTCTTATATGGAAACAGCCACAATTCTTCATAAATGAGATCTGACTATATTTATTGTGTTGGCTTTTTGGAGTTACAAGGATATAAAAGGAAGAGTCAGGCGAAGTGGTGCATGCCTATAATCTCATCATTCAAGAGTCTTAGAGAGGAGAAACAAAAATAGTTGAGGCCAACCTAGACCAAATAATGAGTTATAGACCAGCCTGCTCTACAAGATGAGATGTTATTTCAGATAAAAACAAAACACTAAAATAAGAATATATAGGGAGATGCAGATAATCAAGGATTGAGGTATATTTCAGAAGTTAACAGAGTTTTATTAAAATATACTTAGAGCCAGTATTAGGTCTTTACCATCATGAATGAAAAAAGCTTGGGATTTGGGTTGCACATAAAATATAACTAACCACATATGAGATAAATGCATCTAATATTAATATGTCTAAGTTATCATGGCTTCACTATTCCAAACTCTGACATGAGAAAGAGATCTCTAAGGTGGGGAGCTCATTCTTGGTATGCAAGATACCCAGCAAATGAAGCTGGGCGCAGACAATTTGTGCAAAATTCCTCTGTCTCTGGAATATAGCTAGTACAAATTGTTGTTGTTGTTCTTTGTTCTCATAGTAGCTATATACTGTCAGTAATTTATTGTTCCACCACAATTCTTATATGTGGAAAATAAGGACAATTTTCTTGTTCAATGATTTTAAAGCAGCTATTTTATATCTAAATTTAAAAAGCCTATAACCCCAAAGATACTAAGTAAGTTCTACATTGAATAATATTCCAGTCTGGGTATTCTAAGAATGAGACCAAACTAAAGCTTTATGCTCCTGTCAGAATGTGTTCTTGGGCTCCACAAGTCTTAGAAGCTGTGTAATGAGTATCAAAAGAAAAAATGAAAAGGAAAACATGATTGCTCATAGGTATGGCTGAAGAGAAAGATTTTTCCCCTTTATTTTACATATCAAACACAGTTTACCCTCCCTCCTTTTCTCCCATTCCTTCTGCCCAACCTTTCTTCTAGCCTCCTCCCATCATCCATTCCTCCCCCATCCCCATTCAGACAAGGAAAGTTCTCCCTTGGGAATCAACAGAGCGTGGCATATCAAGCTGAGGCAGAACCAAGTTCTTCCCCTCTGCATCAAGGCTGTACAAGGCACCCCACTATAGAAAATAGGTTCCAAAAACCAGCCCATACATCAGGGACAAGTCCTGGATCCATTGCTGAGAGCCCCACCAAAGACCAAGCAACACAACTGTCACCCACATGCAGAGTGTGTGAGCTCCCACAAGATCAGGTAAGCTGTCTCTGTGGGTTTTCCCATCAAGATCTTAACCCTGACCCCATGCTCATATAATTGTTCCTCCCTCTCATAAGTCCCAGAGCTTGGCTCAGTACTTGGCTGTGGATTTCTGTATCTGATTCCATCAGGTACTGGATGACAATTAGGGTAGACACCAATCTGATTACAGGAGAAGGCCAGTTCAGGCATCCTCTCCACACTGCTAGGATTCTTACTTGGGGTCATCCTTGTGGGTTCCTGGGAGTTTCCCTGGCATCAGATTTCTCCCTAATCTCATAATGGCCCACTCTATCAAGATATCACTTTCATTACTCTCCCGATTAGTCCAACTTGATCATCCCATCTTCTCCATTCTATTCCTCACCCAAACACAGTTTACTAAGGACATTATCTATTTTCAGAAGATAATTTTTTATTGCAGATATGAGGAAGAATATAGCCAGAGGCATTAGGAAAGGTAAAGACTGAATCAGGCAATAAGCTGGGAAAGGGGTAAGAATGGAAGGAAGAGGAACCAAGGGAGCAAGAAAGCGTGTGAGAATCAAGAGAATAGGTAGCCAAAATAGCATCTGGGTGAAGACAGGTAAAGCTTGGGACTGAAGAAGTTAAGGATATGGGCAAGGTATGCCAGGCAGAATAACTCTGTTACAGGTGCTTGACATGCTTAGAGATACAGGGAGAACCTGGCAGTCAGAGTCCACGCTGATACATTAAATGGGCACCTCAGTTAGTCATTTGTCCTGGGTTTCTTTGACACCTAAGAAGGTGGCATTTGGAATAGTGATTATGAGTATTGACCAATTTGATAGTTCCCTGAGAATACACATTGAGTCTTGATTCTGTTGTTTCCAATGCTCATTGATCAGCCTGAGATGCACTTTCCTACCATTTCTTCTACATTTCGTTTGAATTACAGCTCATTCTCCATTATATAATGCTACTTCAAATGTTCTGTTGCCAATGCTTAGAACATATAGATGAACTTAATGAACTAGACTAATTTTTTGATTTCTGACTGTATCCCATGCTGACATCAGGAATGGGAATGATACATCACTACAATACATTCTCAAAACAAAGTTGCTCTTGCAGAGAAAGACCTGTGCAGATATTTTTATCTCTAATACAGATAGGAAACTTCTTTCTGGGCAAAAGCTCATTCAACTATTTGTGATTTCTTTTAATAACCATTGAATGAGATTGTTAGAAGGATTTTGTAAGTTATAAGTTTGTTTACAACAGTCACAAGATAGCCTATACAACTTTGGTACTTCACTGGCCTTCCTGGTAATTTCTAAAGGTATATCCTACAAAGTAATTAGTGCTCAATATTTTAGTTACTTAGAAAATTTGAGACTCTCTAGATAGTGCTGAAATGTAATGTTCTGAGAAACGTGAAATAATTAATGTTGATCAATCATAGAAACTGCAACAAAGAAAAACAAAAGATGTAGATGGATAAAATGTAGGATAGTCATGAGATAGTTTTCCATGCTGTAGTGAAAATGATCAGAGAGTCCAATGTGGCGGAGGGAGAAGACTGGGATAAGGGGAGAAAGTGTAAATTTTTGAATGAAAAAAATAAAAGAAAAAAAAGAAAATGATCAAGTTACAAACAGACACAAAAGCAGGGATGGGGCACATGACATTGACTGTGTAAAATCTAGACATGAGAAAGAAGGCACAATAGAGTTGGCTGTTCTTAATATTCATATATGAAATGTTGTCAGAATACTAGTTGATGCTGAGGGGTCAAAAACAAACAGAGTGGCTCAGAAGCAATAGTCTGTCTACACTGTGGTGCTATGATGTTGTCGTCTGGTTTCTGGTAACATAACAAGTCACAGCAGATTGTCTTTTGATAAAAAGTATTTCTCACTGTCCTGAACAGTTCAATGTCAAGATCCAGAAATGTGCTCAGAACTTTTGACAACAACCAAACAAGGCAGAGGGTTTCCCATGGTGAGAGATCACATGAAGGATAAAGAACAAGATTAAGAGAAAGTCACAAATGCTGAACTTGTTGGTATCATCTACAGTTGACAGCTGTCCCACCCTGGCAATAATTACTGTAATCCATCTTCAGTGCAGAGCCCTCCTGATCTTGCAACACTGTTACATTACCAATTAAAGTTTACATGAGTTTTAGAAAAGGTATTCACGCTGTGAATTGACTATGAAATTTATAAAAATCTATTCAAGCCAAATACTAATGATTATGTGTGCCTTATACTTGAATACAAAAACTATGTATAAAATCTTGAACTCTAGCTTTAATGTACATCTGTGATTTTACATAATTCCACCATCAAATGCAAGCTTTCTTCTTGTTATTCTTGAAGCTCACAATGTAAGATGCTGGGGTGGTGGGTGTGCCAAAGACTTCAGAGAGAAGAAAAGAAATAGATACAGTAACAATTAGACATCTAATTAGCTATGTGCTTTAATACAATTGGGAGTGATTATCTGTGCCCTTAGATATGAAACATTCTTCTCTTGTCAGACAAGTGACATTTTAAAATGCTAAACTTCATTAAGAGAAACAGCTACAATACATTAAGATTCATATTTTTTACTTATTAATATAGAAACTTTTGTAGAGAAATTTAAATTACTTTGAAGAATTCGATTGTGGAATTTCTTATAGCACTAAAAGGAAGTTGACAGTATTATTCAGTTTTTGCAGTTATCAGGAACTGGGAAGAAAACATATAAAATGAACCCCACCAGTCAGATTTGAACTAAAGTTAGTTTCTGTTTTCTTAATCTGGAGATATTTCTTCGTATGAGTGCCTTCCTATTTTGTGACACACTCTGCCTAAAGAGTATAGTATTCACTTGAAGATTGCTAATTGGATATGCATGCTGTTGTGGTTTACATAACCAATTAGAATGACAGAGTCAAATACACAGACAAACATGTATGTGAGTAAAGCTTGTTCACTTTCATCAGTTTTGGATCTGAAAACTTCATAAGCTAATATTTTTTGCCTCAGCTAAAGCTGTTCTGCTTAACATGACTTTAAGAAAATGTCTAAAGTATGTTTTAAGCATTCTCTTTGCTGAATTGGAACAGAAAAGTAGAGTTCTATACACTACTTCATGGATTAGGTTTTACTCTCTCTGGCTTCTTGGGACTGATTGCCTATCTATTTCTTTACAGACACTGATAATTTTTACCCAATTCCACTCTTACTATTTTGTCTTTCTTTTTCCTAATAGTCTCTGTTCTTTAAAAAGATGAAAGAAAAAATATAAAGAAGCCCTGTGTTACTTTAGGATCCTTGCTCTCATACAAGAGCCAACTATAGATAGTTTAAGATGAAGGGAAATGTGAATTTTCAGATAAATACAACAGGATTCCCAAGAGAAAATATGCAGCTGAGTGGCTAAAATCCCTTCCTATAGGTCTCAACAACAAATCTAGTCATGATTCTGACAAAGTTCACTCTTGGGAAGCAAAGAATTTATTAGACTTCCTTATAGAGCATAGATGAGGGGTTAATTACAGGGGTCTTGCTTCTCCTCCTTTAACAGACTGCCACCCCTTTCTGCTGGGGTGTAAGTCATAGATGAGCACAGCTGAGAAAATGTTCTGCAAGGAAAGGGTAGAGCTGAACTCTGCAGAATGGCAGTTGCTGCTTGGCTTGACGCTGGTATCCAAGAAGAGAAACAGAAGTGCTTTGCCTAGTTAGTCATCTGCATCTTATATTTCTTTTGTTCATCTCTTTCTCTGTGTAGGCAGTTTCTTATTTTTTTTTCTGCATGATGAAATATGCCCATGATTCTTAAGAACCTATGCTCAAATCCACCTAATCTACCTTTTGGTTCTAATTATGCCAGGGGAAAGCAACCATGACTATTTGGCAGGTTGTTCTGGCACCACAGCACTCTAAAACTGTTCCCTAAGGAAGGAGGAAAGAGGGCCTATGCTGAAAAGTTACAGACGAGCATATCATAGCACCAAGGGCTACAATTCTTTCCCAGGGCATATGCATTTTTTACTATCAGCATATTAGAACTTAATGGACAGTTTCTAATTTCAAGTTCTAGGACACTTGGATGTCAGTTCTATTATTGCATACATATAGACAGATTCAATGTGAATCCATGCCCAAATAGCAGTTGTGTTGCCTTCGTGAAATACAACACATTAGTGATTAGGCTCCAACGATGTATTAGAGTAATGTTTACCCACAAGACATAGCAGGCTTTCTACAAATTTGATTTACCCAGTTCCTAATAGTTTTCGGAGTCATGCCTCTGAGAAATGTCACAGACACATTCTTTTATATAAATGTTTACTGAGGGCATTCACAGGACTATTGCTTCTATGGAGGTGCTCTGGGAAACAGAAAATAAAACTCATGCAAAGTTATGTTTTGAACAAACCGAACTTCTTTGAGGTTTATGTAATTGATTATTAAAGACTCTTGAGTATGTTTCTATCATATAACCCATATTTTGGTTTTAATAGATAATAAGCAACAATGTTTAAATCTCAGTTATGAAAGTAAAAAAAAAAGGAGGGGAAATGAACTTCATATGTTACATTTGGTATATGGACAATAGTGATCCAAACATTAGGTGATTTTCTTTCTTCATTGAGCTATGGTATACCATGAATAATTTTGCATAATCTTTTATCTCTACAAAACTGTCTGCCTTCAGTCAGTGCACATGACAAAGATCACTTCATTAATTTATTTTTAGGTTTCTCTTTTAAAAATAAGAGAACTTTAACTTAGAAATTTTGTGGAAAGAGGACTTGTATGTAACAATAACGGCAAGGATGGAGTTATATAATTGTCAGATTGTTCCTATCACTCGTAGGATCTAGCACGTGTAAATGAAAAACAAAGGTAAAGCTTCCAGTCAAAGAGGGGAAGACTAAATCCCTTGCAGTAAATCAGATGAAGAAAAGTGATGTGGGATGTCCTTCTGTATATGTGCTGCTTTTATTGGTTGATGAATAAAGCTGTTTTGGCCAATGGACAGTCAAAATATAGCTAGGCAGGAAGTCCCGAACAATAATAAAAGAAGAGAGAAGGTGGAGTCAGGGAGATGCTATGCAGACACCTAAGAAAAGAGCTGCCAACAGCTGCCTATTGAGAAAGATGTAAGAACAGAGGTAGTACCACTGCCATGTGGCAATACACAGATGAGTATAAATGGGTTAGTTTATATAAGAGAGAGCAGTGGGGACCCAGTGGACAGAAAGAAACCAATCAATTGAGAAGGGGCTAGATGGAGAAGAGCCTTACATCTACATTTGCTGCCCAACATGGAGCTAACCTAATGGCTTTCCTCTGGGAAAGCAGCCTGACCTGGTCTTCTAGGCATGCAAAGGCAGAAGAGCATGGCAGATTCTCACCTTGGTAGACAGAGACATCTCCATGCCACACAGCATAATACATGTCACGTTTTATAGTCACTCGTCTGTGGGTTCTATAGAATGTCTGACATCTTCCTCTGTGAAACAAGAATCCTGAAGGAACATCCCACCTTGCTTAGACAAACTTCAGCTGTCATATTCAATCTTAATTAACTTTAAAACTAAGAAATAACTTGCCATAAGGGACCCTCCCAAAAATTAGGGTTGTGAAGGGTTTTGTTTTTGCCTTTTTAGGAAAATAAAGGCATCCAGCTAACGAAAGCAAAGCCCACTGGACAAATGAGACATCTGAAGAAAAAGGACAAATCATCAAGAAAAATGTACCAAGAAAAAGAGTAAATTGGCCTATTGGTATATCTCATTTCCAACAGGATAAAATTTCATAAATCTTCTCAAATGTTTGTTTCTGCTGTTCTCTACAAACATATAATGCAAATTGTCTTTTGGTAGTCCCAGTCCAATTAAAAATTAAAGATGGCTTTGGAGTTGGAGTGTGACTCTCTCCTTCTCTAAACCTTATTAAAGTAAAATCCAAAATCTCTGTCTCATGTCAGAAAAGTCTGTCAGATATGCTCGGCCTATAGGCCAAAGATGGATGCCTCAATATTCCAGAGGAACCTTTGGTGACTGTCTAAGCAACCAGCTGTTTCTGTCATTTCTCACATTTTTTGGAAGTTCCTTGCTCATACTTCCTGCTTACTCAGTTAAGATTATTTCCTTTTCAAGTCTCTGATGGAGTTAAGGCTTTATGGTTATGGTTTTCTTTGTTAGTCAATTCAAAAAAGAAATTCACTAAAGAAATGTAAAGTATATAATAAGGTTAAGAGACATAAAAAGAGAGTTTTCATAATGCACATTAGAATAAAAAGTTAATTAGGTTCAGCACTCACCAAGATAGGAGAAATACAGTTTATTTTTCTGAATTTGTTAATTGTTGATATATTTATTACCTGTATATATTGTATCTAGTTATTGTATTTATTTATATAGTTTTTCTTATATTAGTTATAGCCTTCTTTTTTTTAGTTCTTACACAAAAAAATGGAAATGTGGTGATATCTTGTTTGTACAAACCAAGCGTACCTGAAGAACATAGGGCAGAGCCATCCACTCACTAACCATAGAGGAGGTCTGGAGGTCTGTACAGTAAGACAGGAAGTGATATGATTGGGCAGAGAGAGGAAGTGATAAAATAGGAGGAAATAGGAGCTCAGTCTCTTCTTGGCTGGGAAGTAAGAGGTAAGGTGGCCATGGTTTTGCTCCTTCATCTCTCTGATTTCTCCGCATTTTCACCAAGATCTGACTCTGAGCTTTTACTATTAAGACCTACTAGAACTCGTGCTACAACAAAGTTGCTGGCATCCTTTAACATCAACCGAGCCCATGTTTTGAAACAGGTGGCATTCTACTTCATTTCATCCACACATTAGCCTATAAAGTAGTGGTTCTCAACCTTCCTAATGCGGCAACACTTTAATACAGTTCCTCATGAATGGTGACTCCCAATCATATTTTTATTGCTACTTCATAACTGTAATTTTGCTACTGTTATAAATCCTAATGTAAATGCCTGTGCTTTCCAAAAGTCTTAGGCGACCCCTATGAAAGGGTCGATGACCCCCAAGGTGGTTGCACTCCACAGGATGAGAACCACTGCCATAAAGAATGCAATTGCTCTTTTTACTAACCAGTTGGAAAACAGAAGAGAAAAAATTTAATTGACAAAATTTGATAAAAAATTTGACAAAATAATAAATTTGGAAAAACAGTGGTTTTGTTGAGATGGATTTTAACCAATGTCTGTGAGACTCATGGACTACTCAGTAAACTGACTTGGTGCCTTTTAAACATGGTAAGTAAAAGAAGGAAGTATATAATTATCCCTCTCTGAATATAATGAGTCTAATAGAATTGGAGCCTCTTATAGGTAGTGCTCTAATTTTATAAAATTATGTGTGGTAGTACCTGAAAACATCCTCTGACAATCAATGCTCTGAGGATGGACAGACACTGCAGCTCTCAACCTCATTTAATGTTCCTCAGATGAACCTCTATTCCCTTTTAGAAATTCTCAATTTAGAATTTGTGAACCACACTTATTTGAAAGATTTAAACAATGTGTGCATATTTATAGACCTATGATCACTAAGTTTGCCCATCAGTTTATTTGTTTGGGAATATGGTTGCAAATCCTATAAGATATTCCCATCATCCCTTAACGCCAATGAATTGTCAGGTCACAAATTACATTGTGAATAGGTACAGTCATATGACTGAGCCTGAGGTGAGGGAACTTAGAATTTCTCTGTAACATAATGAAACTCAACCTATAAGAAACATCTTTAGTTTTCCTGTTCCATTCTCTTCCCTCTCCTACAAGACACGGTAAATGTCCAAGTAAATTTAACCAGTCCTGTGTCGAAAATGGCATTGTATTAGTGGGTCACTGCTTAAGCCCACTTCCTTTTACTGCGTAATGCAGCAGTATAATATTACATGAGCAAGAATACAATGTACTAGAGTGAACATTTCAGACTTAGTTGTCTCTTTTAGCAGGTCATATTGTGCTAACAGTTATGTGAGCAATAAGAACCAAAAACATTATTTTTAAAGTACAACTTATTGAGTCTTTTTCTGAATATTACCGAGTTTATCATTTTGTAATGTTTATATACTCATAAATTACAGAAGAAAGCACAAAGCACACTGACTTATGATTTTATATTTCTACATGAATTAAGAAAACTATGTAAGTCCTACTGTTTAAGACGGGATTATTTAAATAACAGAATTTATAATCCTTGGCAGTTATCCTCCTATTCTGCTTAAGAACAAAATAAAGCTATCCAATTTAGTTTAATATAACAAGAAAATAATGATAAATTATAACTATTATCAATATTTTTTTTTAAATATTAATTTTTTTAAAAAGGGGAAGGATGCTTACATATAGATGGTAAGGGGCTGGAAAGATGACTTAGTGGTTAAGAGAACTATTTGCTTTAGCAAAGGACCTGGATTTAATTCCCAGCACCCATAGGCAGCTCACACATGAATAGCAAGGGTTCAATTCACAGCAGTTTGTGAAAGCAGAAAATTAGAAGGCTATTCTAATGAACTAAGAGTTAAACATGAAAATAATGATTAATATCCTTTCAGGGAATTGGATAAAGTATTCCTATGGTCAGAATGACTCAGATTAGAAAAAAAAAAAGATACTTCTCCATCATCAATGGTCAATAATAGACTGAAGGAATTTCTGTCAGGGCAGGAAAGGAATGTAGTCAAAGGCTTTGAGCAAGACAGACTTCATTCCACATGTTCTTATGAAAGTGAATTTGCTGGTGGTATATAGAGAGACTACAGAGTCAAGTCATGAGAATCTCAAGAACCTAAATGAAAGCTATTACATGGCGTAGACTGGCACCATTTCTGTTCCTTTTGTTGTTATATTAAACTGCAAGGTATTTTGACAAAAAAGCAGATTTCAAGGATTAAGTTTAACTGGGGAAAACCAATTATCAATTAAATTTTTTACTACCCTAAGCTAAGCAAAAAGCTGTTAATATAATTATAAATCTGTAGTAAAAATTTAATATTGCCTTATATATTGCATGCCAATGTTTCTAGAATATGATAAATGATAATTAAGAATCTTGTGGACCAAAAAATTAAACACATGCACATAGGAATATTTTCACAATTATTTGGTTCTTAAGAATGGTCTTTATTGCAGTGACATTGTTATTCATTTATTAACAAAGTGTAAAATACATCAATTAGAGGCAATTATTTCAGCATTGACTGTCCAGAAATTCCATTTTGTATGGACATATGCTCTGTATTATGACAAATGTCTGTCTAATGGGAAAACACATATTTGGTAAGTAATTTTTAAAATATCTTATGGACCCATTAGTAGTGATTAGAGGCATAAGATAATTACAAGGCTCAGTGTTTTAGTAAAGCTACCAATACTATGTGTTTCTCTTGACATCATTTGTTGGCGATTTTTGGGTCGTGTATAAGATCATGATAGGGAAACCGTTGCCCTGAGCTATGAGCTCATGGTCTATGGGCTGACAGCTTGGGAGCCTGGTTTGGTTGAAACCAGGCCCTCTGAATGTGGGTGACAACTGTATGGATTGATCTGTATGTGGGGCCCCTGCAGTGGTACCAGGATTTATCCCTGGCTCATGAAGTGGTTTTTTGGAGCCCATTTCCTATGGTGGGATACTTTGTTCAGCCTCGATACAGGGCTCTTGCCTCAACTTGATATGCCAGGCTAGGCTGACTCTTCATGGGAGGCCTTACCTTCTCTGAGGAGCAGATGAAGGGGTCGGAGGAGTTGGGAGGTTCTGGAAGAGGGAAGGGATGGGGAACTGTGGTTGGTATGTAAAATGAATTAAAAAATAAAAATAAGAAAATGAATGTTTAAATAAAAAAGAAAACCCGTGGAAAAAATTGAACGAAATGGAATGCACAATGTCCAGCTTTTACAGGCCTCAGCCTGTTGCGTTCCCGACTCTAGATGGTTCTTCATAGAATTTGCTTCCTTATCACTACATTATCGCCTCTCATTTGAAGATGAGCAGTCTCAGATTTTAATGCAAACTTTTGGCAAAATTTTATCTCCTTTATTTCCTGTTGTTTTATCTTAGGCACAATGGCTCTGCCTTAATCTAATGCTTTCTTAGCCAGCAACTGCAACCCCAAAGTTACCGACTTGCTTCTAGCAGTGGCCTAACCACTCAGGACACGGTCTGGTGAGAATTCTGCTCCTGAAGGCATTGGCCCTGTTGCTGCCGCTAAAAGTAGCTATTAACTAAATCTCTGTTGTTCTAATTATGAGTAAGACTGAGGACCGGGGTGATAACCTGTGAGCTCAGAGAAGCTAACTCTCCTTGCTGGCATTCATAGAAGACATCAGCTTGCCAAACCAGAAAAACCTGTGCCATTCCAAATCCCACCCTACTACTTCTTGTGTCTCTCCATTTCTCTCAGTTGCCCTCCGAAGCTCTATAGCTGCAGAGTGCTTCCAAGCCATGCAGGCAGGGGTACCTGCTCCACCCTATTCCACCGCCACGGTGAGTGTCAGTAGTAGACGATTATAATAAAGTAGTCCCACTTAGCTCAGAATGGAGTGTAATAAAGGATTCTTTGTTTAGGGGTAGACTCACAGATTGACAATCCTCTGCATGAGCCGGGAGCAGGAACTGAATCAAAAGGGCTGCACATATTTCTACATCTGTTTAAATAGTACATGTGGCCATGCCGAGAGTGTGCCAGTATCTTAAAGGCTATGGGCTGAAGAAGTTCCCTCAGCACTGCATGATTACGTTCTATCAACTAATTCCTAACAAAGCCTCCTGAACCAAGGTTAATTTTATTTGATTAACACAAATGCAAACTAGGGGTTCACAGTGTGATGAAATATCTCCCAACAATTTCCCGTGTATACAAGGTATTTTCTCTATTTTTCTGCACTAACTTTTCTCTCTTTTCAAGTCCCATGTATTCATCAGCTATGAGAAATTATGAAAAACAGCAGTAGCAATGAGCATTTGGTTTTATCTGTGAGGCCGTACTCTCCTAGAAAGCAACTAAGTCTACTGAATAGCAATCGACAGAGCAAACAGTATTAAATGAAAATGGAAGTTAAGATCATCTAATAGGGGAGTAAAGAAATTGAAGGCAGAATGAAATTCAGTGAAGGAATCCAGAAGCATGTCTCCTAAGAAAACAGAGAAAATTTAATTTGATTCTACTGGCTACTATGCCATAGTTTTCTGTATCACAAACAATATGCAAAATAAAACATGGATTTATAAAAAAGATACCCTTGTTGAATACTTATGTAATAAGATCCTTTGGAAGAGTTGATAAATTAATCATGCTACTGAATAAAAGCACAATTCACTTTAAGTCTGTCTGTCCCACTATGTGAGGAATACTGCCTAAATCTTTTCATTTGCAACTTAAGAAACAAAACCTGTGTCCATTCAGTTTCTTCAGGGGTAAAACTTGTTTCTGTAGAAAAATGTGAAGTTTTAGAAAGATTAGTTGAGATTAAAAGAAAAGAAAAAAACAGGCTGTATGTCTTCTTGAATCTGTTTAGTGATCCTGGTAAAATCATTGAAGCTGTTTCATTTCCTCTTCTAAAATGCCTTTGTTTATGATGATTGTAGATGATTTGGGGGGCTATGTAGATGATTTGGGTGCTATTTTGGGGCTGGGGAGACAACTCAACAGCAAAGAGCCCCTGAAGCCCTGTCAAGGAGCTAACTATCTCTTTAACCTGCATGCACATGTAATCACACGCACACACGCACACACACACACACACACACACACCTGTATATATACATACACACATCATAAATATTTTTTATTATTAAAGTATAATGTAGTGTTTCAAATTATGTTCAAAGTAACCATTACAACAAATAGGTTCGAGTATTCTATTTTCTTAAAAGCCTTTTGTTGTCTCATTCTTGTTCTAGGATGGCATAAAGATAGAAACAATATGTTTATTTCCATGAATTCTCTAAAGTCTATACAGTCCAACTGGGGAAATCTTTATTGACAACTTCGAAATAAATATTTCAAACATCATGGTAAGGTCTATATAAAATGTTCATTAATCACACTCATTGATAGTGTAAATTTAAAATGTTCCCTACATATTTGATGGAGACAAAATAAGTAATGCTGGGAAAGGCTGGAGTTGACTCAAGTGCCAGCCTGTAAGGGAATCTGAGTGTGCAAGGATGGAAATGCTGTTTGTCGTTTGTCATTCCTCTCTGTAATTTTCCATCCAATTCAAAATGACTCAAGCCCGGCAGCCTGGAACAGCAACTTACTTGAAGAAATTTACTGAAATCATCAGAAATACAGTGAGAAAGCATACTTTATCTTCATAAAGAGTCAAAGGCTGTATAATTAGCAATTCAACAATGCAGCAAACAAAATAAATCAAAACAACAACAGAAATCACCTCAACCAAGAGAGAGGAATGCCAATCAGATATTGGAAATTGATGGTCATCAAATTTTCCCAGCTCTGTCTCTGTTCAAGTGACTATCCTAGTAAGTGACAAGTGCATGTTGATTCATGAACAGCATATTATATGACTTTTTCTATTAGAAGTACTAGCAAATTTCTGTTGACATTCAATAAATTCAGTAGAGACTTAAATAAACACAGACAAAACTCCCTTAAAGATGATGGGGGTTCTTACTAGAGCAAAGGCTAGTAGACAAACATGAAAAATGTTTTTGATGAAAATATTAAAAGATAAATAAAACTTTATATTTGCAACAGTGGGAAAAGTTTAAACTATAAAATTGGGGGAAGTCATCCAAAATTCCAAAGAAAATGATAATAATAATTTTAAAAAATCACTAAGTGGCAATGACAGTCATAAAGAAAGAAATTAGAATGGTAGAAATGAAGAATAAAATGAAAGATAATATTTTTTAAAAGTTTCTCAAATGGAACAGTAATCCCATAATATTTATTCTTTTATATCAAATATATTGTTGCCTTATGGTAAAATGTCAACTCAAATGCAAGGAACACCTTACAACTGTTGGAAGAGACACAAAAAAGACAAAACCAAGTTATTGTGAGCTATTCCCACTGTAATCCTAACTTTAGAATGATGTCTACAGAGGATGATTTATAAAACATGAATAACATTTTTGGTGATGTACTTCAAGTCATTAATGAATAAAGCAACAAAGAAGTTACAGGAAAGAAATATGAGGTTTTAAAAATCTAAGTATTTTCTATAACATTTCTTTTATTTTATTTGTGTGTGTGTGTGCAATGATTGTCAATGATATCGACCCTCCATACAGCCTTCTAAATCTTCTGTATTCCAGATTCCCCTACTAACATATCCCACTCCAAATCCATGTCTTTTTAATTTCCTCCTACCTTCCTTCCTTCCTTTCCTTCCTTCCTTCCTTCCTTCCTTCCTTTCTCTTTCTTTTTTAAATCCCACAGTGATCCATGTTTCCCTAGCTAGCCTCATACTAACTGTGTAGCTAAGGATTTTAACAGTCCCAGTTATTGCTGCCCTTATGCCCTCATATGTGCATTAGTATGGGGCAGCCTTCCAGTGGCTGTGCTCACAAAGCAATAGGTTTCTCCCTCACCCATCAGGTATCAAATACCTGTAGCTCATCAGTCACTGGCAGGGCCTCATGAGTACCTCTCCTATTCATGTTGGAATTTTGAGTGGTTTGATCTTATCCTATAGTGGATTTGTGACTGCAAAGGCCATGTCATGTCCAGAAGAACATTTCACAGAACTACTCTCTATTCTCAGGGTCCTACATTTTTTTCTGTCACTCTTCCATAATGTCCCAGGAGTAGATATTTGGTGCCCCATTTAGGGCTGAGCATACACAATAACTTGCTCTCAGTTATGAGTCCTTGCATTAACTACTACAAAAATTCAGCATACCTAACCAAGGTTTGGAGTAGCACAGATTGATAGGCATAAATCACACTTTTGTCTTTTATATCCCACAGTTTATTAGGTATACACTATTACTTGTCTATTCTACTAGGAACTTGTGCCTCCAGGTTTTCCTTATTTAATAAATTTTCAGCTGTTTTTCCAACTATGATTTTTACATTCTTTATATTCTTACCATTGGGATTCCCATTAGTTCATCTTTTAAAATAGTTTATTTAATACCAAGGCATAAATTTCATGTATTTGAATCAAATTCAACCTCTATTCACTTCCCTCCTACTCCTCCCCTATTCCACACCATACCTATACTTTTTTCTCGCATTTCCACATACTGTCTCTTCTTTTTTAATACCCACTGAGTCAATTTATTGCTACTTATATATGCATGTGTGTGAGATCATTGCCTGGACCATGGATAGCATCTCTGGATCCACATATCAAAAGAAAACTGACTCTCCCTCTCACAGAAGATATCTACTGCCAGTAGCTCCTCATTCAGAGGTGAGGTGGGACTTCATTCCCCATCTCCATCCATGGTGGGATTTTGGTGGTTTTGAGCTTGTACAAGTCTTATGCATGCAATCTCAGCTGTTGTGAGTTTATATGGGTAAACATACTGTCATAGATGGTAAATAATGATTTTTTACAGATATATACTTTTTTGGCTCTTAAAAGCATTCTAACCTTCTGATACAATGATCCCTAAGGATTGAAATTAAAGGATATCATATAGATATTCCACTTAGAGCTAAGTACTTCACTGTCTCTTATTCTCTGGACATTGACTGGTTATATATCTCTGTATCAATCACTATCCACTACAAAAAAAGAAGGTTTTCTGTTAAAAGATATAATAATTTTGTGTATAAAAAAGAACTATACCCATTTAGCTGAATAGTAATAATTTCATCACTATGGCCTATCACATAGAGATGGGGGGGGGGAGGCAGTTAAGAGTACCTAGGATGCTTCCTATCTCGTGGAGTGTATATAAATCCAATGAAATACCTGGTTGGCCACTCCGATAAATTTTATGCCATTATTGTGTCAGTGGGCATATCCTTCCAGGTGGTTATTACAGTTCACAGAGTTGACAGCTGGGTAAAGCTGATAATGATTTTTCTCCCCTGATAGCATGCACTATGTATACTAAGTAGTAAGGTTGAAGTTTCCATGATAGTATAAGCTAAATTTTCCCATGTTCTGTGTCTCGGATATGTGGTGTCTTCACCAGAAGGACCTCACCATCATGTTCTGAAAAGCAATGCCAATAAACTGTATTACTAGAGTATTGATGGGACCACCCTGCGCAACCACTCCAAAAGAGACAATAGACACCTGAGCATTTTATTTGATAGATATCTTTGAGAGACATTGTCCCCTGTTACAGGGTTATGTAAACCCTTTCTGTATGTATATGTACATATTTGCAAAGCTGTGGCCTTTTCAAAGGTTGTTTTGAAAGATTAATTTTATTATTTATTCAAGTGTTTGTGTAGTTTCTGTGTGTGTGTGTGTGTCTGTGCGCCCGCGCATGTGTGCGCACACACAAACATGCATCAGGGTGGAAGAAGAGGGTGCAGTGTGCAGGGATTAAAGATAATTGTGAGCTGCTTCATGTGGGTACTGGGAAACAGGCACTGGTCTTCTAATAACTCAGCAAATGTTTGTTCTTTAATCCTGAGCAACCTCTCCAGCCCTCTAAGTCTTAAGAATACTAGGCAAATAAATATCTGCCTGTCACCAAAGTAAGTTAAAATTATAAATTCTAAGCTAAATATATAAAAAGACAAGAAGTGAGAAACAAAAGCAGTTAGTCTTTAAACGACAGTGGAGTATCGGGTTCTTTCGCCAACTGCTTCATTGTTTTCCTCAGTATGGACACAGTACATAGCAGAGAGGAAGTGCTGATAAAAGAAAACCACAAAAGCTGCTGGCATGTAAGCTGAATATTTTAAAATATGGTTAAATATAGATGAAGGTGTTTATAACTACAGTAGGGACATGCATTTGCTTGTAATATAAGGGAGCCTGAGAATATTAGAAGCAATAACCCTTTTAAGAATCGAAGTCAAGTGTGATGGTTCATGTATAGTTCTAGTGATAGGGACCCTGAGGCAAAAGGGTTCTAAATTCTACTGCAGCCAGGACAGTCACATAACAATACTATCTCTAAATCACTGCAAAAGGAATGGCCATTCTACTGCCTTTAACATTTTATTTTTTGTAAATGATTGCCCTTTATAATGTTTACAACTCTGATTATATATTTTATTTCCTCTTTGGTGGTCACTGTGCATGCAAGGTCCATGCATTGTAGTTTGCATTAAACAACCAATGTTTATAACTCTTATATATTATATTTCTTCTTTAGTGGTCACAGTGCCAGTATCGCTCATTTTAGTTTGCACTCAAAAATCTATCCTATGGAGGATGTGTTTTCTTCCCTTTCAGCTTTCGAAAGATTTGGTTTTTTTAATTTCTCAGTAACCTAGAACCAAATCAAATTTACTAACTGTTCCTCAGTGCTAGAACAGAAACAACTTGGATAATGTAAGAGGGACGAAAACGTTATCACAACGTGTCCTTCAGAGGTATGCCTTCTCCGCACATACCAGCACAGGCAACAACGCCATGCATGTTTTTCCTCCATGATTAGCAGGAGAGACTTCAGAATAACCCTCAGTCATAGCTATTTGCGTTCAGACTGCGATTTTTTTTCATGTCCTTGTACAGAATTCTACTACTAATTACCATGAAATAAAAGATGAACAGCACAAATAGCATCTAAGAGGGTGAGCAGCAACAGGAAGTACAAGAATTGTTGAAATTAAAAGCCAGGGTCCTTTCCCTCTGGAGGACTGCTGTGCGTGCTCTGCTTAGAATCGCCGCACTGTCTCTCACCAGGGAATATCATTCACAGTGCATTCCGCTTGGGCTCTTTTGTGACTTTGTTTTCTTTACATAATGCGATCTTCCCCCTCTTCTCTAAATCTATTTCACATACTTTATGCAACAACTGTGCACAGTTGGCTTTATGTAACTCAAGTGCTGTCTATTAGAAGGAAAGGCCCTACCTATGTAATGAGATGAAAATAAATTGTATTGATGTTGTTTTCTGAACCTCAGAAACACATATTCTCTCTAAAGCACAGAGAGAGGCAGGAAATAAAAAACACAAGAATGGAAGAGTCTTTGCAGTGAAGTCATTTGCCTAACTAATGACAGGGCCATATTTTAGATTAGAATGCACTCTCTAGGTTTCTTTATTGGTTTTATGTTGTTTCTGTTTGGTACTCATCTTTGTTGATGAACATGGGCTTGGAATGTTAAAACTAATTGTTTCCAATGCTATGCCTCTCATTGTCATATATTCAAAATTGGATTTTCATGGATTAGGCATTTCCTTATATGTCTATGGAGTGGATACCATAGGTTGCCAGATAACATCTCCTATTCAATTTTTGGCTTTCTTTTTGTTTGTCTTTTAAAATGCTCGATTTCCCAGCCTCCTTTACAATAGGTAATCATGTGATACAGTGTGAGCCAATGACATAGAACATAATGTATTATGTCCCACTTTTCTCCTGTCTTCTTCTAGCATACAGCATGGTTGTGAGGCCTAGAATAGTCAATGTGTGATTATGAGCCATCAGCAAGAGCAAGAGGGAAGTCTGCCAAGGATCATAAAGCAGAAGGCTGGAGAAAATTGGATTGCTAATGGCGTGGCTGAGCTTCAGCAATCCTTATCTCCAGGCACATTATGGGGAGAAAAGAACCCTTTTTTTCCTCTTAGAAACAGATGGTCAGATTTTCTGTTATTTGCAGACAGAATTATTCTGGAATGCTTGGCTCTTTCCCTTTTACTTTTCTGTGTAGCCCACAGTTCCTGTCAGTGCTGTTGCTGTTCAGCATGGCCCCTGCTGTTCCTTCTTCACAATGCACCAGTGCAGGGGGTTGCTCTTAATTGTTTTCATTTGTTAGAAACGCTGCTGACTTCCTTGTCTATAATTTCACACACCACCCAGTTTACTCTTACATCTTCTTTCTTCGGGTTACTTTTAATAAGACATCCAAGGTGGTTCCGGCAAAGAATAAGACATTATGTGGTCTTTCCAACTCCTGGGTTCATTCTTGTGAGCATTCTCTTCCGCCCAACATCAGTGTATCACCTATGACTTGTATGTCCTCTTCCATTTGCAAATGCAACTGAATAAATGCCCCAATAATCTCTATTCCCTTTCTCATTCTCAGTCAATGCTCTGGATCCTTTGAGTCTTTGACAACACCTTCTCATTGATGCTTCACATTGACTAAACATTGGTGCCATCCTTACTGGTCTCTCATGTCCATAACACTGCTATCATTACCACTGTATTATGAGTAGGTGTTAGGCAGTCAGTCTTTACCATCTTAATTATTTTTGTATATACAATGAAATGGATGTGTATAGATGGAGACTGCTTGCTTGTTACCAGCCGCCCAGACCCAAAATAATCATATAGAGACTGTATTAATTAAAACACTGCTTGGCCTATTAGCTTATGCATATTTCTAGCTAGCTCTTATATCTTAAATTAACCCATCTATGTCAATCTGTGCATCACCCCGAGGTCGTGGCCTTCAGGCAAGATTCCAGAGAGCTGAGGTGGGCATTTTTTTCTTTTGGCAGCTATGTGGTTTACCTTTGACTCCACCTCCTTTCTCCCAGCATTCAGCTTAGTTTTCCTACCTAGCTCTATTCTGCCCTGTTATAGGACTAAAACAACTTTATTCAACAACAAAACACATTCACAACATACAGAGGGGAATCCCACATCAGGTGATACATATCAGATGCCCAATAAATGAAAAAAACTGAATGTAGAAGTAAATTACAATTAAAATTTATTATAACAATATACATTATTGTTTACTATATCAGCAATGTACTTTTCAATAACATATATAGATTCTCAAAGTAAATTTACATCTGACCTATTTTGTTAATATGGCATCTTCATGCAGAGGTATAGGTAGCACAAGTGTCATTCTACTCATGGGTCACATGAGGAGTAGATGAGCCTTGCACATAATGGAAGATTAAAAATTAAAAACTAGTATTGTAGTTTTACTCTTGCATATTATCTTTGTTTCACAAAAAGATCCTTACATTCTACAAATGAGTATATAAAAAAGTTCTCTTAATATGTTTCAGAAGTATCTATGATTTGTTGAAAGGTTTTATATTTAAAAGATTTATTCTTTCATAGCTTCTATATTTTTCTAGAATTATTTTATGAAGCATTCTAGTTTTAAAATTTTTAGTATCATTGCTAGAAACACAAGTTGTAACTATTTGTTACTCAGTTACATATAATTGGGGCAAAAAAACATATCTAACTTCCTAATATCTGTGCTGTTAGAAACATGAATACATATATCATCACACCATCAGATGGTATCTAGAAAGATAGGGTGATAGCAAGACCCAGGAGTATTTTCATTTAGTAAAGACAGATATTAAGATTTCTCAGTGGCACAACTGTCATACCAAAATTCAGAATCATGTAGGAATCCTGGTAGAACACTAATAAATTCGGTTTGTTATGTAAGTAGTTAAAACTCACAATTAAAAAGTACTTAAAGAGAAAGAAAATCTTATAATCCAGCAAAATCCAATGCAAAATATGAGATCGATATCCTTATTTATGAGACCTAGCAAGATATATATTTCTGTTTAAATGGTGAAGAATTTGAAAATATTAGGATCCTTATTTTATCTTGCTCTTTCAATAGTTTTCAGTAGTTTATGTATTCATTTCACTAACATTTATAGTGGCCATTTTCTATATCCATTGAAACAGAGACACCAACTACAAGTTATTAGAATTTTAGAAGCTAATTCTCAATTTTTAAACTGAATAATAATTCTACATCAACAGCGGATAACACCACCTGACAAGGACAATGTACACATGAATATTGAAGTTTGAAAAATGTCATCCTCAATCAATAAAAGCTTGAAGATCAAAAACCCAGTAACAATCTTTTGTGATAGAGGACTCTGGACTGCAATATGCAGTGGCAACATTCTACTCTGCCTGCAAGCAATTGGTTGGAACCTAGAATATCATTATCTTCCAATTATTTGGAAAAGGAGGTTTCCATCAGTCACTGGTTGCAACAGTTGTTACATGTTTATAATAAACACTAGTGATATTGTCAGCTGTAATGTTTCTGTACTTAATACTGGAAATGAATTCTCCTAAGGCTGAATTTACAGCAGAACAGTTTACTAACTCAATCCTGACATGTCATTATTGACAAAAATGCTTAACTTCTAAACAGTTTTATTTTGTAATAATCTCTTCCTTATATTTAATTTTTTTTATTATGGTTAGAAAATTGCTATTAAGGTTTATGTCATCCTCTACAAAGATGATCCAACATCCTGCAAATAATGCTGAGCAAGCCTGGAAGTGCAGGATGCATTTCCTGTTTCTCTTATTTTCCCCTAAATACCCATAAAATTAGTTACATAAAAATGCCAATTTCCAGATCCATGGGTGATTGGGTAGTGACAAGCAAGAAATTAGAGAAGTCAATTTGCATATATTATTTGCAACTGAGACCTTTGTTTGACATCTCTAATAGCTCCCTCGGTGTCCCCAGGTGTGCTTGAACAGCAGCAAGGGTAAGTGGAGGGACAGGAATGATGATAGTTCCCACCTGCTTTGCCTGTTTTTCAGCAGGGCTCCGGTGATTGCGCTTTTTTAAAAGACAAAGGAGATAGGAAACAGCTGTTTTGACACATTTAAAACTGCATCCACCCTTGACAAACAAAACAGATTTCCAAAAGGGCTTTCTTGGTACCAAGAAAAAAAGGTCTTTTGAAATCAGAAAGAACAAGTTGGTTTTACCCAATACTTTTTTAGTACTCGTGCATTTTCGACCACTCACATATTCTTTATAAATCAAGTCAAAGGAATTCATTGCTTATGAAAAGCAAAATGAATAGCACTTAAAAGGATATGAAGAAAGCAACCAGTGTGAATGCTGTTCGGCTCAGCAGGAGCAGTTTCGCTAGCTCTGCCTACATAGTAGAAGTGGTCTACATTGGACTAGAAAAGCCTTGATCTGTGAACTATATTCCAAAGAGTACCATGGACAAAGTGGCCCTTGCTCACACTCATGTTTTCTGCTTCTCATACCTGAAGTCAAGTTCCCTCATGATGATACACTGTTGTACCATGAGATATATTTGGGATAGAATTAACAGCTGTGAGCCTTTCATCTTTACTTCTGCATTCATTTTATTACAAGAAATAGCCTTCAGCCCCTTCTAGGTTTACTCTTTTCTAACTGAAACAAGGAATAAAATGGAATAAAATGGTGTGCCAAGGCACAACTCATCTCTCTAGCTGCTCCAACAGCCAGTGAAAGGAGTGCTAGAGGAATCCATGTGCTTTTAATTTACTTCAAATTTAGTATTAAAAAGTTGCAAACCCAAAAAAGTCACACACCAAAGTTAACTAGACCTAAAAACTAGACAACTCATCATATCTCCACAGAGTAGTCATTTGAGTCCATAATTAATGTCTAATTGGTATTGAAGTTATCAATAGAGACCATTACCTACTACGTGAATAACTGTGCTGATCATTTTTAGAAGCCTGTCTATGAGAATAGAGACCAGACAGTGTTCAATGGGAGATAGTGCCTTATCTAGAGGCAGAGTTTGGAACTAGTCCAGGCTAAGACTAGTTTTAGTTGAGATTGCATGATAATAATAACTATTATTATTATTATTATTAATAATTATTATTAGTTTTCTATTAGGGAATGGGATGGCTAGTTTGAAACCTCCCAGGTAAGGTCTAGTCATGGCACCTTTTAGTACTTATATCATTCAAATACAATTTCCTGTAAATAATGCAGCAAAAAACTTTGTTCACAATTCTAAAAGCATGAATGTGAATGAATAGAAAACTTTTATATATGTTAATAATAGTAACTAAATTAACTAGTAGATTTTTTTAAAATCTGTCCCTTAAAATCAACTTATTGTTTCCCCTAAATATATTGTGAAATCAGTTTTATTCACAATCTCTTCTGTCCACTGTTTTTTGATTGTTTTGCTTTGTTTTGAACATGAGAAGAACTAAAAAGCAGCAAATATGTAGGTACTGTTGTATTTGTTCTTAGATAAGAAAATCAGTGGCACATATTTTTTTCCAGATAATGTGTGCTAAGGTTTAAGAGAAGGGCACAATAGTTATAGACAATTATAGGAATGTAGTTACAGATAGTAAATGTTATAGCATTTAAAGCTACATGGTTCTCTATAAAGGGCTTTGTCAAAGCTCCAATCATATACAAAGATGAAAAGACAGTACGGCTGAGGTATTTAGAATTTCAGAAGGTTTGCACTTTAAAGGACTTTGGAATACAGTACTTTAGTGACCAAAAGTTACTATAAAACAGTTTGCCTGTGTGTTTTTCCACATCTTTTTCCTCCCTGCTCCATTCACATTCTCTATAATTGCTGGTGAGCATGGTGGTAGATTAGACTTCCTGCCTGGCCAATCAGAGTTTATTTATAACATGATTGACAGAATACAGACAATTCTCCCACACCACCTTGAGCTGTGATGCAGAAATAAACCCTTTCCTCCCCAGGTTGCTTTTGATCTTGACATCTTATCTAATAGAACTCCCAAGACAGCAAATTTAAGCAAAATGAAGTGATGAAGAAAGGCAGAGAATGGTTTCAGAGACATGTCGTTCAATGGACAAATTGCAGATTGCAGCCATTTTAGAACTCCTTTTCTTGGTTGAAATTGCTGAAAGAATTCATTAAAGATCTTCTCCATAACAGGATATGGGAATATGGGATTTAACAGTATAAATGGCTCTACTTTTTTTTATGGGGTTCCTTGATCTAAAAATGAAAGACACAAGAGTATCATTGGAATGCCTACAAAGTACTGTTTTCTTCTGTGTATAAATTGGGTTTCCAAGGAGATGGTCAGAATGAGTGGCATTTTTCTTGAGGCTTTCATAGGTTAAATTAAGCAGCTGAAACACAGGGTCAACCAAGAAGGAAATCATATCTCACGAGGGGACCAGAAGCAGTATGGGAAGCATCCTCGGGTTTCTGGATCCTTTATTTAAATGTATAAAAGCATTTTAAAAAGCACTGCAAATTAATCTTGAGTCATATAGTGTAAAAACAAAAGGCACTGAAGCCAAGCCCAGGGCTTGAATGTTAAGCTTAAAGAAGAGAGTTTTTTTAATCTCCTTTTAGAAAGAAAGTAACAAGGCTAGTCTGTAGATTCTTTGCGTAATTTACTACAGGGAAATCTCTAGTTTCTATTGCAGGGACAGTAAATCCTTCTTACTATTTCCACCTAGGAAACTGTGGTTTTAACCATGGATGCAGTTGTTTTCTTCTCTTTTTTCTCAGAATTTGTCCAGACCTAAAACAGAAGAGGAGTTCAGTGGATAGTGGCTGAATAAATGAATATATCTGAACAGATAAGGTCTCTTTTCAATTCTAGGTATCCACATAAGGGGAAAAAAGAACTGATCAAGGTAGGGGTACTGGATGTAAGAAAAAGAAGGGACACCTCTAAGATCCTTAAGTGATAAAGAGATGAACTTGTTACTCTATCTGTAAGGTAGATGGTAGAGTTGGGATAGCTCCCAGGATGATGTAAAGTGAGATGGAGAATTTGACAATATTCACGAAATAATTAGGAAGAAAGGGAACTGGTTTGAAGGTGTAAATTGGAGAGAAATGAAGTCATTTTGATGATTTTTGTAATTTCTATAGTCCAAGGAAATCAGAAATGTAATCCATTAATACAAAATGAGTAAGTAATACCATTATATTGTCATGCAATAATACATTGTCAGTAACTGAAGCATTTTTTGTGGTAGAAATTTGGTACAGAGTGTATTGCCAGATAGTATATATAGAGAAAATATGTATAACATATTATATTAAAATTTAAAATTCAAGTAAGAAGATACTTTGAGATAAATCCCATTGCTTCATAGAGAATTTGAGAGAACTGTGAGAGACCAGTGATGATTCATGCCAGGTATTCGTAGAAAAATAGGTCAACAGTGCAAGGAGAGATTTCATAACCTGGGTATATGAATACATTAAACCTAACTTAAATCCTTTTAATGATCCTTACTCTACTCCAAGGCCTCATTATTGTTTTTGAGAACTGGTTAACGATAATAAGATTAATAATCCAAAAACAGAGTGTTATGTTTGAATCTGTCTGACTTAAACATGAGGTCGTTATTTCTCATTTTCATATTGGATGTTCACTGTAATAGTATTGAGTACATTAGAGCAGGTGATTCAAATAAGTGGCATTGATGGAAAATTTTCCTGGTATGTATGGTTTATATATCTGCTCATCTTCAATATTTATTTAGCTAGATGGCATTTAAAGCTTTTGAGTGTGTTCCCATTAAGTCTAGATACATTATGTGGTACTATTCCAGATATGGGCAATCTTAAATACTATTTTAAAGAACTGTTGGACAATCTATTACCCAAGATAAAACTGACTACCTGGTCCTAATATTCATTCTGTGATGGGGTCTATAAATATCCACGGTTGTTCAACAGCATCTCTATCTTCAAACTGCCTACTTCATATGTTATTTTAGCCAATTACAATACACTGTTTCAATGAATTGAGACCAAAAATGTTAAATGTATTTTTTCACTATGAAAGAGTTGCTATTATGGGAACATATGCAGACATTGTATGTTCTATTGAAAACTACAGCTGAAATGATGTTTATAAATGGATCCCATAATTTCTAAGCCTGGTTTTTCTGAAATATGGTTTTGAAATCCTTATGGACGAATGAAAGCAAACCCTAGCATTCTGTATAAACTCCTCCATCACATGCCTACCATTGTTTTGCCATCATAATAGAGGCTTAAGTATTGCATACTCAAATGTCTTGAGAGTCTGACTATTCAATACAGAAAAACATATGGTGGAAATAAAGTATCCCCATTTTCTACATAAAACAAAGAGAAATTTCCAAAATAATGCAAATTATTATTTATTGATGTATGCATTTTTTCGTACAAATGCTAATTGTAAATGTTATATCAATGGATGTTTTATAAAACAGATATTTCTGGGCTAGTATTGAAAAGAGTGAAACTGATCAACAACTGATTTGCAGTGAATCATAAAATAGATAAAAGTGGAGGGTAAGGAAAGTAAGCAAAACTATGATTAATGATAGAAAGAAATTTTGAAACAGAAATTATATAATAAGAACTGTACTGTAGAATTCCTCACCATATTGTTAAATATTTTAAAATAATTTCAACCAACCTGTATATTTCATATTAAATATTATAAAAGTTCTTATTAATCTTTGATGTGGAAATAAGGTGTGTGTAGATAATTTATATTCTAAAGTGAATAAAATCATTTAATATTGTAGTTTTCTCCTGAGAATAAAAAGGTATTTAATCAAGTTACAGATATTGCTGAGTAAATTATTAAGATAAGGAAGATGATTTCACAGACAAAATATAAAGAAAAGAAAATTGAGTTGATCATCCTTCAGGATTATATACTGAATCATTAAAAATGTAACAATGCAAAGGGATCAAATTGGTTAGTCAAGAGGTTAATAAGTCTCCCAAATTTGATCCAGGTTAAAAATGACCCCATTAAATAGCTCCTCTTCATTTTCTTGACATACACACACACACACACACACACACACACACACGCACACACACACACACGACATATGCATGTAGCAAATATTTTAAATTCTTTTTTCTAAAGTAGCTAGGGAAGTGCAGTATCCACTCACTACTGAAAATTAAGGAAGCAGGGAAACAAGAAAGGAGGGGAGGAGAGAGAAATGGAGGAATCTTGAGCTTGAGGCTAGCTTTTAATATTATTTTTTATTATTTTTACTCTTTTTGTCCAAGTACCACCAAGGCAGGAAGAATTTAAAGAGACAGAATCTGGATTGACAAGAAGCACAGATTGAAGCCCTTATCTCTCAATTTTCCTCTGAGAAAAGGTAGAGTTCCTGCAAAAGCATAACAAGGCACTAAAACTGCAGTATCAAAGCATGCTGCAGTGGCAGAAACATCATGGCTGATTCCATTTTAAATCCTGTTTCACAAGATGAAAGTCATACTTGGTACCATTATTTGGCCGTGAGCCCATGATCAGACAGGACATGTGCCTTAATGGAGAACCTATTATTATCAGGCTGCTAAATGAAAATAGTAGTAAACTAATTCCTAATGGATTATTTTTATTCCCACAGATCAGTGCATCTCCCAATCCTCTTCATAGAACATCTATTTGTGGTAGATGATGATTAGTACAGAGACAGAGAACTGTCCAAAGAATGGAGATTAACAGGCTTAAGAATTTTCACCTTTATGTGGAAGAGATACACCTCATTCTCTCTCCACACAAAGCACATGGCAGAAGTAGGAACATAAAGATTGTAAAAGCAGTAGACGACTACAAGGGTACATTCTCTGGGCATAGCAGGGCAGCTGCACAGTTAAACTCATAGTAGTTGCAACACTCTGAATAAAATCTGGGTAAGCTCAAATCAAACAAAATCCCAGCTTGGTTAGGAGAGCTAGGCAAACAATCCCACTCACAGTTGTGGGTCTATTGTCAATTGTTAGCTGTTGGAAGGGGTGTCTTAGGATATCTATGACCATGAAAAATCCTATAAAGGAAATCATTTAATTGGAAATGGCTTACAGTTCAGAGGTTTAGTCCATTATTGTCATGGCAGGACATATGATGGCATGCAGGCAAATATGGTGCTGGTGGGTTAGCGGTAGCATAGGGATTTAGAGAGCTGGAGAAGTAGCTAAGAGCTCTACATCTTTATCCACGGTAGCAGAAGAAGGCTGTGTGCCACTCTTGCTATAGCTTGCACATATGAGCCCTCACAGCCCACCCCACAGTGACACATTTTCTTTAACAAAGCCACATATACTCCAACAAAACCACACCTCCTAAATAGTGCCACTCCCTAGAGGTCAGACATCCAAATACATGAATCTGTGGGGAACATTTCTATTCAAACCACTACAGGCAGGGATGGGGGGAGTATAATTAGTTTTCTCTAGGAATGTATTATCTGATACTACACTAGTAATATCCAAGATTATTTGGGAAAAACAAATTGGTTGATCTTGAAAGGTTCAAAAGAAGAAAAGGAAATAAGGTCAAGTATGTATGAAGGAGGGGTGGATTTGGAAGAGCTGGAGCAAGCTAGATAAAGACGATCATTGAAACGTATACAGTTGCTTATAAACTAGTTATAAAAAAATACAATTAGGCGAAGCAGTGGTGCCACATGCCTTTAATCCCAGCATTTGGGAGACAGAGGCAGGTGATTCTCTTTGGGTTTGAGGTCAGTTTGGACTACAAATGAGGTCCATCACATCCAGGGTTGTTACACAAAGAAACCTTGTCTCAAAAAATCAAAATAAAATATAATTAGAACATTACTATAAAATTTAAATTGCATGTAGGAATTTTAAATACCATAATCTTGTTATGCAGTAATCAAACAACATGCTATTACTAATAGCATAAAGCTATAATATAAAGAAACAGGATAGAATAAAAACATATTCAGATATATATGTTCAATCAATTATCCAAAAAAATACCAGTATATTTATTAAAAATATATTTGTTATTTCCAAGTAAATCTAATTGAAAGGACATTATCTCAACCTAAGACACCACAACATTGGGCTAAATGGAGAGAGAAAATTAATGGTAATGTGGTCCTTACATAATAGCCAACAATAATTGAGAGTGAATCATAGTCGTAAGTGTAAAATTTAAATCATAAATCTCACAGTAGAAGCCAATGAAGAATTTATATCCGAGTTAGAAGTAGAAAAAACTTGTATGTAATACATAAAAAACATTCATCATAAAAGCAAAATATAATAAATTAGCAGTTTAAAGATAGTTGTTGAAAGTCACAAGTAATCAGATTTTAAAAACATATTAATATAAAATGTGATAAAATATTCATATTGTATGATCCTGATAAAAGATTTACATTCAAGGTATGTCTACAATTTATGGAATTCAATATGACAGGAATGTAATAAAATTCTGATTTCCAAGAAAGGAGAAATTAAGTACAAACAAAAAAATTACAAATTTAATATTTGATATGTTCAACACCTTTCAAGATAATCAAATATGTCACAATGAAGTCTCACTTATGTACCCAGTTTAAAATAATCAATCCCAAATGGGCAAATTTTAAAAATTTGACCACATTAATGATTGATAAGTTTACAGAGCTAAAAAATTATTATAATCTTGTTAGAATCCCTCTTTACAAAAATTTGAGAGAGTAAATTCACATTATCCATAAGCTAAACCATTACAATCATTCTTATCCAAGAGAAACCACTAAGGTTCAGAGCCACTGTCTTCATGCTGGTTAGTAATCCACAATACTACCGTGTAACAAAAAACCAAACACAGGCCTTCTTCAAGAGCAGCAAGTGCTCTTAACGCTGGGCCACGTCTCCAGACCTGTGAATGTGTTTTACATAAGTAATAATTAAAAATACTGTAGGACTCCACTA
The DNA here is from genome assembly GCA_028555095.1 of Dicrostonyx torquatus. Classification (NCBI taxonomy): domain Eukaryota; kingdom Metazoa; phylum Chordata; class Mammalia; order Rodentia; family Cricetidae; genus Dicrostonyx; species Dicrostonyx torquatus. The sequence continues at coordinate 3,750,244 of JAQHUG010000002.1, forward strand.
ACAGTACCCTAAGGTGAGAAATTCAGAAGAACAAGTCTGGCTCAGAAAAGAAGACAAAACTAGTTTTTTAAAAAAAATCCAATTTAATGAAAGGATGGTTTCTTTTTTAAGAATAATCTTTCTATTTTTGCATGTTTGTGCTTGTGTGTATGTGTGCACTTGCATGCAAATTCGTGTGGTGACAGTATGACATCATCGTGTGTTCTTTCCTATTGAAACTTTTCTACATCCCCTACTTGCTTCCATTTTTTTTTTTGCTTTGCTTTGCTTTATAGTTACACTACTAAAGATTGGAGCTGAGCATTTTCTAGAGGGGGAAAAAGCTTTCCCACATGGAGATTTTTCCAGTTCAACTAAGACTGGTAAACATCCAAGACAAAAACAAACATTCTAATGTTTACCCAGGCAGGCTAACATTCTAACAGTACGTATACAGTGCACAAAACTATACAGAAAGAAACGTAAAGCCTAGAAATTTTATTAAAAATATGAATATGTTTGAAGCTCCAAAAACAATCTATACTCAGGAAGTGAAAATTAATTTAGGATAAACTTTCACTTAGATGTGCTGTGGGATGTGGTCTTGTATTCTGTAATGATTTGTCTGTTGTATTGGGTTAATAAAAATGCTGATTGGCCAATAGCCAGGCAGGAAGTATAGGCAGGACAACCAGAATAGGAGAATTCTCAGAAGAGGAAAGGGTCAGTCTATAGTCAACACAGAGGAAGCCAGACACAGAGAAAGCAAGATAAAAATGCCTCACTGATAAAAGGTACCAAGTCACGTGGGTAACACAGACAAGAATTATGGGAAAATTTAAGATGTAAGAGTTAATAAGAAGTCTGAGCTAATAGGCCAACCAGTTTATAATTAATGCAGATCTCTGTGTATTTCTTTGAGACTGAACACCTGCAGGATTGGGCAGCACAGAAACCATTGCCAAAATAGATAGACCACAGTTTAAGTTTAAAACTACCTTAATATTGGAAATGGGAGCAAGTTTAAATTAGTGTGATTGTGTACTTCTTGAAGAATTAAAAACATGTTTTGCTTTGTTTTTCTAATGGCAGACAACCTTCAGAACTGTTTCTGTTCCCTGATGTCTAGAACATACAATGCCTGTCACCACTGAAAATGATGAGACAGATGAGAAAGTGAGGCTCCATTCCTTTTACTCTTAAAAGCTATTGGCAGTTGATGATTGCTGAGGAGGGGAGAAACACTCTTCTTTGGAGATGGGGCTGCTGGTGGGTGGCCCATGCCTCAGTAGGTGGACCCACATTTAGGAGCATGTGAGCAGCACTACCTGTATCCAGAGAGTTATTAGTAACAATAAAAAGGGAACACATGAAGTTGGGAGGGAGACAGGGTAGCAAACAGGAGGAGTCTCAGGCCAGTAAAGGTGGATAGATTTGATCAAATGATGTTGTATCATTGCATGAAAAATTCACAGAATAAACACAGGTTTAAGAAGGGATAAAACTTGCATTTCAGAATTGTGCCCCCCGAAACAAAAATGTCAAATAGCCAAGACTATATTGAAAAGAGAAAGGCACACTCAGTGAACTTCCTCACTTAGGCCTTCTCTCAGAGTGTTCTTGGTGCTATTGAACGTTTCAAAGCCAGCCACTAAGCAGAAAAAAAATGACTTGGAAATTAAAAGTTCATCAAAATATTTTGTGAGGTGATAAACACTGGAGTAGAAAAAGAGATTCAATGACTATCACAAAATAGGCAAGCATTTGGGACATACAAGGTATGCAAGCAAGTGATAAACTGACATAGATACCAGGATGAAAATAGGGAGGAATCCATATGATAAACATGCATATGAAGGTCTGTTCAACACACAGAAAGTGGGAGTCAAAACCAAAATGTGAGGACTATGTATCCTTTCTCTTCCTGAAGTAAACAGAAGCAGTATTGAAGAGTAGCATCTGAAATCCCAGTGCACTCTTTAAGAAATATACATGCTGGGGAAAAAACATACATATTTTTAAACATACAGACACACACTCACACTTACTCACACACACACACACACACACACACCACAATTTATATGAAAACCAGAAATACTACTCCTGGAAGATTACCAGCAGAATTGCATAAGCATTTTTACTTAAAACAAAAAAAAAGTACAGAAAAAGAAAAGCTGCATGTATAATTGACAAAACAGGAACCAAACAAATGTTGGTCCCGACAGAAACTAGCAATTTTATGTAATAAAATAGTGTACAGTAGAAGTTTCTCGAAAATAACATTGAAGAATCACAAAAATGTAGTTTTAACCACAGAAGCTACACAAAACATCATGCACTGTTCTCCACGAGTCAGTAGCCTGCATAAGTACTAGCAATCAGCAAGTGTTAGGTTTTCCAACAGGAACTTTGGAAAAAAATAAATAAAAGCTCATGAGTTTAATGATTGCTCTCTCCCCAGCCTCAGATACTTCTTTATATCGAATCATTGTTTTAAAGTTCTTCATTAAATTATGAAGAAGACCTTCTGTATCTCTATGGCATTTTCTCCTGCATAGCTCTCTTGTCTCTGATACTAAGTCCAGCAGTCTAGCTACTGCTCCACCCAGGCAGAACCCCGCTTCCTACTATTCTGTCTCTTCCTTCAACGTGCGGCAGTGAGACTGAGCAGTTATAAGGGTTTTGATTTGTGTCTGCTCTCAGTGATCACCATTAGACAACAGTCTTTCTCTCTCCTCTTGGAGAAATCAGGACACACCCTGTGCAGCCTTCTCTCTACAGAGAGATGATAGCAAGCACCCACTGACCA
>JAQHUG010000002.1:3769252-3804283 GCA_028555095.1 Dicrostonyx torquatus
AGTGGTGTCAACACTTCCCAGTCCCAACGTTAAAGAGAGAAAAGCTATCCAGTAATCAGTAATAATTTTGTCCTTGAATGGTCACTGTTGTTCCTCCCATGGGGCTCTGAGGTCCAGGCTGATGCACAATCGATTCCAGCTTGCTTCCTGAAGGCGGTGAAAGACAGGAAACTAGATATTTGTTAGAGTTAATTGTGTAAATCCACTTTCTCTGTGGAGGCAGAACAAGATGGGTTGACAAAACCCACATCAAGCTCTTGACTCCTTACAGCCAAGATTCCAATAATACTGCTTGCCCTTCAGCCAGCATGATTCAAGACAAAATGGGCAGGAAAAAAAAAAAAGAAGTTGTGTTAAACTCTGTATTTTTTTTTTTAGTCTAGAATTTCCTTTTAAGCCCTCTTAGGTTTTACATGGAGTTAGTAGACCACATTGAGGCGCCAATCTGTTGTAAGAGGCAAATGGGCCCCTTTGTTCCATCCTGCCCAGCTAGCTTACATCTGATAATAAATATTGAAGCAGAAGTTAATAAAATTAACAAAAAGACTTTGGATACAAAACAAAATCACAGGGATGGTTTCTGATTCTGTTATTAACTTCTGCATGACCTTCACCTGGGTACTTAACTTCTTGACTTGTCCCATCTGGAAGGCATTATCTACCTCCCTTGCCAAAACCTTATGAAGTCTAATTAATCGTTGTGAACTGCTCTGACTTCCAAAGCTAGAGGGTATTGGATAAATGCAAATTATTGTTGTTGTTACTTATTATTTATTGTTGGCTGGCCCAACGGAGTTCTAATCTCTGCAGGCTTACCCCTTGAGCTAAGGAGGCCAATTAATAATAAATGTGTTTCTGTTCCTTCCAGAAACCCAAACAACTTTAACCGAAATCTTTAAAACTCATTCTATAAAACCATTTATTTTTCAGGTTTAGTAAAAAGTCACCAGAAATAAGGTTTATAGTTTTGCCAAGAATCCAATAATGTTTTTGATATGAACAGGTTCCCTTTTGCTTTGATTCATCTACCATTTTATTGCTTGTAATGCCTTTTCTCAATTGAGGCAGAGCCATAATGAGAAGTGATGACCCATTGGTCAATGATGAATATTACTGATAATATTATTAACTATTAATATTGATAATATTATTAACTATTAAATGTGTTTTAAACCTTGAACATATACAATAGTGGTACATTTTGAATTTTAATTTTAAAGCAATGAATGGATTGACTCATAAGTGTTCTACCAGAGTTAACCAAAAACACCTAAGCAACTCGTGCAAAAACGGATGCTAAAAAGTGTCAGGGAGTAGACACCAGTTTTATTTACAAGTCATAAAAAGGCTCAAGTTTTTGGTTTTTACTGTATGTGTGTGTATGCACACACACACACACACACACACACACACACACTTCATGTGAAGACCAGAGGTCAATGACAGTTTTCTTTTTTGCTCTTTTGTTTTTAGGATAGGCTCTCTCAATTAATCTGGAGTTCATAGATTGGTTAGAATTATATGGGTCACTCACTTGTGGGCCAGTAAGACTCCACGATCCTTCTTTCTCTTCCTCCACAGTGCTGGATTTCAGATGTGTATCACCTCTCCTGTTTCGGCTTGTGGATGTTGGAGATATGAACTTGGGTCCACAAACTTGTGTAACACATATTTAACAACTGAGCCATCTCCTCATCCATTATGTATGCTTTTTACCATAGGAGGAGGCTTGTGTCTCCTGTACCAATTTAACAAATAGTTTTCGGATTTCTACAGGAGGTTTTGTGGAAAGGACAAGATTAATACAAATAATGAAGAAGGGGAGTTGAAAACAACACATGAACTGATGTTCTCCATGGAACTGTCCATTACAGTTCTTAATCAGTTCACAAATCCTGAAAAACTCAGCTTCAGTCTCCTCTCTGAAGAACTAGGCTTGTAACATGGTGTGTGAGGAGGCCTTAGGCCCCTCAGGTCATCCAGGATAGAAAAGAAATAATTGGTGCTTGTATAAGGTTACTACCTAGACTGCTATTTATTGTTCCAAAGCTCAGTTTGAACATTCTGCTGAAAGTACTTTCCTCTGTGATAAAAATTCCTCAAGGAACAATCAAAATATCAAAGATCCCTTGGGTTTAATAATTCATCAGTTATCTACTCAATCTATATCTTAAGATTATAGCTTATAGTTCTAGAACGGCCAGGTTTGAGTGCAGAGTAGAACACAAAGCAAAACTTCTCTATGTCACCTGTCCTTGTGGTTTTATTGCTCTCATGCCACGGTTATGGCCAAGTGACCCAGGAAAAAACATCACCTTCTCTGTATAGCCTGTTACTTTTTCTCTTTTTCCTCTTCTCAGTGACCCTTTTCAAGTATATTATCAGGAGCTATAAGCTTCAACTTTGTCTTCATCTTTTGTTACTGAATGAATCCATGTTACCATGGATGTTGTTTCTCAGAAAGTTTCTGTGTTCTTCAAACTGACACACTGTTGAGTGAACCTTCAGGAAGGTGAGGTTATCAAACCATACATGACATGACTCTATGACATTCTCATGATACAAGGCTAGAACACTACCAGAACATCATGTCAGCATCAGACTAAAGTACCCCCATGACCTAGAGCACCAAAGTAACATTCTGATCAAGATTAGGCTAGAGTGCCACAGGAGCATCAGGTCAATTTCAGGTTAGAGTACCATAGTGACATTCCGATCAGCCTTGGGACATCATGTCAGTATTACATTAGAGTACCATGACCACACAAACAGCATCAGGTTAGAGTACCACAATGGCATATATCAGCATTACGTTAGAGGACTGATGTGACATCATGATCAATACCATCTTATAATAACACCGGCTTTGTTCATTCGATGCTTTGATAACAAAGCAAAAATCAAGCAAGCAAACAAAACCCATCATTATCCTGATTTCCATCCTTCCTTCTCCCATTCCCCTTTTTAAAATCACACTTGACAGAAAAGATAGAGTGTTGGAGAAACTTTTAGAACAATGCCTACTTTTTGTGATATTCTCTATACCAAAAATATACGTTAGCTGTTTTCATACGGGTCTTCTTTCTCTAATTTACTGGGTTGACAGGACCTGGGCAGCATAAACAACCCGATAGTCAATCAATGTAAATATTAAAGATTACAAGGACAGGGAAGATTTTCTGCTTCTGATGTGTGTGTCATCTCTAACTGCCTCCCACACTCTCTTCCATGCCCAAAAGCTCCAGTACTGAGTTGGGGCTATCAGTAGCTTAAGGCTACCCATCAATCAGAGTGAACCATGTTCTTCCTTTTGAAGCTATCACCATGCTAACCCCTAGCCATGCTGCCTGTAAGTCTCATCCCTATCCACTCATGGATATGTTGACATGGATAGAGGAGTTTGCGTGTGTGGTAGTGAATCAGACGAGTTCATTTCCACTGTTGTTTCCTGCTGCCTCTCTACACTCACATCCAGCTATGAGCACACCATTCACAAATAAAAAGCTTCTTAAAACAGAAAGTAGAAAATGACTGGCCTGTGTTTTGAACCTACACTACATACAAATAAGGCAGGACTTTAATAACTCTTTCTCTGTTATTCTGTTAGGCATTTTTATTTGTATCAAAAACTGTTTGTTGCCACAATTCCTCATCTGCACCTTTCCATACTCTCAGGTACTTGTCAAGACAAATGAGATAATGCAGGTAGAGACTATGACAGTGGAGCTGGAGAGAAGGATGACTCAGAGAACTGGCATCTTTTTCAGAGGACCCGACTAGATTTCCAGCACCCACGTGGCAGATCACAACTGTCTCTAACTTCAGCTTCAGGGAACCTAACTTCCTCTTCTGGCTTCCATGGGTGCCTATGTTCATGGTGGCATATACTCACAGAGACACAAATACACTTAAGTATTTTTTAAATGAGATTAAGATGGTTCATAGTATGTAAGAAACCCACACAGTGCTAAATACAACAACTCCTAAATTTCTCTGAAAATATCAAATAATCACATTAACTTTTATTATATTATTTGCTAAATAGTCTTTATAATATAACTGTGCCCTGTTTCAGTTTATTAGACTCTTTTATTCTAATTCATGAGCTGGCTCATTAGAGGGTCTTTTCATTTTGAAACAATAAAATAGAACTCTAATATTTAATTTAAAGAGGTTATCTGAGGTGTGTTTAACTGCTCATATTTATTTCTATAGAAAATAAAATATAAAAGTGGAAATAATCTATTAACCAACATTAGACTAGAAAAACATCTCTGTAAATAAATGGTCTTGCTTTGAAAGCTTGAGCAGATTCTTAGAACCCACATGAACTCCACAGAGCTGACCTCTAACTTCCTCTTACACATCGTGGCCTGTGTACTCTTACACATCATGGCCCTACCCACTAATAAATTGATAGAAATTAGTGAACCAAGAGCCACATCTGTTACATGCAGAGAGCCCATTGAATTTTGGTAAGACACATGGGAGAGGATATTAACAAAGGTGACAAGGTGTTTTCTTAGAAGGATAGGAGTACATCTGAAGCTCTGAGTCAAATTTCCACTTTTCTTAAATGCTATGTAAAAATTTTAAATTCCTATGAGCATGGATGACAGACAGACAAACAGAAAGAAAGACCAATAGGGACCCTCAAGTATTGTACCATAAGCAAACTTACTAAAATATTATTAAATCAAATCATCAAAATCAATGATGTTTGCCCTCAACTATACAACTCTAAGGACATACTTGATCTAATGACTCAGAAGAGGTAGAGAACAATCACGGATGTGACACTCTCCCAGGCCCCTGCCAGGATAGATGGTGCTTCTAAGTGATGGTTGCAAGTTTGCTGACACTGTGGGACAATCGGGGCATGTAATAGCTTTGTGTCCTTATTCCCGGAGATCTGTACTCTTGGTAGAATCCTTTAGGGACCTGTGCCTCAGTGAGGTAGTGTTCTATTTACAGGAGGTAATTCTTATCTAGGGACGTCTGCGATGGGCATTTTGGAAACAAGATCTCTTTCTTCCAGCAAACATTATTAGGCCTCTTAACCAGAGGTCTTGTGGGCAAGAATTTGAGCAGGTTACCGGCCTTCTTAACTTGGATTGTTGTTGCAGTAATGAATCCATTGCTTTCTGACTGAAGAAACTATTTGTTTCCTTCAGTAACTTTTAATATATCATGTAGGCTTCTCATGCACATTATGGAATGATAAAAATTAAGCCTGTAAAGTAAGCAAGCAAATGTTATTACCTCTGAGTTAAAACAAAAAATCCAAGCTCCCAAAAGATTGGAGCTTAGCATATCAGATTTCTAGTGTTATAACGAGCTGTCTCAGAGTAGCAGTTAAAGGACCACTCTCACCAGACAAGGAAGCCAGCAGTACTGCTCAAATGGTGTATCCTACCTCATCCCTCACGTGTTCTTCCTCCCTTCCCTGTAATGAAAACATGACTATACCTTCTGTTTTTTCATTTAGATAACTTGACCTAAGTAAATGGTCCATGAGAGGATGCTGACATTTCTGGACAGACTTTTAATGAAGAACACAAAGAAATCATTATTGTTTTTTAAAACCATAGTTGGGAGTGTGTCATTGCTATTAGAGCAGGCTCAGGTCACCCTGATCAAGTGAACACTCTGTTCCTTTTCAAAGACAAAGATGTTATCGGTCACGAAGGCTTTAGCTTGAATTTAATCTTCAAAGTTGGCTCTCCTAAGATAGCTGTATTTACATTGCCTATCGTATTGTGTAAGAAAAGACTGCCCTGATTATTAAGAGATTCTCAAGGGACTGAAAGAAATGGCACAGCAGTTGAGAAAGCCTCTCTGGCCTTGGCATTTAAAGGTCTTTGGCACCTTCCCTATTTGGGCAGGATTACCTCACTCTGGGCAGCTTAGTGGTACACTCATATTTTAGGATTGTATCGGCACTCTTAGCAGCATGGGACATGTACAAAGGTGTTAGCAAAGTAAGTGGAGGGAAGAGAACTGTTATTAAGAAAATTAAGGAAAAAAAAAGAAAACCTGATTTCCTCCAAATAGTTTAAGCAAAGGTGAGGCAAAAAAAAAAAAAGAAAAAGAAAAGAAAAAAATGCATATTTACTTAAATACATTCTTTTCCTCAAACCTGTCCTGGCCTGAGGATGTATTGATCAAGTGTCTCTGCTTTTGAGACACAATGAAATTAATCGTTTGATTTTCAAACAAACCCACATATCTGCCTCACTTCTAGGTATGTTTGCCTGGGTGTGATGCACAGAGAACTCATGCTGTTAAACATAGAATATTTTCACCTATAGGAAAACACTGGTGACTGTAAGCACTGATTACACAAAGAAAATTCCACAAATGAGCTTTGCCAAAGGTACGCACAAACCTTGAGCTGCTCTCTAAAGAATGAAGTGACAACTGAAGGATAATGATTTAAAGTTTTAAGAATGGAGGAAGCATTTTTAATCATGGGAAAATTGCCATCTCAATACCCTGATGCTGGTGGTAAATATTTAAGTAGGATCATTTTAAGATCTAATGAAATGTTTACAATATTTAATTGAACCATAATTTTCTTTTAGGAAAAAGGGGGTCTTTTAAAATATACATTACATGGATTTTGTAATAGTTCTAAAGTTAAGGTTTACCTTAAATAATAATCAACCTTTGAAAAATAATTGCAAGGGGCTAGAGAGACCGATCAGCAACAAAGAGAACACACTGCTTTTGCAGAGGACTGAGTTCAGTTCCCAGCACCAAAGTTAAGCTGCGTCTAATTCCAACTGATACCCTCTTATGTTCTTTAGAGACACTAAACTCATGTGTACCATACATCAACACAGACCCATAAACTACACATAAATAAAAATCAAAACAAAATTTTGAAGAGATGGCTCATGGTTAAGAATATCTATTGCTCTTGCAGAGGACCTCGGTTTGATCACCAATACCCTAATAGTGGCTCAAAGCCATCTGCTATCCAGGGCATCTGCTTCATTCCCCTCTGCTTCATGGACACCAGGCATACATATGATGGAGTACTTACACACATGAAGGTAAAAACTCATACACATAAATTTTTAAAATAAAATCTTAAAAGTATTTGTAGAAGAGTCATAGATAACAACAACAACAACAAAACAGCATGGAGTTGCTTGAGTAGGTCTGTGCTTGTTCTGCAAAGTCCAGACCAGCGCCAAAGTGTGGGAAATGTCCTGGCAGAAGGTGCACAAGTGTCCTTTACAGGAGTATAATATTGGTCTGAGCTACTAATCAATCTTTCCACATTTCAGAAAATTCTCCATGTTAAGTGCACATTGAGAATTTATACATGTATTCAGTCCCATAAGCTGAACAAAAATATTAATAAAAATACTTAAAATAGGTGTTAAAACTCACTCATAATTTATTCACTTAGCAAATTTAAATCATTATTTAGTATGAGCCTCATAATAAAAGTTTCTACATTAAGTGAAAATAGAGTTTTATTTAATGCATATGCCATTCTTTAACAGTAAGAGTCTTCATGGTTTCAAGATGAATTGTTTAAGGCGGTATGTTTTGGTTCTATTTTATTTACTGAACACATTCTATGAAATTTTCAGTTGTTACAACTGAATTTAATTTTATTAAAAAATTTCCTTCTCATTGACTTGAAATTAAATAAAATCATGGGACCCATCTACTTATCAAAGCCCTGTGGAAGGATAATTGGAGACTTTTGCTCTGGTGTTAGGGGCTGTATAGCCAGTAATTCTGTGCTCTGAATTTTCTGCTCCTCAGACTGGGCTATTGGCAGCTTAACTGCTTTGAGAGAGAGCTTAATGTTGTTTTAAAAGCTTGTTTTCAGGAACATGTAGTCAATTACACAAGAGACTACTACAGATTATCTAGACTCTCTTATGAAATATAGCCTTCTGTTTCAGCAACAATAAATATGCAATTATATTTAAATGCTTTTCCAGCCATCATCATGAGATGTTTTACCGTCCTCAATTTGTTCTAGTCATTGAGAAAAGGGAAACCTTAAAAGCATTTAGCAATGCTCTGGGATAGCAAAGCCCTACGAAGAAACAGACTTATTCGAGTCTTGATTTAAAGATGAACACATGGAGTTTAATAATCCTTTTGTTATAATCAAAGGTATACCTTTAAAACTATTTTAAACTTCCCATATGTAAGCAAAGTAGAATGCTGGTTTTGTTATTACTTACTGTGTACAAGGTGCAATGAACTACATGGTGAGACTATAGTACAAAATAAAATCTCTGATCTCTTGAAGAGTTGTATGCCTCTATGTAATGATAAGGAAAGACATGATAAATAGTAAGAAGTCTGACCTAAAAATGGTTGAGGAAGAAATATAGGCCAGAAAGAGGACAAGAGAATGAAAGTGGATGCTGGGAAAGTAGAGACATGCAAGAGCACATAGAAAACTGAGACATCACAGAGGTCTGAAAATGAGCCTACAATAGTGTCTCATGCAAAAGAAACACCAACCATCTGACGTAGGATTGAGATTGGCACGTGTGGGGCATAGAAATATGAGGAAATGGGTAAGAAAATCATATGCAAGCTTACAATTAGCCCTGTTCTGAAAATACAGGCAACCATTATGAGAGGCTGTCTTCTATCATCCCACAGGACTCAATGAAATGTTAAGAGGCACTGTGAGGAGTTAGGGTTTGTAGCATTGTGAGTTGCTGCAGGATATTTTATCACTCTATCAACCCTGAGATTTTGTTACCTACAAAAAAAAAAGAAACAAAAACAAAAACCTGGTTCTAGTTGTGCTGTGGTAATTCCTAGCACACACCATTTATCTAAGAGCTTTCTGCTTGAATGTTATAAACAGGAGAGCAAGCAGCCTGTTGACAGGAAACAAACCATAGAGAATAAGAGGGAGTCAGGAGGACAGATAGAGATATGCACAGGAAGTAGAAGACAGGGGTACAGCGTGTGAAGAGTTTTGTTTGAAGTCATGTAGGAGAAGGGCCTTTTCTGGGACAGCTGTGGAGGAAAAAGGTCAACCTAGTGCTCTCTCTGCCTCTCTGAGCTAGCAAGTTTTCACTCTAGCATCTGGCTACCAAGTCTTGATTGCTAAAAATTGAAAGTATGAGATTTTGTTAAAAAACAAGGGACTCATAATATCCTTGGGTAGGAATAAAAAATTTACCAAGGTTTCAAACGCTATTATAAAGGTTACTTCTTTTTTTTTCTTTTTTCCTCTTTCCTTTTTTTTTTCCTTATTTTTTGTGTGTGGACAAACCTCTTTATTCAGAGACTTGACGATGGAGAGGTAAGTCACCTAGGTAGTCTGATGTTCTCTTTTTTTTTTTCATCTGATGTTCTTAACTAGTGAGGTCTTTCTGGCCTTTTCACTGACTAAGAGTAGTTTACAATTTCTTATGTTTCTTTCCTGAATCTATTCTCTCCTTCCATCACATGGTTGAGAGGATGACCTAGTAAACTTCCTGATTTGTCTGTTTCTTACAACCAGGTGGACCTGAAAGGTAGAGGTTTTCTTGTTCCATAATTCACATCAATCTCCTTCATCAGGCTCCATACACTTTTATATGCGGTAGGAAACCAGAGCCAGTAAGCAAAATAGTCTTATTTGAATCATATAGAATAGGATCCGAGAGATCCCTGAACAAAGAGCAAGAAGTTTTCTAGGGGTAAGAGGGCTCTATCAGTTTTTGCTGAGCATGGAAAGTTACACCCCACCTCTAAGCCCCAGTCTCCTTATTAGTACTCTGAAGGAATGGTGTGGACCTCATAGAGTTGTGATAACAAGCTGAAAAGTGTTAACAAAGTGCTTCTCCAAAAATGGCTGCTCCTAATGACTGACGCCTTAGAAAAGTTTGAAATATATTACGCAACATTCATTAGAGGAGGTTCAAGCTTCCAATTATATTGTAGAGTGACATTCTTTCCCAGAAAAATGGTGTCTTAAAAACTGAAAGTTCTAGAGGAAGCAAGAGGCTGATGGAAATGGCTATGTTAAATCAAAGGCATCTGGTGAGAGTCACCAACAGTCTAAAGACTGTTTTCAAGCTAAAAGTTACCACGGCAATGACCATTTGATGGGAGAGTTGAGTAGATGCCTACTTGGCTACGGCTTCTGCCTTTAATCAGAGACTAGTGTTTTCCTGATCAGGCGGCATAATACTTAGTGGTTTGCTCCAGTGCGTTAATACAATCTGAATAGTTATAGCCCAAGATGAAATACAATGGACACAGGGATAAAAACATGGAGCAAGGGCTGTTAATTTCCTTTTGCATATCTCATCTGTCTTTCAATCAAACCATTTAGAACTAAATGTTCCTAAAACGTTTTTCAGAGTTTGATTCCTCAGATAAAACAGTGCCTGCATTGTACTCTGTTCTGAGGTTCTGTAAAACCAAAAGTGATGCACGATTAATAAAAACTTAGAGACAGAAACTGGGGTTCAACCTGAAGATCTGAAAAACAAAGCAGCTAGACACTGGCTCTTACCTCGACCTCAGTCCAAAATGGTGATCCTGCCTCCAAGAATCTCAGAACCTCAGAACAGAGTAAAATGCAGGCACTGTGTCTGGGAGTTATCTCCCCCCAATTTAAATTCCTTCCTGAAGCTGGGATTAAAGGCACATGCTACTGGGACTAAGGGATGCACCACCTGGTTTCTATGGCAGCTAGTGTGGCTACTGGGATTAAAGGTGCGTGTCACCACTGCTTCGTCTGTAAGGCTGACCAGTGGGACTATTTCACTCTCTGATCTTCAGGCAAGCTTTATTTATAAAAGTACAAATGAAATGCTACTACGCAGAAGAGATGACTTTATAGTGAATACATCCGGTTCTCTGACTTTTTAAAATGAATTATCATGGGAACCATTTAATTCTGTATATTGTAAAGAGACACAGGTACTGTCCTGGGCCACAGGAGAAGGAAAAAGTTCTAACTTTTGGAAGTTAAGTACACACCCAAAGCATTTGCCTTGATCTTTCATGTCTGACTTCTGATTAGATCCAACTTGGATGACAGAAAGCAATTTCCAGCTAAGTGTTGAACTCTGGTAGTTTGCCTTCTCAGCTGGACCTCTAAGGCCCTACTTAAATATCCCATCATGTAAAGGTCTCCACAAACTCTGCCTTTCTTGGAAAGCCATATCCTTGTGGATTTTACATGGCTTTCCATTCCAATCACCGCATTAAGCCGAAAGCAGTGAAATTCTCGTCTTTGCTCTTTTCAGACTAGTATTTTGCTATGATGAAAGTTGAAAGAAGGGGAAAATCATATTTCTCTGTAACATTCTTATAATACACTAATTGTGTTGGTGTATTTAATGAAAACAGAAAGATAAGTCTACAGTATGCACAGCTGTTCAGTTTGTAAGACCAAAGTGGAATTAAAATAGACATGGTGAAATACTTGTGACATATCCTGTACATATGAAGGAAGAAACTTAAAAGTCCTGGGAGAATTTGGATAGATGGTCCAGATCTCAGTGAGTAAAGCTAAAGGAGGAAAACATTATCCATGTTTTCACTCATTAGCTCAGAAACACAAAAATCTTCCTAAGACAAGTTATAACTTACAAAAAGAGTGAATATAATATTCACTGATCATGCTTTATTTCTATTAATGTAATTTTTATGTTTATTTATTATGTATAGTGTGCTGTCGGCATGTATGCTTGCAGGCCAAAAGAGGGCGCCAAATCGCATTACAGATGCTTATGAGCCACCATGTGGTTGCTGGGAGTTGAACTCAGGACCTCTGGAAGAACAGCCAGTGCTCTTAACCCCTGAGCCATCTCTCCAGCCCTATAAATGTAATTTTCAATGCAATTATGAAATTGAGGCTTTTGATAAAATCCTTAGCTCAGATTTATTAAGAAGAGTTGTATAGACAAATGTTAAGTAAAGTAAATAAGACAGTGATAAAATACAGAGAAAGCCAACAGTAAGAGCTACACTTTTTGCAATATTTAAGCAGGAAATGCATTATTACTACCAAAATAAGCATGTTAAGGAACACATTTCCAGACCCATTTAGCTGAATGAGTGCTCCCAATGCCAATCTCACATCCCACCACCCTTCTGCTTTGGTAACTACCTTTCTAGTCCTTCGTTCTTAGTTTGGCTTTTTAGATTCCATATATGGTTGAGATCATGGTGAGTTTAATTTGTTTATCATATTTCTTATGTTCTTTTCTGGTTTTATATGAGATAGGTAGCCCTTTAAGTCTGGATGATATTCTACTCTCCATATATAAAAGTCTGCAGCCACTCAGCATTGATAGACATTTCAAATTGTGTCCTATATAAATGATGCTTCAGTGAACATACACCATTAACTGTCTCTGTCTTAGGATTGCTCTTGTTATGGTGAAAATCCATGACCAAAAACAAGTTGAGGAGAAGATTATTTGACTTTACGTACCGTTATTATAGTACACTGATGGAAGTCAAGACAGGAGCTCAAATAGGGAAGGAACCTAAAGGCAGGAGATGATGGAAAGGCCATAGAAAAACTCCTGTTTTCTTACTAGCTTGCTCCATCTTCTCTCTAAGTGCACCCAGGATAAGCAGCCTAAGTGTGGAGTCATCCCACATTAAGCACTAATCAACAAATGCCCTTTTAGTTTGCCTTCAGACTGAAATTAAGAAGACAGTTTCTCAGTTGTATCATTCCAATCATATACTGCTTGTGTCAGGTTTACATAAAACTAGCCAGCACAATCTCTTTGAGAAAGTTAACTTTATTTTTTTAAATATATTCCAAACTATGTAGTACTTTCTGAAGTATATGGTAGAACTATGTCTAATTTTGAGGTCCTTTCACATTAATTTCCATAGTGGTTAAAGCAGTTTTTTGCCACATTTTTTTCTATAAGTCATTGACTATACTTTATTTTTCCTGGCTGATGTGTTTGTATAATGCTATGGATTTAATATTCACTTCACTAAGTTAGAAAGTAGTGTTCAGTCTTATTCTACAAGCCTGTTAGGTGTTCATACGTTTTGAAAAATATTTTTCTATTTTAATTATTATTTTTTGCTGTTTATTGTGTTGCTTACTTATTGGATATTAATCCTTATCATATTTTTGATATACAAATACTTTCTCCTATTTTATATTTCACTGTTGGTAAGTATCTAGGCTCTTATTTAGTATATGGACATCCATCTCATTGTAAATACCATCAAATCTGACTTTTAGATATTTATCTTAATATTTGAAATGAAAAAATAATGCAAGAAACATTTAAAAGATGGAACTAAGGGAGTGTTGGAAAAATAAAATTATAAGGTACAATAGCAATAGAAACTTAAAGAAAATTTTGTGATCCAATTATAATAAAATGAAATGGTAGCCTGATTTTGGAAAGCAAAAAATGACAAGAACTTTGTCCAGAAGAGAGAAAGATATTCAATACACAAAATTACTTTTGGATCAAGAGAAATAGCTTCCAAATGTAATACATAATTAGGGATACAAGTTCCCATCAGTGGAGTTTATGTGCACTTACTGTTAAGGTCCTTTGAACTACTGAGTGTTAAAATTTTAATATTGAAAATTATCAGTTAGATGGAACTATACAATATAAAATAACAAATGAAAAAATATTTTAGATTTAATTTATAGCAAAACAGGCTTTTCCTGTTGTACTCATGACTTCAGGTAAATTCATTTATTAGAAAGTCACCATTTCTCATGATATTCCACATTCATTAAGACATATCAACAGAGAGATAGGTAATACCCTGAAATTTTCAGATTGACCATAATGCAAGTTGCCTCATTAACTCAGAAAACAGCCTTCAATTTTAAACAATTGCTTAGTTATTTCTTCATGATGATCTCCCTAGAGAGCGTTTATTTTCAAATGACTGAATTCAGACCTCATCCTAAGGCTAACATAGCTATAAAGTCATTAACATAGCTCAGTATAAGTGCTGAGCCTCCCCACCTCCTACATATTGCCCACAAGAAACATCTTTGTCTCAAATTAAGCCCAGCTTACTACGGAAAGGGCAGATGCCTTACAGTCCATCAGTTTGTAAATCCGACCATTGCTATTATCATACCTTTAGGATGTTTAGAAAGCTGGTGTTTTCACAATAACAGAATGACCTTGGAATGATATTTGTAAAAAATAAGTATTATTCTATACCACTCATGATTTAGAACTAAGTTCAAAACACTGAAGAATTTCTTAGTGTGGGTAAGACACAGATATGTTTATGATTTTCCAAAAAGCAAAATACATTGAAATTTATCATAAACCAACTGGGTTTGGGAACAAGAAGCTCAAGAATGATTATCTTACTAATTTTTTCCCTACATTGGAAATAAAGGGTGTGAATTTTGTGGAAATTCTATTATGGAATAATTAATGGTAATAGCTCTAACTGCAGCATATTACTAAGTTTAGATAAGTTTTCACCAATATTTCCTTTCTTTTCAGCCATTCCAGCATACTGGAGGATACAAAAGAAATAAGCTTATTAAAATCCCGTTTTGGTATTCATTACTGCAATAAGCAAGATAACCTCCTTTCATTCCTGTTGACTATCTGAACTTTGCAAGTTCAAAGCTAGGACTGGGATGTAGTAACACTTTGACTTTTCCCAGCCTTCCTTTCTTTTGCTTACTTCCTGTTGACATGTGTAGAACAAAGGCAGGTCACTGAGACAGAAATTATGACTCTCTGTTCCTTATCTTCCCATCGTATGTTGAAACACCTGCTCTTGTGCTCTCTAAACCTGGGTGTTCTTAGCTAGGGTAAACTTGTGCACCTATGAAGCGGTGAAGAAGCAGCAGTGCAGAAGCACGGGTGGAGCCACCTCCAGGTGTCCTGTCACTGGGATAAGGGGCACCGTGAAGGGCATGCCACAAAGCAAGTGCATCTTGTCCAGATACAAGGTTGATGCCTCTGTGCCATTGCGACAGTGCATTCATCTTTAGTTGCACTTGGCTTTGTTGCCTTGTCTTGCAGTGCTGATTTATTTCTAGGAAACCTTGTCAGGAAAATGAAGAATGTATTTGGTCCCTTGAAAAATGTGACTATTTTTTTTCCACAGCTCCTCTTTCGGGGTAAGCCTGCAGAGCTGGTGACCTTGCTTTGTGTTATTCTGTGTCAAAAGGAAGTAACCATAAGGAAGGGACTATAAACTTTGCCATGACTTGTCTTAGGGATATAATTCTTTTAAACTACTCAAGGGTACGAAAAGAGCTCCTTTGCTCCTGATTGCCCAGGCCTCATCAGAGTACGGGTTTAGTCGGACTGGGCATGGACAGAGTCTGATTTTTAACATTTAAGCATTGAGACATCAAGTTCAGTAGACTCCTGTATGTTTGTTATAGACATAGATAAGTATAAAATACATTTTAAGGCACATTCCAGTTTTTTTCTAGGGTCTTTGTTAAAACCATTCCACTTTTCATGCATTCCAATTTCAGAAAGCTATTAATGAATGATTGTCTGTTTTTTATTTCAATAGCTTATCATAGCCTGCCTTAAATTAGTTCCATGAAAACAAACATATGAGCCCCTTTCAATTGCCCCCTTAGCTGGAAGTCCCTTCAATGACCACGATCTTCTAAGGAAGGTCACTGGGCCTGCCATGGCGGCTCTCTTCAGCTATCATAACTGCATGGGACAATAGGAGGTCAAAGCTCTCTGTGAGGAGAGAGGTAAGAGCTGGAGGCCTCAGTGTTCCCAACAGCATCTGACTGGTCACTTTGCAGGCTCTCTGTTCATTTCCGCAGGGAAAGCAGAGATGCCTGTGCTGAGAACGCTTGCTGACACACACTCTGCATGTATGCACCAGTCTCTACCTTCCCGCCCTGCTGTTCCTTGTGGGCTTCTACTGCATTTCCTTCCATCTCATCCACTGTTATTAGAAAAATGATAACAGGAAGGGATAATTAACTCACCTGTAACCATGCAGATGTCCTTATGAACTAGAGTCTCAGCAGAGAGACTAGACTTGCATTCTCTGGGAATTCTGTCAGATTTAAAATACTGCACATTAGAAGAATTTGATAGAAAGTAAATTGATAAACTCAACCAATTCTTGGCGGAATGTCATATAGCCACCTGTCTGGCCCCACTGTAGAATGTTCATTATTTCTCCTTATAGAGAATTTTTTTTTGGTTGTGAACATGTTACTTTTATGAATGATATAAATAACTATTTGTCTCCAAACATTAATGGCTTTCAAACTTATTGTAGTTAAAATTAGAACAATTTGTATAAGAAGACACACTGGAATGGTTTGCAGTTAAGATTAGTTCTTAAGATAAATCTTGTTTCAAAGCAAATCTTTCACCAGGCATGGTTCCTTGTGATTTCCCAATCAGGAAACTGAGGAAGGAGGATGACATAGCAAGACCTTGTCTCAAAACAAAGAGATAAAGTTATTACTGTAAAGAATGAATATTATATATAAATAGTATATGGGGAATTATCATCTGTCCCGCTGACATTGGGGCATCATGCTGCCAGGTTAGTCTTCGATTTTCAATATATTATACTAACAAGGCGATATGCAAATATCCATTTTGACAAGAATTCTTAGATAATTCAAGACTCTGTTCCCAATAGCATCTGACTGGGTACTTCATTGTCTTGTCACCAGAGCAAGTTGACTGTTTTTTGTTAACATTTTCTAATCCAAAACACGACCATTTACATTTCGATAGTGCAGAGTAAATTAAATAAGATTTTTCTTCATTCATAATGACTTTATGAAAGCATATTTACAATCTGCTAGATTTTATTAGTACATTCTTGCTAGTATACCCTTGCAAGTGTAACAGATATGTGTATGTTTGGGTAACAAATTGAAAACTTTAATGAACATTTCTAAAAGTCTACTTTCCTTAGCTATTCTTGGTTTTGTGTGTGTGTGTAATTTGACAATTTGTCTTTATTTGCAAACTTTTGTCTTTATGGCCATTTTGGTATGAATCAGGCAAATTGGTATACATAACTCAAACACATTTTGCAGACTCTCCAGATATATGCATTTTGTTTGGAGAGTTATGGTTATTATATAATAATCAAAAACTCATTTAATTATATAATGAATTTTAGCTTGAACGATAATATACTTTTTTAAAAATCATAGAATTAACATGATCAGTGTAGTTAAAAATTAGTTAGTGAATGCATATGACATAATAAATTAATTTAAAAATTTTATTAAGTAGTTTGATATGGCTTAGATGTCAGAATCTATAAATCTTCACAAGATAGGATCAAAAAAATAAACCTATTGCTACTAAAATCCAGCATCGTCTTTCTGAGAGATATCATTTTCTTCAGAATTATTGCAAAACCAGGCCCTCAACAGAGAGAAGAGATGCTTTGCTGTATAATTTTTGCCTCTCAAGTGGTCTCTACTACACCCAGGTTCTCTGCACCTGTATTAGAACACACCCATAAAAAACGCCATATTGTATAACACACATTTGGGATCCAAGTCAACTGTTGCTGAGTTGTATTAAACTTGTTTGGAAAGCCAGTCTCGAGATAGACTTAAACCTTGTTTCCTCTTGGACTGCTTAAAATACAATCAACCACAATTAATACTGATAGATGAAGATGAAGTAGTCAGAAAGTTTTTTTTAGAGAGTTTTCCAATGGGTCTTGCAATGGAGCTCACCCTTGTTAATTTTTCTCAGTCTTCCTTTCTAAAGATCCTCACAAGTTATTGCAAACTCTGGAGGAAGTCTGCTTTTATGAACAAGCTGTTATTGATGCAGCTAAGCTCTCAAAAAGTCAGCAACTTGAACCACTGCTTGATCATTTCCTGAGGTAAAGGGCAACCTAATTCGTCTTTGTAACCCCACTACCTACCGTTGCACCTGAGGCACATGGATGCCCAATGTGCATTTTGTTCACTGAACAAGTAAACGTACAAATGAGCAAATTAATAAACAAGCTGGCATTATACTCCAAAAATGTGCCTGTGAATCAAGGATTTTCAGTAATAATGGCGCAACTGTGACTTACAACTGAATCAAACTTAAGCATTTTCTGAATGAGACTTTGGTCACATATACATTTTGCATTGAAAAAGTACCATCATATAGCATATCTTGGGCAAAATCACCAGAAAAGGTGATATATTTAATATATATATATTAATTAATATATATATTTAATCATATTTAATCATTGTTGATTTGAACTAAAAACACATTGCTAGTAAATATCTACCTTGTTATTATAATAACACTGAATATGATAATAGCACTGAAGAAATAGAATGTGTTAAATATTTCAACATTTATACATATACACTCCAAATATATCTAATTTATAATTTTGGAGAAAGTGGAATGAAGTATTAATGTCTGTTAAGTAATTGTATTATATAGCAATAGAAAATATAGACTAATTCTCTACTTTGTAAGAAAGAAAAGCTTAAACGAGCAATTTTCTTGAGACTACAAAATGAAATAACAGATCTCAAAATATTTCTAATTATTCTGTCTCCCAAATCACTGTTTTCTTAATTAAAATGTAATTCCTGCTAACCCCATAGGAGTATTCTAAAGTTATGTATGGAATATTTATAATTATTGAGGAAAGGTCACATAGTAATAAAATCCACAAAATCACAATGTCGCAGCATGATGAAGGATATGTCAATTGAGCAAATTTGGTTAAAATTGCTATATTCCAGATACTCATTAATTCAGGATCATTGACAACCTACTTTGAACTTGGCGTGTAGCACTGAATTAATATAAAACTGTTATTTATTTGAAAATGCCTTCTCTTTAGTGAGATAAACAGATATCCATAGCTATATCACAGATCAAAGTCATACATGATAAATAAAAGTTAAGAACAAGGAGCAGTAGAGACAAATGACCAAACCCTGCGTCTTGATCATTCCAGATGTTCTGTTTTATAAAATGGGGTGTTGAAATTTTTTTATTGAAATTACATTTTATAGACAAGATGAGTGATACATTGTCAATCTCTAACATCTTTCCAGAAAGCAGAGCTAGGTACATGGCTGAATACTCCAAAAGGCTAATTCCATATTTGATCTCTCAGAATGACCATCACACAAACATAAATGACTGAGTATGTCTGATCACCACTGAATCATTTATTTAGACTAAATTAGCAGGTGTGGCGTGATTAAGAAAGATGTTCCTATCACTTGAAAAATTCTAGGTGGTTTGATTATTTCATAAGAGCATAAGTCAAAAGCAAACATTCTCTACAAATAAGTCCAAATTCCTTATTGCACAGTACCATATATAATTTATTCATAATCCACAATATTTCATCACATTCTCTGCCAAATCTGCTATCTATTTTAAAATGATTAATTGAATAATTTAGATATATAAATGACTTTTACAGAATTATTTTTTTCTTTTTTTGACGTTTCTTATTGAAAATAGATTCTTCTCTCCTACAATACAACTCAAACATAATGTCTCCTCCACCACCCCCAATCTGCAATCTGCCAATCTGCTCCATTTCCTGTCTCTGTTTTTCTTTTTTTTTTTTTTTTTAAGAAAGAGTAGGTCTCCAAGAGACAGCAACCAAACAGGATAGAACAAGATACAATAAGTCAGGGTAAAGTCCTCCTATTGAGGCTGAACAAGGCAACCCAATAGAAAGAGGAGTTCCAACAGCAGACAAAGGAGTCATTGACACACCCTCTCCCACTGTTAGAAACACCACCAGATCACCAATCTAACTGCCAGAACATATGCAGAGGACCTGGTGCACATCCATGGAAGCCTCTTGCTTGTGATTCCATGTGAGCCCTGTTGATTCAGTGGGCCATGGTCTTCTGGTGTCCCCAACCCCTCTGACTCCTGCAATCTTTCCTATATCTCTTCTGTGGAGTTCCCTAGTCTATGAAGGGACAGACTGTATAGAGATCTTCAATTTAGATTCTCTCTCTACATAGTCTGACTGTGAGCCTCTGTAGCCAGAGGAAGCCTCTCTGATCTGATGACAGCTGGGCAAGGCACCTTGTGAGTATAGCAGAATATCATTGGGAACAATTTCATTGTTTGTTTTTGTTGTTGATGATGATACTGTTGTTTGTTTTTCCTGCCCTGTTTGGTTCTACCCTAGGTTTCTGGTTCCTGACCTTCCAGGCAGTGTAGGACATGGACTCCCTCTTGAGGTATGGACCTCAGTTTGAACCAGACATTGGTTGGTCACTCACACAAGCCAGTCGTCACCATTGCTCCAGTACATCATCCACGCAGGACAGATTGTAGGTGCAGGATTTTTGGGGTGGGCTGGTGCCCTGGTTTCTCTCTGTATCCTGCAGTGTACCTTCCCAAGCCAGAGACTAGAATGTATGGGTAAGGACTCCAGGCAGCCACCAGCTCAAAATCTTTACACTCAATGAGCTGTGTGGACGTTGTCCTCAGTCTTGTGCTATATATACATCAATGGCATGCTCGGGAGGCAGGCAACAGCTAGTCTATGGATGGAAAGAGAAACACACAACAGTACATACTCATGAAACCTGTGCTATATAGTCAACTGCAAAGAACTAATGAACAAAAGGGCAAGAGGCCATAGGTCATTGAACATGAGTGAGTCTTCACAGAGTGTGATAGGTATTAACTTATCAAAATGAACCTTAGAATGAAGAAGGACAAAGAATGGTAGACAAAATACATAGGTCTTGAACATCATTTATAACAAGGGGACTTAAATTTAGATAGTGTGAGAACTAAACCCCATGAAAATTCCCATTGTGCCCTGTCTAGAAGCAATCAAGAGTTATTTTGTCTCTAGTGATAATTAATCTTAGCTAGGTGGAAGAATAACATTTTCTCCTGAAAAATGATAGCGTCAAATTACTCTAATATGATCAATGCACTAATTTAGTCAATTACGATTTATCCAAGTAATAAAGCCTGGGCAGAAAACATGCTGCATCTATGTGAATAGAAGAAGCATGCCTGCTTCCCTATTTTTATGGCTTGGGTAAGCCATATTTGAATGCTTTACCATGTTATTTTTATAATGACATAGACCAGAACGGACTTATTGAAGTACAGAATTGTAGAGGATGTTCAGGCACATTTGGTCAAAAAACTTACATAGTCAATCAAGCCATATAATTTAAAAATAGCTGCTCACAGACTTCTCTAAGATAGCATTTTCAGGTTTTATCCTCTCTTATCAAATGTTCCAGGAGGAAAGGTGATAATTTTCTTTCTATTTTTATGGAATGCACATTTTAAGAGGGCGAGTCTTACATACAAAAGGAGAATGTATTTGAAATGAATTTTTGGAAGTTATTTGTAGCTTCGAAAGACTTCCTTTTAGAGTTGTTGATCTCTACCCTTAGAACAATTTCTGTTCATGAAACTCTTCTCTCTTGTTGCATTTTTAGTGTTTTTCGTTTTAACTTCCATGCCACATGGAAGTCAGCGAATATCTCAATAATGAAACACAACCACTCAGTTTACACAGTAATAGATACCTTTAGAGAGAAATTAGTTTAGCCTCTTGTTCTGGGATTAAACACTACCACTGTTAATGAACTGCTTCTTGTTCTCTCCTAAATCATTTCTGCTGTGAGTCTCCAAAACTTTTGGAATAGAAAAAAATTGAAATGCCATACTTTTATTATCATCTGTTCTATTATCTGTACATTGTCAAATTTGCATATCATTTGGTTTTCAAGTCTCAATTTTTCCAGTTTGATAGGCTCAAAAGACAACTCATCTCTCTAAGTTTCTC
Organism: Dicrostonyx torquatus; assembly: GCA_028555095.1. Lineage (NCBI taxonomy): Eukaryota > Metazoa > Chordata > Mammalia > Rodentia > Cricetidae > Dicrostonyx > Dicrostonyx torquatus. The sequence continues at coordinate 3,791,003 of JAQHUG010000002.1, forward strand.
TAACTTGTTTTAGCAATTAAGCAGAAATTAAAATAGTTTAATAACTGCTCTTCTGGGATTGCTGAACCTCATTTTGTACTGTTAACACTGAAAGGATTTAATCACAAATTCAAATTCTTTTCAAAATTTCATAGGCAAATAACTAGTAGAAGAAAAATGGAATATCTAATTATGTTTATGGAAATCAGTGATGTGGGAGTGTTCTCCTGTATTTTGTATTACTCTTATTGGTTGAATAAAGAGCTGCCTGGCTTATAAGATAGGTCAGCCCTTAGGTGGGCGGAGTAGACAGAAGGGAAGTTCTGAGGAGAAAAAAAGAAGTGAGCCAGATGCCATGAGGCCCCCGCCGCAGAAGGAAGTACGGTAAATCCGTCCGGTAAGTCACCCACCTCGTGGTGACATACAGACTTTTATAATGGGTTAGTTTATGAGATGAGGGCTAGCCGGGAAAAGGCTAGTGATAATAAGCCAGGCAGAGTTTAAATGAATACCGTCCTCACGTGGTTATTTCGGGTGCAGGCAACCAGTGGCTGAGCGGGCCAGCAGCTGGGGGCTTGGGAGCCAGGCGGCTGGGGAACACAAAATGCACCTCTCCACCTAATTACAACAAATCAGAAAGGGTGAAAAGATTTATGACAATTTTTTTATTATTTAAAATAATATGGTAAAATGTTAAATGTGTTTTAAAATTACACAATCTTTTGTCAATCAGTTCAATGCACATCATATCATCGTCCCTTCTCTGAGTTTTCTCCTCTCTATCACTCCAGATGACTGGGCACATGAACAGTGTTACAGGTCAAAGGGATGTCACTCTCTAGCCTGATTGATGTTTGTTTTAATGCTGTGTTTAGATATGTAGTCATTTTCTATTTATTTTCCCACAAAGTACCTATATGTGTGAGTTTCATAACTATTATCATAGAATTAAAAGTTAAACTTTTCAAGACAGAAACCTAAATGGCTGAGCAAAGAGAGCCCTCTGAATTGAAGCATTTGGTCAAAGAGTGAAAAGAGAGCCTCATAAGAATTTGAAAATAAAGAAAGTTTTTTTAACCTCAGAAAGGTGAAACTGATAATGTTCCTGAAACAGAGCAGCATTCTCCTGTAAGTTTTACAGGAGTTCCAGAGTTTTAACTTTCCTAAGTCATCCTTCATGCTGGGGCGAGTACTTTGTGGATACAGCTACTTCAAGTTTTTCATGTGCATGTAAGTAAGCCCTTACCAATACTTCCTCTAATAACTTGAAAAGTGTCATGATTCACTAAACTAGACTGAAGTAAACTCATTTCTTTAGTATGTGGTCTGTTGTCAGTGACCTATCTGGGGCAAAAAGATGTTTTTGCTTTTATTTTTTCACACATCCCAAAGAAAAGTCACACAACAGGGCCAAATAAACAAGAATCCAGAGCACATCTGAGTTTATCAGTAAATGCAAGAATGAGCATGACTTGTGTAAAAGAAACAGTAACTTGTTTCTTTTTTACTAACAGACAGCAATATCCAAGTTATTGTTATATGTGAAGCCTTACCACAGTGTGGAACATATCATAGAGCTCCAATTATGTCTCTATGATTGGTTATCACATGGATCCTGTGATAAACGAAGAGTTGAAATAATTTCGGTGCGTTAAGGTGATATGTTTGCAAATTCCTAAACTTTCAGAATATAAGGCATATTGGAGTGTCCTATCTCATTTAACCTTCACATGTGTCCTTTGAATAAAAGAGCCAAATATCCTAGGGTGTTCCAGAGGCTTGAATATAGGCACTGTAACAAAGGATGTAGGATCTGATTTGAAGTACAATGATCTTTCCCTTCCTGAAACAGGGTCTGATAGACATGGAAAACCCACAATCTGTGGGTTGCATGCTCTGAAAGGAGTAAGGACTATGGTAGAATGCAAGGTAATAAAGTTACCCAAAATGTAAGTGGATTTCTATGCCTTTTTGTTGTTGTTGTAGCTTGCTTGGGTGTTTTTGATTCTCTTAATTTTTTTCTTATGTGTTTGAGATTATAATACAATTACATAATTTCTTTTGACCCTTTCTTCCCTCCAAATCCTCTAGATGCTTTCCTTTGGTCCCCCATAAATTCATTGTTGCTACATGCATACATGTACAAGCACACATACATGTGTTCCTAAATATAGCCTTCTCAGTCTTAACAATACCACTTAACAATTCTCAGGGCTGCCCAGCTGGTATTAGACAGCCATTCCTGGGGAAGACTATGTCTCCCACTATCAGCATTTTTTAGTTGCCTGAAGTACTTTGTGTAGGGCTAAAGCCTTTTAGGCTTTCTCCCATGCACTCTGTCAAGGCTGTTGTTCTTGTTCTGTTCACCTTTAAGCAGTCATGTTGCTGAGACTTTATGGGCGCAGCTTCTAACATTCTTGGGAGGAGACGATCTCCCAGCAAACTCCCAGATCCTCTGGCTCTTACACTATTTATCTCTCCTCTTCAATAATGTTCCCTGGCCCTTAGGTGTAGGAGTGTTTTTTAGATGTGTTCATTGAATCAGGTTGCACAACTCTGTATTTTGATTGGTTGTCGTCTTCTATAGTGGTTTATTACAACAAGAAGCTTTCTTTTTGGAAAGTGAGGTCTGTGGATACAAAGAAAAATGCTTAAAATGTAGATGGGGGCTAAGTTTTATGATCTTGAGTGTAAATATTGCATAGGTACCATTGTGTCACAATATGAAAATATGGAATACAATGTCTAAACTCTGTGAAAGTTGCCATCATAAGGGCAAACAATACAGTGTAAAAACATGGAACATGTACCATCCCCCATGTCATGGAGATCTGAATTTAAACAACACTATCATTTAACAGTTGTATAATATTCAGTGAGTTGTTAACCTCTCTGAGTCTCATTCTTGAAAAGCAACCTACAAAAGGGCTGCCTATATGTTGTTTTGTGCAAATAATGAAAGCTTATTGTTTTTGCATGCTTGGTTTCTGCAAATGCTATGATTGCCCATTTCATACACTAACTGGTGCTCTGCATAAGCCAAGGAAATAAATAATTACTATTCTAATTTTCATGCTATCAACTCAGAAACCCGGTAGTGAAAATATTTGATCAAAATTATACCCTAAATCAGGGTACCAACACACATATGTATAACTGAAAGTCAGTCATTTTTAAAAAAATGAATATACAACTTCTAATCTTGTAAATATAGATAATAGTAGTAAAATGACATCCTTGTTAGCTGAATATCTTATAATTGCTTGAAAACAACTATTAATGGTTATAAAATGCAGAAAGTATTGAAAGAAAATTCTTGTTTTTCATGTTTTTGAAATATTTATTTTCAGATTGCTTAAAGTTTCAGAAAGAGAAAAATGAGACTTTGGGTGACCTAGGCAGATACAGCTTAACTGTGTGATGTGACTCAGGGAATGAATGAGTGCCAGGCACACAGGCAGTATTTGATCCAGGTGACATAGAAGAAGTGGGCTTGTCAAAAATATTTTATATGTATTGGCTTCTTGCAGCTATTTTTTGGGCAAATTTTTTGGAGAAATATGCAACTGATTTCAAATTAATTGGGAAACACAAAGGACCTCAGTATACTGCCCCCCAAAAAATCATGAGTCAAAGAAAATGGTAGGACATTCTCATTATCTGATTTCAAGACCTTTTATGAAGCTCTTGTTTTCAGTTCAGTTGCTGTATCTATCCAAAGACTAGGAAATAGTTCAGACCATACTTAGAGTTCATTAAGAGGCTCATGCATAAATAGATGCTTGTTTTCTTTAAAAAAGAATGGAATAATTTGCTGAAAAGATACTTAAAACATGATAGTGATGGAACTAATATATTTGCAAAATATGGTAACAATTCATATTAATATCTCACACAATTTTCAACATACCCATAAACAAACTACACTTGTAAATGTGAAACTTACTTTACAAAAATGCTAGAAAAAAACATAGGAGATAATATGGATTTGGATCAGGAAAATATTTTACAGGTATGACACTGAAAACACTGCTTCCAGTGAAAAAAATTCCCTGAAATTAAAACTTTATTTAAAATTTCTCAAAAATTTAATTTCTCAAGAGGAACTGTTGATGAACTTTTAAAAAACAGAATAACATCTGAAATATTTCTTCTTATCAAATATATATAGAGAGAGACTAAATTAGGAATGGTTAAAGACAATGATATAGAAATAAACAGTTTTCAATGTCTGGTATTTTCCAGCTGACACGTCTAGCAAGAATAATCAAGAAGACAAGCTTCTCAATGTAACATGAGGGTCCTGCTTGTTGGGGTTTTTGTCCTGCCCGGTACCCCACAGCCGGCAAGCCCCAAAGAAAATCAGACAGAAGTCTCCATAAGATTATAAACTGATTGGCCCATTAGCTCAGGCTTCTTACTAGCTCTTGTAACTTATATTAACCCATTGTTCTTATCTATGTTAGCTACATGACTCGGTACTTTTCTTGTCACATGTTGCCTCTTCGGTGGTCTGCACAGGAATGCCAATGGAGCTTCGTGCTTCCCAGAATTCTCCTGTTCTCACTTCTACTTCCTGTCTGGTTTTCCCGCCTTTACTTCCTGCCTGGCCAATCAGCGTTTGTTTAAAACATGATTGACAGAATACAGAAGTGTCCCCCACCATCTCAACATGCCTTCTAGGTATTATTTAGATTAGTTTAATTGAGATAGGAAAGCCTATCCTAAATGCACAAAGTATCTTTCCAAGAACCATGGTCTCATGCTGACTGAGAAGGAAGAAGCCGAGTACCTACATTCATCTGCCAGTCCTTCCTGTGGGTGACTTCCTCTCCTGCTGCTGGGTTTTTCCGAGGGGATAGACCATGTCCTGGAGCACTCAGCCAAAATGCACACTTCTTTAATAAACACTTCTTTAAATTGCACTGTCAGGAATTTGGTCCCAGCAGTAAGACAACTAACATCTAACCTAATTAAAAATAAACAAGATCTGTAAGAAAGCTGGAAATTGGAACTGAAATCTACTCTCCAATTTGTTTGTTTCATTTTTGTTTTAAAAATGTTACTTAGAGCAAGGTGGTATTTTTCTGCATGTAACATGAATAATTTTGCTCAGGAAATATACCTCTCCTTCCATGCATATTGAAAATAATAAACAAAAACAGGCATTGTTTTGTTTGTCTCTCCCTTACTTGAATGCTGAATTCACTCACAAAATTTTGTTAGCTTCAACCTCAAACCCTGTCTCATGTTTATATACTGTTTATATTCTCATCACCCCTGAACAAGCACTAAACTTGAGTATCATCTCTTCATTTGGAGTTTAGTGAAAATTCAGCTCCCTAAGTTTGATCTGCAGTAAGGTTTGACTTCTAACTTAGGCAAGTAACAACTAAACCCAAACTCCCAAATGTCAACTTGCATATAACAATAAGAAGGTTGTTGTTGGTTCATCTAAAGCCTATTATAATTCTCGCCTTACCTATCTATATTTTCAACATACTTCCCTTATGGTACATATGGTATACCCAAACTGGTTTCCTGAGCATCTATCATTAATGAACGGATCTTCTTCACATCTCTGCTGTCCAACTAAACGATTTGTATCCTTGGTCTCTCATTCCCTAATAATCCTGCTGAAACTTCACCTCAGTTCGCTACTTCTTCCCAGTTCCTCTGTTGAAATAAATATTTCCTTCACTTATATAATTGTGATTCTATACTAGAGAATTTAGTCTTTTGAGGTTTTGCTCTCAAGATTATGAGCTCTCAGAGTATGAGAAGCATTATTTTTTTTCAAAATGTTTGTCCATGAAACACCCAAAGATACAAAACAAGGTAAGTTAAACAGTACAGGGAAACTATGGTTGGCACTGGTGACAACTTGAAAAAGTTGAGAAAGTGAGGTTTGAGAATCACAGTGAGCTTGAGGCCAACATGGACTGCTGAATAGATCCTTGCCTCAACAACACAAAGAAAACCTAACATGGAATAAGTTGGATCTAACTTTGGTGTGCCAATTGTTCTAACTGTGATGAATCTTCTTTCTAAAATGGCAGTGGGAGATTCACAGACTAACTAGTCCATGAGCCCATTTCACATGCTTTTATTTGACTTCAATTGAAAATATTCCCCCCTGCATTCCTTCTAGATCATTCCTTCTTTGCCACCCATGCAAATCCACACTGTTTTTTTCTCATCAGAATACAAATAGGTATCTAAACTGGTAATGATAATAACAATAAAACAACAATAATAAAGTGAAATGAGATAAAGAAAAACAAACAAACCAGAATAAAAAAAAACACACAAACCAACAAGAAAAAAAAGTAAACAACACAAGAATCATATATAGATACTCACATAGACACATTTGAACACAAAGAAAAACCATAAAAAGAAAACAGGAAACAGACAAGCCAAAGATCTGTAAAGTTAAGAAGAAAAAAACAGAAACGTTGAAATCATACAAATCAAATTTAACACATAAGTCCGCACTGTCTGTTAGAAGCAGTGCTTTTGTTATATGTTGAAAGGTTAAAAAAAGTTTTAGAAAAAAATCACTTTGCTACTAATTTTCACTTTTAATGACTATACATTATCTTAAAACCTCATAACATTTACTCTAAGGTCATAGTTTTCCCTAGTTATGAGGATTTTTACTTGAGGAATCACAATTTCGTGTGATATGTACCTAGGTTCTCTGATAACACCCCACTTAAAACTAATACTGATACAAGAATGTGAGGAGGATTGCTGTCTGCATTCTGTGGTACTGATGCACACAAGCAGGAGTGAATTTTCTGTTGCAGGCTTCAAATAGGATAGAAAATTGTTGTTTTAAATAATTTTCCTTGACACACTCAAGGCAAATGTCCAGACACATACATAGATATGTGTATTACATATATAGAGATATAGATATAGATCCAACTGGATGAGGGCAACTGCAACTATCAATAATTAACTAAGAAAAATTGTGCCTTTACTAAAAAAAAAAATAAGTGAAGGCAAATATGAACACATTACCCTGTTTCCACTATAGTGTGGCATTATTGTGCTATGACTGTAATGCCCAGAGTTTACATGAATATGGAAATTATTTTTTTTAAATCAGAAGCATTTTTATGCACTGGAGAATTGTGTTGCTGAAATTATCTCCCTCTGAATGATTTTCTTTAATCGGTTGCCTTCAATAGTCTCTCTGAAGACCATGATACAGTGTGATCTATGATTACTATACTCTCATACTTGTGAATTTCTCCCAAGAGACATGGGAGACTGTTGAGGAAAAAATAGAAGCAACACATCACTTAGATTTAGTGGCGATCACACAGTCCTAAAGACTGTGAACAAATAGATGATATTACAGATTCCTGAAATGCAGGGGAGATTGTCATTACCCTTGTGATGTCAATAATTACCCAATTATCAACAATAAAAACAATATTACTTCTGGAAGTATTTTGTCATGCTTTCATCTAAGAGGCCCTTTTTTGTTTCTATAAGAAGTGATACTATAATAATTCAATTGGCAAAAAAAGTATTTTACTAATAGAACAATTTCTTTGTGCTCTACTGATGCAGCACCATAATTTTGCAGTCATGATACAAACAATTGTGTCAATGTGGAGACTTTGTCAGCATAATGGGAAGTAAAAGCATTAAGACGGCAGCATAAGTAAAAGAAATCTTCACAACAGACTCCTGCCCACCTTTCAGAGGCTGTTTATTAAAAATAATAGTTATGGGCAGGGAGACGGCTCAGCAGAGAAAGGTGCTTATTGTCAAAACTGATAATCTGATTTAGATTCCAAGAGCCTATGTAGTGGAAGGAAAGAACCAACCTCTACAGGTTGTTCTCTGACCTCCAATGCATGACCCTACATATACTCATATCAGGTAAATGTATATAAAATGTAGAAATGCAAGTTATATGTATATTATATAAAATTCCATACATTAGTCTATACCAATAAAGCATTGTTCATAAAAAATCTCACAGAAATTACAATGTCCCAAAATTTAAGACTTTACTAACAAAATGCTTTGCTTATAAAATCTAATTTTTATATTCTGGTTCAAGATAAAGTATGTATGGCATATATGTGATAAAATTATGTGTATGTATACATATATTATACATATACATACATGCATATATGCTTATCTATGTATATGAATTTTAATCATTTTAAGTGTATTTATTCCCCTGGCAATATAGCTGTGTGTCCCCATATGTGCTATGACAAATAGAGTACTCTCTTTCTCTCTGTATAATGGCTGTATGACTCAGGTAAAATCTGCAAGAAATTACTGAGGCACTGAATTCCTTCTATATAGGAACAAATCACATGCTTCCTAGTTGGAAGCTCCCATCTGCAGTCCTTCTTTAATCTGCACATAGTGAAGAAAAGTATCCAGCTCTCATGGGACCAGAACCCCAGATCAGAGGCATTGCATTGGAAATAACAGAAATAAAAAAGAGGCAAACATGATCCAGGTAGACTGGAGCTTTCATGGGAACAGTCTTGCTGTACATGCAGTCATTCGACAAATCATATACTATTCAGAATAATTCCCCATTCACTGCTGAATGTTCTGCAGTTTAAAATCTCTAATGTACATTTGATAAATTTCATTTTATCATCATTAGGAAAGTTGTCAAACAGCCATTAAACCGAGTTTCTCTCAACTCTGAAATACAAAAGCAATGCTGGGTTGTTGTTTTTGTTGTTGTTTTTAAATCAGACAAAAGTAAGTTATTCCATTTTTGCAGAGACCGAGTCACACATGTTTGGTTTTAAGGTCAGAGTGTTGCCTCTAACATGGTGTATGTTGTATGAAAGTTTGGGTGCCTGTTACATGATGTTCCCAATTTAAATTTAAATATAATACATGCTGTGCCTTTAATATTTTCTTTATTTAAAAACTCTACAGGATTTATTTCTGCATAATTTTCTCAGAGATAAATGCAAAGATACCTGCAGTATACATGAAACAGGTTTTTGCTTAGTTTGAGAAAAACAGCTATTTATGGACACCAATTCATAATTATTGTTGAAAGTTCTCAATAGCTTTGACAGTATGTTTTGTGCCTCAGGGAATTTAGAGTTGACCCAAGCATGTAGAGTCGTTAGGACATTTGATGTACTAGATGAGCAGATACATTAGGAAAGCATTTTCATACTAATTGAAATTAAATTTTGGGATTCAAAGATATTAAGGAAAATTCAAAGATATTAAGCTATATTCTCAGCAAACTGATATTAATGAAAATATACATGTCCTTATGTTAATATAGCATTCTTCCAGGGATAAATGAGAATTTGTCTCAAAATACTTTACCATGAAAATCTAGCATAATATAAAAAATAAGATAAATAAATTATAATTATATATTTTGAATAATAATGGTTTTGAACCATTAAAAATAACTATATAGCCATACAAAATAACTAAGTCTTAACCTAAATTCTTAAGAATTGTGAACTGACATAACAACAGCTTAACAATTGATTAAAAATACTTCTATTGCATACTCATTTCAAATCTATCTTCTCTAAGCACATTCATGTACAGACATTTAAGGTCAACACTAAATAAGTTTAACTAACAGCTTGTTCCTGGAGGAAGAAAATAAATTGGAATAGAACAAAGAAAACTGAGGTTACTGTCTTCAACAATGTTTCCAGAAAACTCTGAGGTCAAGGACAGAAATCATCACAGGCTGCTGCAGGGATCTTATGGAAGAATGTTCTAGGTAGACTACGAAAGCTGAGAACATGGTCACTTCTAATTAAGTAAATATGAAGAAGAGGAAAACATACCAACAAAACAAGAGAGTAGATGGGAACATTAGGAATAGAAATCAAGGGCGCTTCTCAAGCCATAAAGCCTTAAAAATGTGATGCAGGCATGAAATGTTATTTGAATGACAACATACTAGTGCAGGATTTAAGAAGAAAGATTTTTTAAATAATTTCTTCCTTTAAGAGACAATTCTGCATTCTGAACATGATGCTGCAGTAAGGAAACTAATGGAAAGGGTGTTTGGGTATTGTGTATGTGAACTCTGTGCATGTGCATGTGTATGTGGTATGATGTGTTCTGTGTGTGATTATGTATTTTCTCTCTCCGTGTGTGTGTGCATGTGTGTTTGTGTGTGGGAGAAAGTAGAAGATGGAATATTTAGGACAGAAATAGAGTAATGATAGGGAAGGATGGAAGAAAGAAAGGAGTAGAGAGAAAGACAAGTATTGATGCTTTCTCTCATATGCATGATCTAGGTTATGTTGTGTGTGTGCATTTATGTGTATTTGTGTGTGTATATTTGTGTTCATGTGGCATTAAAATAGAAGAGGAGATATTTGTGGAAAAGGGATTAATAGTTGACAAGAGATGATGATAAAGAATGACCACGAAGAAAATATAATGCTGTACGTGTATAAAATTGTTATGAAAACCTATTTTGTGCATTTTCAAAAACTTATTTATTTCTTATGAGTTTCACACCCATATACAATGCTTTGTGATTATGTTATCCTGCCCCTACCTCTAGTATATCCCTTTCTTAACCTCTAAACCTGTCCTTCTCACCTACTCTTCCAGTGGCAGCACTATTAAAGAAAGCAATACTTCCTCCAATGGTAACCTGTAAAAGTCATTAGATACTCAGAAAGGAATAGAGCCTCCTGAGAAACTCCTCTACCCATGACAGGGAGCTATAAGTCCCCATTTTGTATAGGTATGTATAGCTGATGTGTAATACTCCCACAAATTCTCTATCTCTTAAATTTGTTGGTTTTTCTTCTTCAAATTTATGCTTCAAAACTACCATGTATGAAAATTTGTTTTGGTCATTTTCATTATTCATCCTCTCCTCCAACAAGATTCTGCCATTAATTCTCCCTCCTGACTCCCTATTCTAATTTTGAGCTTAATTAATTATATTTTAACACACTATTTCCATTTTGTGCTGCACATATGTGTATGAGAGTAGCGTCATACATTGGAAAATGGAGAACTTATAAATGGCTACTCAACCCCAAAAAAGTGACTTCATTTCTCTAGCATCCCATCAACTGAAGTCATCCAAGTTCCCACTTTGGGCCCATGATCAGGTGTGTATTTCCTCCAGTGAATCCCCCAGCATAGCTCGTCTGGCACTCTGAACACTAGCCAGGAGGGAGACAGTTTCCAGCTCAGATCCACCTTGATTTCTCTATATACAATAACCAAGATAAAACAATAACTTAGACTAAAAGATAGTAGAAGAAACACTGACAAAACTAAGTACATATTTTTGTGAAAGAGATGATGAAAGCAACAAGAGAAAACGGAATAACAAAGCAGATAATGAATTGGAACAGTCTTTAATTTTGAAGACTGATTGACAAGACACACATGGTACCGTAATACACTGAGAAGGCAATGTCCTGAAAAAGGCACATCTCTTGCATCATATCAATGTTCCCCAATAATAATAATCATACATTCTGAACAGGATTTTTTTCTAAGTTGCAAAAATTCAAGTAACTTTCTGAATGTACTGGAAAGTGAACAAAACAAGAAAGATACTGCAGTCAAGTCAACAACTGAGAAAACAACAGATAGAGGGTGTATTCCAGCTTATGGCTTTGATCACAGAAGAGCTTTCAAATCCATATTTACAAGAACACACAGAGCTCAGAAAGGACACTGACAACTTTTGCTGAGGAACCAGAGGGAAATGATCTGAGGACATTAAAGCAGCTGGGAATTGGTAAATGTACAAAGAAAAGATAGAGCTACAGAGACAGAGCTCAATATTTTGCTCATAAGCCTTAAGCAAATAAACAGCAATTGTTGAATTATATATGAACAGAGTGAACTCAAAGTACCTCACTAAAGACAAAGATATAAAAGAAGTTTCAGCTTGGAACTGTGACTAAGATGGAGCTTGAGGTTTGAGTTCAACTAAGTTAACTAACGACCAAGTGAAATAATTAAATAAACCATAACAATATTTGCAAAAGACATACAAGAGTGGATCATTGTACTCATAAATCACAATGCTTAGGATAAATCAAAGATGGGAATTTCATTTTACTTAAAAATATCTTTGAGCACAATATAATTATAACATTTCTCCCTTCCTTTTCATCCTTCTAAGCCCTCCTATGTAATGCCTCTTGCTCCATTTCAAACTTGTGGCCTCTTTTTTCACTATTTACAAAAGCATGAAAACATATAGATACATGAATACATAATTCCTAAGAGTATCTTGCTCAAGAAGTAAAGCATTGTCAGGAGACATGCCCTGAAGAGCCCATGTGGAGATGTCTGAAGATGCTGAGATGGTGATGAAAGAAGGACTGGGATCCATCTCAGCAGTAGAGCTTTGAGCCATTGTTCACAGTCCTAGGTTGACTCTCCAGTTATACAAAACAGGATAAATTAGAAATCTATGACTACAGAAACACAAAAAGGAGTTGGACAAATAGCTTAATTGTTAAAAACACTTTATGCTCTTCCAGAGGACTTTAGTTTGGGTCCTTTACCCAAGTCAGGGAACTCACAGTGGCCTATAATTCCAGTTCCAGAGTTACTGATACTCTCTTTTAATATCTGTAGAAGCTTAACTGTCTTAGGATTTCTATAAGAGACACCATGATCTGATGGGGAAAGGTTTTAGCCGATCAGGCTAATAGCCATGCCCCACCATTAGCCATTAGCTAATTATTTTTGGCTGGACCATCAGGTTCCCCTGAGGGATAAAAAGGGACAGCACATGTGTGCTCACCCTCTTGTTTCCTGACTGGTGCTCTCTTGGAAAGCATGGGATTCTGGTATCATGAGTCTGTTTATATTCTTTCATCTATTAAAATATTTATATTCTAAAGATAGCTGGCTTGGGTGATTATATCTTTAAATACTGCATCCCTTGGCACCCATGTGAGTGATTTTAAGTCCCCACAGCTATCGGGCAGCAGGAGCTGGGTCCCCACAGCCATTTCTCTATGAGTCCCCGCCCACGTTCTCTGCCTCTCTCCATGCCGTGTTGGTGGAACGCAAGCACAAGCACGACTCCCACCTCCAGTTCTCTTTGCTCTCCCAGGACTTGGAGCACTTCCGCACCCACTCCTTGTCCCTCAAAGGTGAGTGTGAGCGGCTGCACTTCTTGTTGTGCTTCTTGCTGGTCTTGGAGCTCTTGGTGTGATTGGAGCGGGACTGGCTCCAGCTCCGCTACCGGCCCATCCTCGCACGGAGCGGTGCCCACCACCTGTCACCCACTGTCTACCTCAGGCCGCCGCTCACCAA
>JAQHUG010000002.1:3815878-3827187 GCA_028555095.1 Dicrostonyx torquatus
ATACTGTAAGATCATTAATACTCTATCTTCAGAAAAGCTGGATACAATACTGAGCTTGAATTATAATAATTTTTAATGTTGAATTAAAAGTCCATGTGGGCTTTTTTTGTCACGTGGGCAATTGAATCCAGGTATTGTGTATGCTAGGTGAGACATACCCTTGTCCTACATTAAATTAGAAAAGACTGCCATATTTGTTACTATCAAACTATTGACAAACAGAAAGGGCAGCTCATTTCTTCATTTCACAAATATATAAATTGATCATGCCTATTGATTATTTTAAAAATATATCCTAAACTTAATTTTGCTTCTAAATACTTTATGTTTTATAAATTTATATTTAAATTTATCTTAAATTTATATTTATGAGATTTTTAAGTAATTTTGTATGTTAAAAATTAGTTTGTACACTAATTTATATCCTTCTTACAGAATACATTATTTAACTGCATTTTGTTTTATTTTAAACCTTCAGTGGTTGACTTTTAAGATATTATGATCTAAAAATGGAAACACTAATCATCTATCCAAATATGTTTTTCCTTTCCTTTTTTTCTTAAGCGTTGCTTACTATATTTATTATTATGCATTTTCATATTTTTCTATGCTTCCCATAAAATGCTGAAAGGCTTTTTATTAACTCAATTTCTGACTTCAGAATTTTTTTCTATTAATATAGTATATTATATATAGTATAGAACATATAAAACAGAATTCACAGTATCTGGTATGTGAAATACTGCATCGATCCATTTCATAATAATATTTTATATGCATGTATGAGTTACCTCTTATTTCTTATTTTATTTTTCATTTAAATAATTTATTAAAAATTGTCTGATGATATCTAAATGACAAAATGCTTCAGAAAATAATTTCAAATTTTCATTGTATACTCTGTAGCATTTTAAAAGGCATTAGGTTTTTCTGTGTTCTGAAGAAATAACCACATTCTTCTATAACAAATTATCTATTTAGAATTTGTGTGTGATTGCAATCACCCTTTCACATATATTAACTTTTTTTTAAGCTTTAGGGTCAATAGACATACATTCTGGTAAAAAAAAAAAAAAAGAAAAATCAATTTAATTTCACTTACTGCTTAAAGAAATGGAGCATCCTCACAAGTTTAAATTTCTCTATTTAATTTTTGTTCTGTGCATGTACGTGTGCACGTGAGTTGGGCTGTATGTGGGTTTGTGATTGTGCATGCACATATGAGCTCATGCATGTTGGGAATCCAGATGTCAGTCTTTAGAGTCATTTCCTAGGAGCTGTGCCCCTTCATTTGTGAGAGAATCTCTCAATGGCCTGGCCCACCATGGTTTGGAAGCCAACCACCATGCCCCAGGGACCTAGTTTTTCCTACGCCCTCAGTTCTGGGATCACACTACTATGCCATAGTATATTGGGTCTAACTATTGAACACAGGTCTTCATAATTACATTATGTACATTATGAGTGGCATTGTCACAGGCCGTTGGTCTACGTTATATTTAATTTTTCATTTTAATGTTTCGTATGTGATTAGTTTTACCATTTTAAATTTCTTCTCATGAGTTTTGATTGGCTTACTTTTATATTTTGGTAATTTATTAATTTCAGTAATCTTACTTTTGAAAAGTATTTGAAGCTATGATATTTTTCAAAGCTTTATTTATAAAACAGTGTCAAGAATGCAATGATTTGATCCTGTTGACTTCAGACACTTTGCATGCTTGTTTTGTATATCTGCCATAGCCAAAATTCAATTAGTACAGATTTCAAACTCTTACACAGACTTTTATCTTTTTTCCCAATTTTTAACCTCATATCTAATTATGAACTCCAACTCATGGGACAATTTTACAACCAACAAATATAAATGTCTTCTCACCACATTTATTTGTTCATTCTCTTTTAATCTGAAGGTCCAGTTCCCATTTTATTTGGAATAGACATACAATTTAATCCTCTTCCAGTGTTTTAATATATATTTGTATTTATTTTTAATAAATTTATTTATTTATTTGACTGCAGTTTCTCTTACCTTGTTTCCTCGCAGTCCATTCCCTCAACACTGTCTGTTCCTAACCTTCAATCCACTCTTTCTCCTTTACTGTTTCAGAAAGGGCAGGTCTTTCATGAGTATAAACCAAACACAGCATACCAAATTGCAATAAGACTAAGAACCTCCCCATGTATTAAGGTTGGGCAAGGAGATCCCATATAAGGAGTAGGGTCTGAAAAGCCAGTAAAAGAGTTGGAGACAGATCTTGCTCTGACTGTTAGGAGTTCTACCAGAGGACCACTCTACACAACTGTGACATATAAACAGAGTGCCCAAGTCAGTCCCATGCAGGTTCCCTGGTTGTTGATTCACGTTGTTGTGAGTTCACATTAGTTGACACTGTGGATTCTCTTGTGGTGCCCTTGACCCCTTTGACACCTAGAATTCTTTCTCCCACTTTTCCGCATGATTCCCTGAACTCAGCCTAATGTTTGACTATGGGTCTGCATCTGTTTCCATCAGTTGCTGGATGAAGCTTCTTTGATAACAACTGGGCTAGGAGCCAATCTATGTGTATAGCAGAATATCGTTGGCATCATTACGTTGACATTTTTGCCCCAGTCATGTATGATCTAAGTCTCCTACCTTCCAGCCGGTGGGTCCTGGTGCTCCAGGAAGTGTCAGGGGTGGGCTTGCTCTCCTTGCATGGGGTGCAGACTAGACTAGTCATTAACTGGTGACTCTCTTAATCTCTAGGCCGCTTACCACATAACCCTCAACCTACACTCTGTCCTGACAACAGGATGCGCTGGGGTAAGGGTGGCCTATATTTGTATTTCTAAATTATTTATGTTAACCTTTTGTGAATATTTTCAAATTTAAAATAGTGCTAATTCACTGTAACTATTATTCATTCATTTTATTTAAAATCATTGCTTTATTTCTCTCTGTCTAGGAATATAATCATTCTTTTGTCTTTATTTGTAACATGTATTTTACACTACATCTATCATTTACTATTCTTTCTTACATATATATAAATTCAAATTATTATTAAAATTTTATCAGTACCCAAAACTAGTGCCCATCAAAAAATTTCTCAGATTTCTCCATATTGTCACAGTGTCAACTTACACTACTCTTATTCTTTATTCAGTGTTTTCATGGCTACCCCCGATAGAATTTTCACAACTGGTCATACTAATCTTTATACTGAATTTACATTTGTTATACTTATATTTTTCCTTTTATTTGAAAATAAATTTTTCTTTTTCAAATAATATATTCTGATATAATTTTCCCTCCCTCTGCTTTTCCCAGTTCCTTTTCCTCTCCCTTCCCTTCTGGATCTACTCTCTTTCCTTAGTTAACAAACAGGCATCTAAAGGATAATAATAAAAATATAACAAAATGAAATGTAATAAGATAAAACAAAACCTATCACATCAGGGTTGGACAAGACAAACAGAAGGAAAGAAGCCAAAGAGAAGGCAAAAGAATCAGAGATCCACTCATTCCATACACTCAGGAATTGCTTAATAACACTAAATTGGAAGCCATAATCTGTATGCAGTGGACCTAGTACAGACCATGCAGACCCTGTGCATGCTGTTATTATGGCCATATTTTTTATTTTTCTTCCATTTCTCCTTTTATTGGTAACTCCTTAATGCTCAAAATCACTTACAATGTTTATGCAGCACCAGTATAAACACGGAAAAAACAGATATGTGTGAGATAATTGAATTCATAAAGAGATTTATTTCATTTTCTACACTGCAATTATTATTCAATTAAATACACACTGATCTTAATTTTAGTTCTTGATATCATTCCTACATGCAACAGTTGTTTAATTCATGGTCTTAAAGGCTAATTGTATCTGTTGACCAAATTTTCAACATTTATTTGAATTTAAAACAATACTAAATCTCATGAAAACTACTTTCAGATAAAATAGCTTGTAAATACTGTTATTTAGTAGTACTATTAGGAAAACTGTTTGTTCAATTGTACAGTAGAAAATAAATTCATGTTAACTCAATAAATTATGATTACATTTGTTCAAGTATATAAAATAAAGTCAAATAGACTACATGAGTTTATAATGGAGAAATAAATATTCTTGGAGATATTCTGTAAAAATACTGAAACTAATATGTCTGATAATATGAAAGGAACTAGAAATACCAA
The DNA here is from genome assembly GCA_028555095.1 of Dicrostonyx torquatus. NCBI lineage: Eukaryota > Metazoa > Chordata > Mammalia > Rodentia > Cricetidae > Dicrostonyx > Dicrostonyx torquatus. The sequence continues at coordinate 3,820,065 of JAQHUG010000002.1, forward strand.
CGTTTTACACTGCTGATTTCTTATTCTGGCCAAATTTGTTGTGCTAATAAGTATGGTGGCCTAGTTTACAAAAACAGATGTGTTTATATGTTGTCGTATTAACAGGCCCACACCACAACTTCTGAAGACACGAAGAACAGCTGTGCCTTCTCCTTTTTGGAGCTATTGCATTTCCCCACAGAAGCATGTGCAGTGGCTCCTACCACACATGAGCTCCACAGCAAAACTGGAAAGCCACACCATCACTTTATTAACTAAGAACTGAATATTTATAGAGGTGTTATATAATACAGATTTGGAAAATATTAAGAGCTTTATATTTAATGTGAAATGTATATTATATTTATGTCAACTTTCATTTGCCATTCAAATTCTTTGGGTAGCAAATAAAGGATAATTATGGGTCATCCAAGTTAAATACATTCAGGAGGAAGTTTACCTTTTGAGTTTCTATGTTGGCAGGAACAAACTTTAATTTAAAATAAATAACTGTCTGCAGAGTGTACTTAAATCATTAGATGCTTTAATTACATTATGATGTTCCTGAAAGTAATATAGATTTTTCAATTGCCTATTAATGAGATGAGGCTTACTGAAGCTGATAGAAGTGGCTTATTACAAAACAGAAGCCTAAGTTCATTTGGGACATTGCTCAGTTTGTGCCAAAAGTCAGCAGGTGTGCTCTTTCCTGAAGAAGATTTCTTCTTTCCTCGGCTTGTCCTAGTTGTCTGAAGTTCTTGGTGTAGGACTGTATACTTGTGGGCTTTCCCCCCACCCACTTTAACAATCCCATTATTATCATTTTTCAGTTCATCTTTCGGTAGTCATGCTGCTGAGGCTTTATGAATGTAGCTTCTGACATTACTAGGAGATACAACCTCACTACAAACTCCTTGACCCTCTGTTTCTTACAATCTTTTTATGCTCTCTTCCCCAGTGTTCCCTGAACCTACAGGAATGTGTTGTAGATGTATCCACTAGGGCTTGGCTCCATCCTGGAAGCATGAATACAAGTCACATTGTACAGACTGAGTAGGATGCATTTATGTAGTTAGGATTATAATGTATGTATATATATGCATATATGCATGTAACAATACAAAAGCAATACAAAAAGAAGCCATGGATTTGAAAGAGAGCAATGAGCATATATGGAAGGCTCTGGAGGGAGAAAGGGAAGAGAAAATGATGTAATATAGTGTCAAAATAAAAGATATAATTAAACATAAACACATCCAAAAATACAGCTGGGGTAGGTAAAATGTGTTACCCAACTCTTGGTATTAGTTTATTGACAACAGATATTTTTATGTCACTTAAATAAAGGTACCTTTTATTCTCCTTAATTGAGAACATGTTATTTTATCCTTCAATGTGTTATCTACTAGAGGCCATTTGTGTTAGATAATTGAAACGAATATACACTTGTATACATATCCATAACCAACAACATATCCTTGGCCTATTTTGCTACATATTAATTAAATTAATGTATTTACTTTTTAATTTTATGGTTGTCTATTGCAGTACATATAAAGCAATCTGGCATTTCTAATCCAGGAGATTTTATAGAAAAATAATTGCATGATATACCATATTTCATATATTTTGATTTTCCTAAATGTCCTCAAAATGAGATTTACAAAATATAAAACAGTAAGTTGATCCTCAAACTGCTAAAAAGTACACTCCATGATTCACATTGAAAATATGATTCCACTTAGGTTCCATGCTGTCCCCCCTTCAAGATGAATGACACAGAATGGACCCTCTTTATTGTTAACGTGGGAGGTCACTACCACAGCAACTCATGGCCAAGCCATTGAGAAAACTTCCAGTTACTTCCTATATGCTGTGTAATTGCACAACTTCCTAGGTATGTCAAGAAGCAAAAAAATTTGGACGAAATTGTCTATTTTCAGTAAGTTTTAAAAATGCATCACTTTGGCTTGTTGAGCATAAAATAGGCAACCACCAAATAAATAAATATGCAAATACACTTACCTTTTCACTGTTCAAAGAAAAAGAAATAAATTTCAGCAATGAGTATCATTGATTATGATTAACTAAAAAACTAGTGATATTGAATACTGATAGAGATATAAATTGTAAATCTATATGCAGTAGTAAGTTCTTTAAAATTTATATTTATTCAAGTACTTTTAAAACAATATTTAATTCCACTTATACCATGGTCCACTAATTCCATTTTTCAAATTTTGTATAGAAGAAATGAATCATATGTGGAAATTAAATACTTGAACAAAATGTTTTAAGCAGTTTATTTACATTTGAAAAATACTAGTCAGCATAGAAAGATGTTTGTAATATCAAAACTAGGAAAGCTGAATTTGAAGCTAGCATAGACTTAATAATAATAAGGCACTATGCCCAAAATTAAAAGTACATCCACATAAATTAGAGGGCATGCCCATTATAGAGTGGGTATATAAATAATTACATTTGAACATAGAAGAAGAGGAAAAGAAGCAAATGACATAGTTTTAGGTGCTCCAGTGTAAGTGAATCTCAGCAGTGGTTCTAAGCATCAATGCAGACAAGAAGTGTATGATCAGTATGATCATACTGTAGGGATCAGCACCATATGGAGCATGTATGGACCAAAGCTACAGCAAGGAGGACCATAACGGTGGGTTACACTGAATACCCACCATCCACTGAAGAGAACAGGGGCCTTGATGGAGGAAGGGAGACCGGTGTCTACACAGCGGTACTATGTACTCACACTGTTCTATAATGTGGGAGTGCCCAGAGAGTGGGGCTGATGACTCAGTGATGTGAGTGGAAGCCACACAAAACATGCATGGATTCTGTCCCCGATCTTGAAAACATTTTGTGTAAAGATTGATATTTTTACTGTCAATAATAAATGAGTATAAAATGGGGGTAAATCCATAATTTATTTAGAGCACTAATTTTAGAACTTTAAAAATATTGAGAATCAAAATTTTCTTTGTGGAGCACTGATCAAAAGGGTTTTGAACACTACTCCTCTAATTCCATCCAACCGAAATGAAGTTAGCATCCCTGCACTGGGGTGAGAAGTACATTCCTTTATGAGTTTGGAACTGGTTCAAGTTATTTATCTTTAGCACTTTTGAGGTCTTGCGGTGTCTCTGAGCAAGACTTTAAATGAAGCTTTCCTAGCCTAGCTTCCTCTGGGAGTCTTCATCTATGTCCTCACACTTTCCTCATTTATATCAGTAAGTTTATTTTCTCTAAAACAGGTTTTCTTACATATGGAGTGGCTATTACCATGGCCAAATATTTTCTATATTATCTAGTTTTCACTTTTGCTATTGTCAGTTTTAATTTTTGTTGCACTCCCTTCTTGTTTGAAAATGTCTACTTTAATTGTATGCAACATAATTATAATATGAAATTTTCTATTTCAGTGCATACATATATGTTAAATATCACATGAACTCTTCTGAAAGAGAAAACAAAAAAGGGGCTTGTTTTATTGCCTGTTCAGAAACAAATGGTAGATTGTAGCAACCAACAACCAACTGACTGTGATTGGTGTCTGATCATGCCACTTATCTGTGATTTGTGACTTAAGATATAGTAGTGTTTGTAGTATATACAGCAAGTAACAGATATACATCAAACTGAATTTTGAACCATGCTGTAGGGATCTAGTTATTTGACTAAAATATATCAAATTAAATCTATAGATGAGGAACATTTATTTTGTCAATAATCTTAAAATATTAATATACGTAACATAGTCTTGTATAATTCAGTTATCAGTTAAAATTCAAAAAGAAATGATTTTAATCATCTCAAACATATTCATTACTTGTCACGTATGTGCATATTCATTTGTGGATATGTATGTATGGTCTCTCTGCATGTGTACATGTGCATGTTTGTGCTTGTGTGTGTGTGTTGGTGTATGTGGTGTCTCTATAAGTGTGTGTATGCACATTGTGTACTTGCATGTATGTATGTGTGCATGTGTTTATGTTACTGTGTGTATGCATATGTATATGCATACACATGTTTGTGTGTACATGTATGTGTATTCTTGTGTTTGGTGTTTGTGTGTGTGCTATCTCTGTATGTGTATGTGTGCCTGTGTGTGTATGTGCATATGTTTGTGTGTCTTTGTCTTTAGTGGTTATATAGTCACAATTTAAAGTTTGAATTTAATTTTTAGTTACATTTTCATTCATTTTGTGTGCTTCTTTAGATATTTGTGGGCACACAAGTTATAAGCCAGGATTAACGTGTGCAGACTAGGAGATAAATTGCTTTATACCACGAAGTTCTCAGGAATTAAACACTGGTTACTGGACTTGGCAGCACACACCTTACCTATGAAGCAACTTTACTGAGTCCAACTTTACATTTTAAAGAAATCACACTATCCTGATTGACTTATAGGATTATCACTATTAGAAGAAACATTTTACAACTTTGTCATTAGATGAATTTTAATATGTTGAGTTTTAAATTTAATGCTTTACTGAAACACAAAATTTACTCTGGGTGGAGGGACACTTTTAATGTGTATTAAAAGACATTAAGCGGATGTCTAAATCGTAAACAGAAAAGATAGGTAGGAGAAAAGATATATTTGTATGCCAGACATATAGTCTTTTATTCCATTTTTATGACCTACTACTTCCTTGACATCATTATTTTTGCCCTTTGAGGAATTACTAACCAAAATAAGGGCACTTGCAACACTGTGACAGTCTAGTAAAAAGATAGCCACAGGTAGATGAGAGCTATCACATACAGATAAGTACACTAGAAAAAAGTGATTCATGTTCTGTGGGCTAGAGAAAGACAGTGTGGGAGTTACATCATGATATTCAAGACAGTGCATAGCTTAAAGTTACTTCTGCAATTTTCCATTTATAATTTTTAACAGTGGTTGACTTGGAGTGCCAGAAACTTCGGAAGGCCATGAATAAGTAGAAACGATTGTTTTAGAGTTAGGCACTGAATTAACTCTATTGTAAACAAGTCTATATCTGCAACTTTGAATACTGGGTAACATGTGACACTGAATTATGAACATGTGTATACATAAATAACAATAGCTAGAGCTTTCATGGACATAGCAATCAAAATTCAAACTTCATATTTACAGTTGTGAATTTCCATATTTTGCTACACATCTGATTTGTCTATTCATGTGTGCATGTTTGTGTGTGTGTGTGTTTATTTCTCTTGGAAAAATGTTCTGTTCAGAAAAAGAATAATAGGCTGTAGTAATCAATCAGTAACTGACCAATAGCCAATTATGTTTTTAATGTTATTGAAAATAACCATTTTTAATCATAAGGATTTTATAATTCATACATGTGTATTCTTATTAAAAGTTCCATTTTCTCTAGTACAAGCTATCTTTGGTTTGTTGATAACACCCAACAGACAAGATATTAGGTGTGATTTTATTGTGCGTTTGAAATCAGTTGGTTTATCATTGTTTCTTTCTCTGATTATCAAATTTTAATTAATGTCTCATATTTGTGTTCCTGAAGTCCATTGCATTTTTTAAAACACATACATACACTTACTGCTCCAACTAAAAAGTTAGATTGTTCTATTTTTTTTTAAAAAATGGTTTTATATAATCTATTTTGTTCCCCCAAATCCTCCAACATCACCTCCAAACCTCCCAGAACTTTATATTGTTTCTCTGACTCTATCTATCTCTATATGTCTCTGTCTTTCTGTCTCCTCACTCCACCCCACTCTTTCTCTCTGTCTCTTTATTACTCCCCTTGCCCTCATCTATTTCTCTCGAACAATAGAAACAAAAAAACCACAAAAACTAAAATTGATAATAAATCCAAGTAAAACAAAAAATACAAATGCTCACAATCAAAATGACAAGATTTTTCTATTCTTTCATCATTTCTGTTTCTGGAGACTGAAATTCTCTCCTATTTTTTCAAAAACATTCCCTAAAATGCAGTTTCCCTGTGCTGTTCAAGCCTAAAACTTCTTCCTCATCCTGTACTGTGTTCTGACTCCAAACTCCAGCCTCACTCTGTGCCTACTAATTGTGCACTCACACCATAGGTAATCACGATAACATGTTAATATATTCATACACATATATTTTCATACACATATACTTTTATTGGATGTATGAAGTCAAACATGTAGAACTATTTCTATTTAAGTCCTTTGCTCTTCATTTTCACTATTGACATGTGGTATCCATTACAGAGCTTGGATAACACTGTCTTGTGATATGCGTGGTTTGTAATCATTTATTCTAGTCTGTAGGTTGCTCATTCATCCTGTTGATCACATCCTCTGCCATACAGAAGCCTGTTAGTTTGATGTAATTCGATTTATTGATCTTTGGTTTTGTTTCATGTAGTTTTGGTGTCAAATCTAATTTATCTTTGTCTAGATCACATCATGAATGTTTTTCAGCTTTATTTTATGAATTTGGTAGATTGAGAATTCAGTTTAACTTTTGAAATTTGAGTTCATTTATGTATGACATAAAAGAATAGTAGAATTTGATGGCCAAAGAAGAGTATAGTTGGTGGACAAAGAAGCTGGAACCTAATGTAAACTGGAAGGTCAAATCCTCCAACTAAGGTACACAAGAAATTCTGGCTTTTCTTTGACTTCTTTAAATTTCAGCCATTTTTGGACTTAACGACAAATTCTCTATCAGTCTTTCCACCCTCTTAGAAAACACCCTCGAAGGCATGTCGCAGAGAAGATTCTATATCCTGCCAGGTTGACAATAAACACCAGCAATACAAAAACCTTTCTGAAGAATTAACATTTTACCACAAGAGAAAAGCAGGGAGGTCTTGGAAGCTTTTAGGAAAGGGGACATGATGTGTTTGCTTATATCTTCCTTTGAAGAATATGAAACTTACGTTTTTCAAGCTGAGTTCAATATAGTTACAAGAAAGAAATTACGAACCAGGGATGTTGTGATGACTGGTCTGACACAGATGGGATGAATAAAATCTCACTGTGTTAGCAATTGAGGATGTCTTTGACCTTCATTCACGTGGGCTTTGATTTGATCCTCTATCTATTCTTTCCTCATATGCTGCTCTGTATTGGAAAATGTGGCATTTGAAAGTTAGTCTTGAACTAAACATTATTT
>JAQHUG010000002.1:3827914-3858914 GCA_028555095.1 Dicrostonyx torquatus
GATAAAAATTCCCTGAACTAAAGAAGATGCCTAGTAAAGTTTAATTATATAAGAATCAAATTCCTCACTACACATAATAAACAAAATACTAAATTTACAGAAAATGAAATAATATTAAAATCTACAAGGGAAATAAAAATAAAATAAAAGCACAGATTTATCAGAAAAACACCTCACTTTTCAATGGAGACTCTAAAGCTAGAAGGTCTTTGACAGATGTTCTTTGACCTCTAAGAGACCATAGATGCCATTCCAACCACTCTACCCAAAATAACTTTCAATTACAATAGATGAAGAAAAAAGAAACATTACATAGTAAAACCTAATTTAAGAAGTATCTGTCTGAAAATCCAGCTCTACAGAAGGTGCTAGAAGGAATGCTTTGACCTAAGGAGGCTAACCACACCAACAAAATAAAAAAGAATTAGTAATCTCAGAAAACAATAACAAAAGAGAATTTTAAAAAATTACCACTACAAGAAATAACAAGAATCAACAATTATTGCTTACTGATAATTTTCAATGATGTTACTGGCCTCAATTCCCCAGTAAAAAGATACAAACTAATAGCCTGGATATGAAAACATGATCTATCCTGTTGTTGCCTTGAAGAAAAACACCTTAAAACCAAGGATAGATATCACCTCAGGTTAAAAGAATAGAAATAGATATTCCTGTTAATGGGTCCAAGAATCAAGTCAGTGCCTACCTGGAGCCTCCTTCTCTACTGAATAATGTTTACTGTGCCTTCTTAGGTACAACACATACCTCCAGAGAATGGTAACCACCACTCCAGCTACAAAATCTGTAATCTGCAATGGTGACCTGCTTACAAGATACTCTAGGGCAAGAGTGACGCAAAAGTTGTGGGACTAACCAGCCAATCTGATTGGATTTAAGACAAATTCTATGAAATAAGGCCCCATTTGTAAAACTACTTGGGTGCCCAAAACCCCTGACACTAGACAAGTCAGGGAACTAGGGGAGAAACAAATACTACTGTTCTGCTTAGAGAACCAAGAAATAAAACGATTCCTAATTACAGTCTCTTATACTCATAGGTCAGTGTCTTGCTCATTCATCATCAGAGATACTTCCTTCTCCAGCAGATAAGAATGAATATGGAAACCCAAAGCTGGACAATGTTTAAGAGAATGAGAGACCTTGGAACTCAGTCATAACTGGGATGTCTCCATCAAATCTCTCCCCTTAAGGTTCAGCGAACACTTTGGAAGAAGAAGCTGAAAGATTGTAAAAACCAGCATGGACAGAGCACACCAAAGAAACAAAGCCTCCTGGACACAAGACTGAAGTTCATATGACTCACACGGATGATGGCAGCATGCACAGGCCCTACACAGGTCTAAACCATAGGAGGTCCCAGTGATGAGAAGAGAAGTGGACACAGTCTCTTTCCAGACGCTATCTCCAACTGATAACCACTTGCAAATGAAAACATAGTTTTCTTCAATGGAGCCTCACCGGGTATATAAACCACTGCTAAAGCCCAGCTACATGCCCAAAAGTAGATGGGCAAACATTGAAAACCTACCAGTAGCATTTTTAAATGCTATTTGTTTAATAGTATTTTGTCAGAGCACTTCTCTCTTCCATCTTACAGGTCTGTTGCATATATGTTATGATTTTTATGTTTTTATGGGATTTCTGCATGTAAACATGTGTGTCTCTGCATCTATATGTGTTTCTTTTGATTTTTCTTTGACACTTTTTTACCTACTTGTTTGTGTTATCTTATTCCAGTGTCATTGTTTTTACTTTATCTTATTCTATTTTATTTTAATTTATTATTATTTTTAGATGCCTGTTTGTTTTCCAGAAAGAAAGAATGAAGAATGAAATGGTTACAGCCAGCCGAGTTTTGGCCAAAGGAGCAATTATTCTATTTTATTTTAATTTATTATTATTTTTAGATGCCTGTTTGTTTTCCAGAAAGAAAGAATGAAGAATGAAATGGTTACAGCCAGTCGAGTTTTCGCCAAAGGAGCAACAGAGGAAGTCCCATACAAGCCATGGTATTGTAAAGGGCGTCGGTTTCTCCCTCACAAACTGGTGATAAGGCCTTATTGCCAAAGACAGCCTCTACTCAAATCATTGAATATGCAAAAGTTGAACTGATGCCTCCCTAGTACCTCCCCCACTACTGACTACCACTCTGGATAATAGAAGGTACTCTTCACATTACCAAAGAAGAAAAGTTACAACCTTTTAATACTCAATGGTGTCCTGCCTGCTAAAAAAGACTACAGCATAATTGTCACAAAGCTTGTGGGACTAACCAGTCAATATCTGACTGGATTTAAGATCTACTCTGTGAGATGGAACCCACCCCAAACATAATTTAGATGGCCAAGAACCTGACAATAGATAGCCCAGGCACCTAAAGAAAATCAAATACTGCTATTCTACTTAAAGGGTCTAGCAACAAAATGATCCCTAACAACATTCTGCTGTATTCATAGATCAGAATCTTGCTCAGCCATCAACAGAGAATATTGTTCCTAAGTAGATAGGTGTAAATGCAAAGGCCCACAGGTGGACAATGTGCACAGAGTGAGATACCTTGGAACACTAAGTCCTAAATGGGATATCTATATCATGTCCCTCCCTTCATGGCTCAGGAAACCCTGCAAAAGAGAATACAGAGTCAGAACCAGAAGGAATGGAGAACACCAAGAAAGCAAGGCCTTCTAAACACAGCAGGATTGACACACATATGAACACATAGAGGCTATGGCAGTGTGCACAGGTCTAGGACAGATGGGGTCCCAGTGTTGAGAGGGGAAGGTGGACACAAGCCCCCATCCCTAACTCAAAAGCTGTCTCTAATTGATAACCACTCAGACTGAAAAGCTGTTTTTCTCCAGTGGAGTCTCACTAGCTATGCAAACCATTCTTAAGGTCAGGACTCTGAACAGTAGTAGATGACCAACAGGAAATGAGTTTGATGACTCTCCTTGGAGGTTCTTTCTTTCATAATGCTTTGTCTTGGCATTTTTTTCTTTCTTATTCTACTAGTCCTTTGTGAACATATTCTGATTCATGGTTTTGTGATTTGAGGGGATTTCTGTGTATCTTCTGTGTGTCTTTGTGCCCATATGTTTCTTGTATTTTAAGGAGTTTTTGTTTCTTGGGATTTTGATGTTTTGTTTTGCTTTTTGTTTTTCTTTTCTGACTTTGTTGTTTGTTTGTTTTGTCCTTTACGTTGGTTTGTTTTTATTTTATTACCTTTTAGATGTCTGTTGGTTTTCTAATGAGAACAAGCAAAAAAGGATGTAGATTGGGGTGGTTGGGTAGGAAAGAGGGGAGGATCAATGAGAAGTTGGGCACGTGAAAACCATAATCAGAATACATCATATTAAAAAGATCTGTTTTCAATAAAATATATATTTAAAAACTCGTAAGTTTTGAGGAGGTAGTAAAAAGGGTGAAAGAAAGATTTGAGTAGGTGGGTGCATTACAGGAAGCAGAATTACTGTAAAAATACATAAAATTTTCTAAGAAGGAGTTCAGTGAAAGATTTTTAAAAGGGAAGAAACTTCTGACTGCTGTTTCTTATCCTTATCTTTCTCATTTTAACACAGCAGAGTAAACAAATGCACAAAGTCTTATTTGGCAATAAATGTTAAATCTCGGTAAGGATCGTCTTTGCCAGGCTTGTTCTTCGTGATTTTATTTATCCTGAGAACAATGACGCTCTTCAGGACCACCCCCTCTATAACATGACTTTTCTCATCTTCTAAAATCTGTTCTACTCAGGTGAAGCAATAACTCTACTAATAACCACCCTCTTTACAGCACAAATTTGCACAGCTTCTAGAGTGTCTTCTACTAGGGTGGAGTCTCATATACTTTACTCCTATCAGCTAGACTTCAAACATGTTACAGCAAAGTCATGTTTCCCTATGCAGGACAAAACCTGGGTAGTCTGAAACTCACTGTCCTTTCTTAGTATTATGACCAAGGGCTTCATGACTATATTACACAATATAACAATTGCAGCTAACGTACAATATGTTGTAATAGTATTTTGATATGATCAGATAGAAAAATATCTTTAAAATAAAAATGAGAGCTCATATGAACGAAGAATTTTTTTATGTTTTATGTCAGCCTTAAATGAATATAGAAGGGGTGAAAACTAGCTTTAGAAAATGTTTAAGAGATGGCAAAGATAGGAATTAGCCAAAATGAAAAGAGTATGAAAAATAAAATAAAATAAAAACATATTATCTTCAAAGGCAATTAAAGACATAGTTTTAAAAAGTCATATTTGACTTTACCTGATTTGGTGTTGTATAGGTAGGTCATAAGCATACAGTCATACCCATTTTGAGTTCCTGTGTGCAAGGCTCTCTTGTGTCCAGAAGGGTATTTCTTTGCAGTTATTTACTGTTGCTGGCTCATTAAATCTGTCCACTTTCTCTTTTGTGATAATCTCTGAGCCTTTGGAAAGACATATATTAATGTCCCATTTGGGACAGAACCGTCCTGATTCTTTTATCCTCTGCATATTGGCTATTTTTGGATCTCTGTATTAATTAGTGACTACTAATTAATAGATATTGGTTTCCATAATAGATATTGAGAACTGCACTAATCTCTGGGGACTATAATGCATATCGAGGTGACACTTTAATGTCGTGTCACATCTTCCTCCATAATCTATAATATGCAAGGTAAAGTGTTGTTGGCCCAGGTAACAGTACTAGGTGAAGAGCTACCTATTGATGATCATACAAGTTAAATTAAGTGGACATAGTTCCTATGAACAATTAAAAAGCAAGAATTTTGAAAGTTGGTCCTGTAAAACAGGCTTTTCAAAGGACATATGGGGTGGGAGTGTTTTGAAGAATGAATGAGGCATACTGAACCAGGAGAAGTATCAGCACCAATGTGAAAATAAAAGCTCATGAATTTAATTAAAACCTATCTGAAAGCATATGTAGTGTGTACCTGTAATACTAGCACATAGAAGCCTGAGATGGGAGGATCACAGCAAATTCAAGACCAGTCTACCTATCTAAGTCAGGTTCTTGTCTCTGCAGTAAGCCAAGGGGTTTGGTCACTAAGATAATAGAATGCAATGCTGTGGCAAGGGCACAGTGTTTAAGAGCACTAGTTGCTCTTGCAAAGGACCCATGTCCCATTCCCAATACCCAACTATGACTGGCAACTGTCCATAACTCCAGTTCCAGGAAATAAAGTGTTCTCTTTTGCCCTTTAGGGCACCAAGAACATACATGTTGTATATACATACATGTTACTAAAACACTCATGTTCATAAAAACAATGAAAATAAATAAAGGAAATATAAAAGAGGTAAATAAACCAGTGAATACAGCTATATGCTTCCATATATACATTGCTTTCAACATATTTATCTTAGAATATTCTTGGAAAAAATAATGAATTAGTTATTAAAAGCAACATTGAAATATCTGATAATTCATAATTCAAAATTAATCCTCAACAATAATTGATGTATTAGCAAAAATTAATTGAAAATTTACTTAAACATGAAGTAATCTTAAATATTATAAAACATACAGATATAAAATATAAGGGAAAGTATTACTAAATATTGATCATCCAAATACAGAGATTTGAGTTCAGAAATGCAAAAATTATTTCATTGCAAAAAAATGAGAATTTATATTTGTCAATAGCAAAGGAGAAGTAAGTTTCAAACTAGGAGAATTTTCTTGCAACCTATAACCACAACATGGTTTATTAACAGTATATAAAACAATGACCTCTCACAAACCAATTAAAATTCAGCACTAAAGCATGGAGTTACAGAGGCATAACCACAACCAAATGCAGATAATTTTTAAACAAGAAAAGATGTTTAACCTTAGATCCTGAGAGAAAATCAAATTATAATAGCAATAAAATGTATTTTATAACCATTAAATTCATTTTTGACTAAAAAATGAAGATATCTGAGAATACCGGTATGGATGTTGATGTGTATAATTAGATCTTATTTCTGGGGCACTAGTCATTACAAGGGAATGTGACCCCTTTGGATTACATTATCTTGTAAAATATATTCTTTTTAGCATCTGATGCTATATTATTACGTGCGGGCTAACAGAGACTCCAAACTGTTCTATAGAGGTACATGCCTGTTGAAGGTTATGCTAAGAAAGTAAACTGTAGTACTCACTCTACAAATGACAGAGCAATGGATCCCTCCAGACTGAACAGTCTTCTCATGATTCATCATAATATAAAGGATCTAATTGTATCTATGCCACAGGACAACTACAACTGTTGAAAGGATTATTTTTGAAAATATTGGAGTAGCATAAAGTGGAGAAAAGGCAAATTAATTGATGTACTACAACAATGAAATTAATTTCAAGTAGGAGGTTAACTAATTATAAGTATAAACAGCAGCATTTGTGAATTTAGTAAAAATTATATCCTCAAAAATGTTTTTTTTGTATAAAAATAAGAAAACTTTAGTGATTTGAATGAGAGATTCATCCAAATAAAAAACAACTTTGCTAAATCTGCTTCATTTTTACTTTTATTGAAAATAGATTTTTTTTGCCGGCGGTGGTGGCGCACGCCTTTAATCCCAGCACTCGGGAGGCAGAGGCAGGTGGATCTTTGTGAGTTCAAGACCAGCCTGGTCTACAAGAGCTAGTTCCAGCGCAGGCTCCAAAGCCACAGAGAAACCCTGTCTCAAAAAACCAAAAAACAAAAAAAAAAGAAAATAGATTTTTTTTCTCATAGTTTCCCCTCCCTCCAACCATTACAGTTAATCTCCACCTCCTCTCTCCCCTAGATCCACTTCCCTTCCATTTCCTCTGCAGAAAATAGCAGACCTCCAAGAGACAACAGCCAAACAGGACAAAACAAGATACAATAAAACAAGGCAAAAGCCCTCCTATTGAGGCAGAAAAAGGCAAGCCAGTAGGACAAAAGGTGTCTAAAGAGCAGGCAAAAAGAGTCAGAGAAACATGTTTCCTTTGTTAGGAGTCCAACAAAAACACCAAGCTAACAGCCATAAGCATATATGCAGAAGACCTGGTGCAGACACATGCAGGTCCCATGCTTTCCGCTTCAATCTCCAGGAGCCCACATGAGCCCTGCCTAGTTGATTAAGTGGACCCTGTTCTCCTGGTGTCCTCCACCCCTTCTAACTACTACAGTTTTTCCTCTGCCTGTTGTGAGGTGTTCTATTATGCTCAAGGGTAGAAACCTGATGGAGACCTCCTAAATTTGCTCTTGGTTATATATGAACATATAAAAAGAAAGGAAATTATAAAGAAACTAAATTCAAGGAGTATATGTTTTTGTGTATAGAAATAAGTGTATGTATATATATATATATAAATGCACTGAGGCTATGCATGTATGTGTACATATTAAAACTGCTTCTAATTAACATAGTAAGAACTTACAAGCCAAAATGCGTTTGGTTTTCTGACAACCTCATTTTATGCTGAGCTAGTGGTTGCAGGTCTATAGGATGGGTTAGAGAAAAGGGACATGGTGTAGTGAAGCAGTAATGAAAATATTCTAAATGTAACACAGGCTGTGAAGCAGAGACCACTACTGAGTAGGAGAGGGAGCAACGTGCAGGACGAGGGTGTGTGTTTATTTCTCATGTAAGTGTAATGCACTTGTTGGGGTGGGTGTTGAGTGTCTTTCACCGTTAATGGAGACTTGGTTCCTAAGTAGATGTAGTAGTTGAACATATTAAATGTATAATACATGGGCACATGACCTTGAAAGGACCCTGAACTCTTAGTATATCTCTACCTCTCTGATTTTTTCCTCTCTGTTCTGTTTTTCTCTCTCTCCTCCCTCTTCATCTCTCCATCCTACAGTGATATTTTCTATGAGTAATCACTAGTATTTTTCTGCAATATGCTGCCACATATCCTGAGGTTCTTAAAGAGACTCCAGGATTCTCCAAAAGAGTCATTCTCTCTCTCTCTCTAATTTGAGAGAGGGGACATCTCCTACTTTGTTATGCTGGTACTATCTCACAGGAATGATCTCATAGAAAAGGAATCTGTGAGTTCGAGGCCAGCCTGATATACAAGAACTAGTTCCAGGACAGGCTCCAAAGCTACAGAGAAACCCTGTCTCAAAAAACTTAAAAAAAAAAATAAGAAAAGGAAAATTGATGGAGATGATAAAATGGGAAAATGCAGAAACAAGATGGCCCAGGCTGGAAGAGAATGAGTCAAAAGGCAAACTATATGGGTTAAGCTTTGAAAGTGGCATGAGAATATACAGTCACAGCTAATGGGAAGCAAAGGCTAATTAATGATGGAGACGTTACTAGGTAGATTGTTTCCATAACTGAAACTGACAGAGGAGTTCAATTTATACAGTAAAGCCATATGAGAGACAGAAAGACATGAGAGAGCTGAGAACAAAATAAGCAAGATCACACCAGCCAAAAGAATAAGAAGAGCAGGATTTTGCCTTTGAAATCTAAGTATTGCTGATTAGAAACACTAGCTGAAGGCCCTAGGAAACTAAGCCTACAATGAAAAGAAATAAACCAAACAAAACAACAAAATATCAGAACCATAGTTAGGTATAATAAACGTGTTAGAAATTCTCTGCTTCCTGAAGCTCTTAGCAAGAGTCAGGAAGATTAAACAGCACAACTTTATCTTTAGTTTAATCATAGTTATACAAATGAACACAGTTACAAATTGGAAGGGAAAGTTTGCCAATGGGAATATTTATACTTTCCCTTTCTGGGCTATAATCTTCTTTGTCACCGTGAAATAAAGCCAGGATACATTTTTCAATGGTAGAAGAAAATGAATTTTGGGAGATAATTGTGATATTTTAGAAGGAAATTAAACCCTTTTACAGTATTATCTGGCAGGTTTTTAACTATTGCTGCAGGTGATGAACCGGCAGATAACAATCACTACAGAAGCTAGAAAAGAGGAGGATTTTCATCAAATTAAATGAAAGAGAATACGTTCAAGATTACTATGAGACTTCAGACCTTCTCAGACTGTGACAGGTTTCTATTACACAAGATATTGTAGGTTGAGAAACATATGGATAGCGATTAGTAAATGTCATATTACTTGATTGTGTATTGTAACAGACGTGTTCCCCTTATGAAAAAAATCTGTCATGTTTTACATTGTGTATTAAAATAAACAGAGAATACTTTGCTGAATAAATCCTGTAGCTGTGACAGAGAAGTTAATGACGTAGAAGTTCCTGCAGTTATTCCTGTTGCTGAATGCTAATGTGTTTGGTTCTGAGGAGAACTCACAGTGGGTCCAAGTTGACTTCCATCTTGCAGTTTCCCTGCCCCTATAGCTGCATTTCTGGAATAATGACATTCATCACTACACTTAGGCAAAAGTGTGTCTTATTCTGATATTCTTTCATATACTAGTTCAATTCACTTGTGCTTGTTCCCTTAATTAATAAAGACTATTTTCTCTTAGAATTACAAGTTTATTTCAAGCATTTTGACATCAAACTTTAACATAAGGTCTAGAGTTTACAATTGTAGTTGAGTTTGTTATTCAGCCTGACATGATTCTTTCTAAATAACAGGGTCAGATAATATGTGGCTTAAAGAGACAATAGTAAAATACAAGCAATTTTGTAAATATTATTATTATTTTTTACTAAATACTATAAATGCACAGATTTTAGATATCATGTTTGTTGACCCTCTAATTTGGTTTTATCATGGTAACACATTTGGTTATTTTTTGGAATACATTACTGTCTGGTTAGAGGTCACAATCTGCCAAGGGCTGGCAGCTATCTTAATAGTTCACCTAAATGGAGCTCCCTCCCTGAAGCAGAGCCTCCTGCCTCTACTGCCCTTATTTGGAGAATGGTCCCTGGGCCTGGAGGCCTGACCTTATCTAAAAGCTGTCTCTAAACCAGAGGTCTGATTCATCTTTAGCTTTACCCTTGGCACAGATCTCTGATAAAAAGCCTTATGCTAAGAACTCTATTATAGGACCTTATTATTACTTATTAAACCTTGTGACAGGAGCATGCCACTTAATGTAAAAATGTATTTGTCCCCCAGCTTCCCCATCCTATATATTCTTTGTACTCTGAAATCATGTGGAGCTGATTCATCAAAGTCTGTCTCTCAGAGGCCTCCATCCATCCACGCTCATGGGCTATGGACAAAGCTTTCTGTCGCCCCTTCTTTCCCCTCTCAACCTGGTGGCCAACAGACCAAGAGGAAATTAGGAACCCTACAGTTATTTTGATATAGATATAAAATCAAAAAATATTTCTATAAAAAATTGAGTATGTAGATTAATTTCATAAGATCAATATAGAACTGTAACTCTATGAATAAAGTAGTTTCTGAAATCCTTGATTTAATAAATATGGGATTTCTAGGTACTTATTTGATCAGCAGAGAGAGCTTACATTGTATTCCCAAAAGTATGGGAATTTGGTAAGCAACAACAGAAAAGCAGTTATGGATAATGAAATGCAGGAAATTAAAAGTTTTGAAAGGAGTTATGTTTCTTGTGCGCTTAAACTTTATGTAGGAGGAAAACTTTATTAAATCAGGTCCGGTGAAGAGGAGTTCATGAGTTTGAACAAAATGTGAAAATTTTCATATCTTTCAGTTGATCTGATATCTTAAAATCAGACAGCAAAACATGAATAAGGTTTATTGGTTAGCCTAGGAAATTAGAATTGTAGATCATTATGTCAAAAATAGCAGGTATTTAGTTCCCTGTCATGAGTATAAAGAAATGTGTGAAGAAAGAAAATTGTTAAAATGTGAAGTGTCATTATTTAAAGTGAGAAGAAGGAAAAAAGATACACATGAGGACCAAATGATAAAGCTACTGAAGTAGCAGAGCTGGGTTCAGCGGCCACATTGGACAGCAGCCTGAATGGGAAGGATGGTAAGAAAGGAAATAGACATGTAGATTAGAAAAAGCGTGTGCCTATCTCTCCTGCTCTACAGATGCTGAATTTTTAAATGGCTTAGAAAAGAGCACACTTAGAAAACCATAAGCATGTTTCCGTGTTAAGATTCACTGGGCAAAGAAGGCAAGCAAGTGAGGGTCAGTGTCCCCAGCTCACCACAGGTCTCATCCAAGCCACCTCATAACTCTCAGACTCTCTATCCTCTTTATCATATGAAACTGTGGTTTATAAACTATCCTAGTTCTTACGGGCCTCGGATTTTACAGTGAATTTAGCTAGGGGTATGTGGGTGATTTAGAGATAAATGAAATCCAATATAATATGTAATTTTGATGTGCATAAAAGAATGGAAAAGGTTATAAACAATTCACTACATTCATTGATGACAGAAATAGAAGTAGATGGATCGTGAGAATGAAGAACATTATAGAATATGTACATGATTTCCAGCCTTCTCAGCCTCAGACTCATCCACAGCTTTGGAAAATGCAGAGCCTTGCTTTTATTGTGGGTTTCTGTATTACATGGTTCTGAGAAATATCCAGGCACCAGCGTTTTTTAATTGTTTACCTAAATGTTTCTAATCCAGGTGTGGAAACGGCTGAAAAAGATATAATAAAATACTGCCTATCCACAAAATGTTAACAAATAATGCTTTTCTCTTAGATAATAGATATTGGAAATCCAGTTAGCTACGAAATGAAAAACATATCTCTAGAATTCTTTCATATTTATTAGAATTTTTATTGGTGTCTTAAGTACAGTAGCTTCATTAGCTCTCTTGCTGTTGTTTTGATATATTTCTCATATTTTCCCATTTTAAAGGTGGGAGCATAATGTTGGTTTTTTTTTTTTTTTTTTTACTTTTTTAGTACAGGGAATTAAATCGAGGCAGTTGCACCTGCTGGGAACGTGACCTATCATAGACCTATATCTGCGTTCTAAATTTTCTTTTTTAATCTTGGCATAGGTTCCCACTAAGTTACATAAGCTGGCCTTGAATTCACTCTGTAGCTATTATAGATGCATACTCGCAAACTCCCTGCCTCACTGTCTCAAATAGCTGGAAGTACAGGCCTAGATCTCCAAGACCAGTGGGAACAAAACTTTAACGCATAAATTTAAACTCATAAATTTATGCGTTTTATATACACAGTATACAAGTGCTTTCTGCAACAAAGTATAATTAACCCCTACTTCAAATCCATTCTATTGAAAAAAAAACAAATCCATTCTATTGTAGCTATGGTTAAAAATAAATTATAAGAAGTATGTCATCCCTTTATCCCATCTTATTTTTTTCAGAAGAATAGCGTTAATATTGACTGCTATTTTATGAGCTCAATGTAAAGCACAGCTTTGCTTTCCCAAGTTACAGTCTACATTCCCAAACTGAACTCCTTAAAATCAAATTTTTGTTGGAAAATAGAAAACTAAATTTTAATTATGTCCGTATTATATTGGATTTCATTGGAATTTGGTGTCCTAGAAACTAGACGAGCAAACTGTTGTGTTCTTTTGGAAACTCTGCTGCAGCTGCTCTTCTGACTTTCACCGATCAGAAACTCTTCTCCATCGGCTTGTGCAGGCCCTGTGTGGACCAGATTAAGATATTTCAAACCTCAGTGACTGTATTTTTCCACTGGGAGATGGAAAACAGAGTTTATAGTGTCTGCATACAATGCGAACTTTAAAATAAAATTTCACAAATTAAGGCTCCCATAAACCTCTGGAAATGCTGCTACTGGGGGCAACTGCTTTGTTGTATGGATCCCCACTCTAGTTTATAGGAAAATGGCATTAAACTGGGTCTTCCTTAATTAGCATGAAGGGTTTGTGAAAACTTATGCCTTGGCAAAGAGCTTATGCCTATTAAAAAACACTTAGACAGAAGATCAATATGTAATCACCCCTTGAAATATACTAATCATGCTAGACTTCCCTGAAGAAAATATCCCAGATTCTATTTCTTCTATAACACAGCAACAGCCTGACAAGCAAAGGAAGCTATAAACTGCACCAGGATCAGCAAGGCAGTTCAAAGACAGCCTTCATCCAACAAAATGAAAGACATGTTTCAGGGAAGCCCTCTTCACTAGACACTCATGGGACTCACTAGAATGAACTCTAATATGAATTGAGATTTTGAGCCCTAAAATGGTAAATGTACATAAAATAATGGTGATTTTTTTTCCATCGGCTTGTAACTTAAGTTTTAAAGTGGGGATGGGGGCTAAGAGATGGTGTAAGAATTGGGAGGTACACTAATATAGTGACTACTTTGTTTATTAAAAATGTGATTCTCAAGGTGATGTTATTAGGTTTGGGATTTAGGGGACACAGTTGGGTTACAAAGTAGGATCTTCTTAAGAGAGGTTAATTTAAAACAAAAAAGAGGCTCTGGAGAGTTCATTATCCCCTGGCATCATTTATGATGAGGAAGCAGATCTTTGCCAGAGTTTGAACATGTTAGATTTTGGACTACCCATTCTCCAGGTTGTGAAACTGAGTTGGCATGGTTACAAAGCACCTAGTTTACACTATAGCATCCTGAACAGACAAAGGTGCCCTGGATAGATACTGAGCTGCTTCTCTGAAGGCCTTTGCATCTACTCTTTCCACTTCCAGTACTGCCCTAATCCTCACATGTCTAGACTCTCTCTCAGGGAGATCCTTCTAGACCTCAACATCCATAGTTTAAATAATTAACAGACATACAATGTTTTTTCTTATTAATTTTATCTTGGCTCTTATATATATTTTAATGTCATGTTCATTATTCACCCATCTTCCTTAAATGAGTGTTACTTTATAAAGAAATTTTTCTTTGTTGGTCAGTGACATCATCAAAATATACAACAGCACTGAACCTAAATTATACTCTCAATATGTAGTCGTTGAATGAATAACTTAATGACAAAACATTTGAACCATGCACTTTCATATATATATATATGTGTGTGTGTGTGTGTGTGTGTGTGTGTGTGTGTGTGTGTGTGTGTTCTGAGAAGATGGTAGAGATAGAAATGAAAGTCAAAGTAGCAAGAATATAACAGATTCCAATATATTTTCTTTATTTTGAATTAGCCCATAATAATTGTATATATCAATCAGTTTATGATTTTTCTCTGCATGTCAGAAATATAATATGCTTTGACCACATTCAACCCCATATTTCCTAGAATTATACCCTACTTACATATTCAATTTTCATCTTCTTCACCCATCTTATTGTTTTCACAGATTTTACATATAATAGAAAACATACAACACCGTCTTTCTGAGTTTCATATATTTTACTTAGGATGAAAGTTTGTTCCACCTATATTCCTACTAGTGACATACTCTCATTTTTTCTTATGACAGAATAACCCTCCATAGCATAACAGTGGGTGGTGGCATTAGAATGTGAAGAAGGGCACAATTAGACAGAGTCCCACCCTACTTCCCGCCTCTCAACTTCTCCACTGATTCTCCTCCCTGCTCTCTACCATCTACAGTGTGTTCTGAGCCTTACTCTTTTCTCAAGCACTGTTCTTCCTGAATCCCTACAGTACATCCAGATACAACTTTGGATGTATTACAAATGTGGAGGTCCAGTTACTCTTCTCTTGACACTTTCTGAAAATACACATTGACTGAATTTAATAGTTACCACATTCAGCATTGTACAGTTCCTAGACCTTCCTGGAGCCCTGTGTAGTGTGAGATTCCCATTAATATTCCCCTAGGTATGATTGAGTTGTAAGCCAAAAAGAAAAAGAGAAGTTCTTACCATTTCTATTTGGTGTCAAGATCCCATTGGTGTCTTTGTTTCTTTCTCTCCAGCTCTTAGGCTCTCTTTATGGAAAAGGGAGACAAAGTTTTGGTAAGATTAGGGAAAACTATCTGACAATCTGTAATAAAGAATCTCCCTCTCTATACCATTCTTGTTAACCAGTAAGATATTCCCAACTTTTCCAGAAGTAAAATTTGTATTTAATCATCACTAGAAATAAAAGATATAGACTGGGAAAGGGAATTGCTGGGAGGGGTAGGTGAAAGGGGTTATAGCAATCAGAATGCTATAGATATGCATAACATTTTCAAACAACAATGTTATAACAAGTATAAATATACTAAATAATACTATTAAATGATCTTTCACATGTCAACAATGATACTATCTCAAAAAAATTTTGGCACATGCCTATAAAAGTTTTCCATTCCATTTTAAAAGTGGTGTATTATTAATTGTCCTAGAATTCTCCTGAATGAAGTAAGTCTTTTGAGGTCAAACACCACAGCATATGTTTTGTTGAAAAAAAATATTTATTGACTATGCTGGTAATCTATAATTGGATTTTAAATATATTATCCTTAACACCAATAGTGTTCATTCATATTTCATACTCCTGTTATCAATATACTGCATTGGACCTGTCTACTATAACTTACAAAATATATATGTTATTCTATTTATTCCTTCCAAAAGAACTGTCATGTTGATCCCACTCCCACAAAGCCCAGGTTTGTCCAGGATTTCACAGTAAATTTTTTCTCAAGCTTGCAAACACGCAGTCAGATCCCTAGAGATCCCTGACATACTCACAGGACTAGCACACTTTTCCATAAATGGATACACTGAATATTAGTTGCTACACATATAAGAACAGACATTTGAATGGATACCTCACTGTCTCCAGAGTCACTTTTCTTTGATTTCCTGGAAAGAGCACTATATGAGAAATTATGCTCCAAGCCCTGTGTTATTACAACCCTAAGCCAGGCCATAACCCACCTCTTAATAAAGAGACTAAATTCTTATTGCTTCCACTTTAGTTCCCAACCAAGCCATTCTCCAGAGTAGCAGGACAATATTGCACAGTAACCAAAATTTTGCCCATTACTTGATAAATACCTCTGTGTTTAATATTATCATGACCATAAACTTTACATGATTTACCTTTGCTTTTTCTCTAATGTTGAGTTTAAAGCATTCTTTATTTCCTTCAGTAACCTGAAGGAAATGCCACACTCATGTGACTCTTAATACTTATTCTCTAGATTTATGCTTACAAGTTCCCTTTCCTGGCATGCTTGCTCTCTACTTGGTTTTATATAAAACAGAAGTCTAGATTCTTTCTGCTCAAAGTTACTTTTTTAAATCTCAATACCTATTTTCGTTCCTTCATAATAATAATACTATTTCTATTATTTTGTTCTTTTAGTTATTCTTTTAATCTTAAGCCTAACACCTCTGAGTGAATCAAAGTAGTGACTGTATCCACAGATAAGCCAAAATATTTTATTAACCTGAACAATAGTATCATGCCTAGCCCTTACCTTAAACCCCCAATGTCATTTGAATACAGCTGGAAATTTACCTTCATGATAGTGACAACTCCACTGTGTGTGTGTCTATCTTACCATTGTTGTACCTTTAGCCTGGTACATAATAGTAGCTCAGAAACTACTTAAATGACTTGTATTTTCACAAAGTTAAGAGAAAATTTCTTTCAAGGTCAGATAAGAGGAATACTACATTCCTTATCTAAGCATTCAATGCTCAAATAAACTTTTAAAGGCACATAATTTCCTTTTCTTCCAACTTACTGTGAATGCTCTATAAAACGGAGGTAAGACCATCAACATCAACATGTTCTCATCTCAACAATATTATTCATATCATTCTCTTTCTCCTCAACATGCTCAACCTTTCCTACTTGGGTAAAATTTAAGTATGTATTTTCTAGCTTTCAGAAGAGTTTCTTCCTATTACACTTATTTATCCTTAGAGTTAGTATTGACAAAGACTGGACAATCATCCCAAGGTTCCTCTGCTAATTATAGCTTTCCTATTTCTGGAAGAAGCATGCTAACAGACAAAGCCTAGAATATGTAACAGAGCTTTTGTGAAGCAGAATGTTGGTGTGATGTTCTTTAGACTGCTTTCTGATTTCTGAAGGTTATCACATCTTTAGGGAACCCTAAAAAATTGGAATAAAGGTCCAGTCCTTGGAGAGTTAATTGTATTATATTTTGTTTAGTGTCTGTGTTATGCAAAAGTATAGTGCTTATCTGAAATCTTTGCTGGAGTAGTCTGTGAAGCTTGACCATATATATCAGCAGCTTTAAAATTGTTTTGGACACAGAATTTTGAGGACACTATAACACAGGCATTCTGAGAGACTGGATAACCTGGGTTATTTGCCTTCATGGGTGTCAGTTCTTTTGTTCTAAAACATATAAATTTTTTAAGATAACATATATCTGCATTAACACAAGTGTGAAATGTGTGGTGTATACAAGTCAGTTAGAGGTGATTGTTTTGTTTTATGTTTGAGCAGGTAAAAGACATCTTTTAATTGTATAAATCTGTTTAGACTTCATAACCAAACTGTAATATAAATCTCTATCCATGCCATATGAAAAGATAAAATATAATAATAAGTCATGAGGACTCTGTCGCCAACAAGATTATGTCTCATCCAATCTCAGAACAGTTCCCATAGCAGAGGAATCAACATGCCACCTTTCCTGTAGTCTTTCCAGGTTTCTTTCTTCATGTATGTACCCAAGATTTTCAGATGGTCTCCCCTAATCAAATCTGACCTTTATTAATTTTGAAGAGAACCATAACTTTTTGTTTCCTATGGAAACAAAGGTATAGCCTCTCCCCCAATGCAAAACATTTCCTGACTTCTATTCTGAAGCCAAGACCTCTCTAAAGTATATGTATGCTGGTTTAATTTAGCTGTCCTTTTCATAATCAACGTCCCTCAGCAACTTCTGTTCACTCATCAACATTCAAACATTTGGAGTTAACAAAATACTACTATACAGGATCCAGATGTCCTGCTTATTTCCCATCCTTATGTAGCTTATTTTTGATATTACTTTACTCTTTATTTAAAGATTTTACTTTACTATTTTTAAACTATTCATTTTTTCCTATGGCTCTCTAAACCCATTTTTAATATATCTGTTTAAAGGTTTTCTCAATCAGGACTGCTTTACTGTATGCCTTCAACATTCTCTGCCCACGTGAGCCAAACCTTAAATTCACCCCACAGTTCCACACATGGTACTGGCATCTCTGTATACCATGGCCTACCTAAGAGACTGCAGGACTAGGCAGCCTTGTGTCTTTTTATAAAACTTCCTTTTGTCCTATGTGGAAATATATGCCTCTACATTGTATGCCTTATGTAGTATGACTTTCCCTTGGGCTGACAACTTTCATATAATGACATGAAGACTTATTATTAATTATGAAACTCACCCTATAGCTTAGGCTTGTTCCTAACTAGTTGTTATACTTATTATAACTTAAATAAACAAATTTTACTAACCTCCTTGATGGCATATAACTCATGATTCTCCTCTTACATGTCTTGCTTGTTCTGCATCACTGAGCATCTCTCTTATGTGTATTGATTCCTCCACCTACTTCCTCTCTCTTCCCAGAAGTCCTCTCTATATGTCCTGCTTAGCTATTGGTTGTTCAGCTCTTTATTAAATCAATCACAGCAATATATCTTCACATAGCCTACAAATATCCCACAATAAAATTTACTATCCATTCTGGATATTCAGTGTGTACAAAGATTCCCTGAAACTGTAATGGATTGGAGGAACCATGTACAAAATGCAAGGTGAAGGGTTTCTGTATAAATTCTAATTCATTATGGTATTCTTCTGTGGGGGATGTGTGAAACATTGGTCTTCACTTTTATAGAGAAGCCAAAACACCTCTCCAGTACATTTTTGTTCACCCATAGAATTAACGGTAAATGCAATTGTGTATAGGTAAAATACAACTAAATAGATTAAGTCTTTTAAATGTCTTTATGGCACTGTTAAGTAAAAATGTAGTATTGATGAACTGGCTGGCAAGACAGATCAACAAGTAAGGGTCTGGTGGCATACACCCAGAGACTTGAGTACAATCCCTAGAATGACGTTGAGGTGGAAGGAGAGAACCTGTACCATAAAGTTGTTATCTGACCTCTGCATATACACTGTAGTAAAATCACCTGCACAAGCATGCAGGCACTTAAACAATAATAAATAATTTTTAAAACTTTCTATGTATAGCTATAGGTATAAAATTTTTTACATAGTAAAATAAAATAACAATAAAAATTTGCCACTCTAAAATAAATGGCAGTAGTATAAAATAGTGTGTAAGTGCAATGAATTTACAAATTAGATGACAGCAGCATCTTAGGACATGAATGCAAGTTATTGCTGAGCACTGCAATCCTCATAACACACTGTAATGTCCATTTTCCACTTGAGGTCTCTTTAGATTACTTCTTCTTTGAGCCCTGATGGATAATACTATTAGCAGTGTTCATTAACATTGATTTGCGTGAATATTTACTTTCCTGTTGTATATGTATAAGACTGAACTTGTTTCATACATTGGTTTAGATCTGTTTTTAAGATCTTAGGAAACTGACCAAATATATTTACCTAAAATGGCTTCATCGATTTTTATTTTTACCAGGGCTAAATAATACTATGTAAAATATATACAAATATTTAACTAACCCAAAATACAAATATGTTCTTCTGTGTTGTCTAGAAGCTTAAGACTTATTAAGCAGAATGCAGGTTTTCTAGAGGTTATTCAAAACCCAGAGAAAAGCCTCAGACTGGTCTCTTGTAGCAAACACATTTGTATGATATTGGAATTTCAACTGTCTAAAATAAGTTGGCAATGAGGACATATATTTACAATATTCTGCAACACCTAATTGACATATATTCCTTAATTTTGATTAATAACGCAGCCTTATGTTTTGTAATTTAATGCTAAATTATGAAATCAAAAAATATTGACCCCTCTTCAAGATTATCCCCTTTCCAACTTGGTTCTTTTTAGTTGTTTTCCAGTTTTATATAAATTTCATAATGAACTTGACAAATTTTATCATTATATTTCTCATTATTTAAAACATTTTAAAAATTTCTTTCCCTCCCCCAATTCCTCCAGATCTTCCCCCATGTAATTTAAGAACTTAAAGAACTTTAAGTTCTTTTTTTAAAACAATAAAAAAACAAAACTTTCACAACCAAGAAAACAAAATTAAACCACACGCAAAAAGGAAAAGTAAGACAAAACAAAAATACTAACTTTACCGAATGAAAACATACATACATACATACATACACACACACACACACACAAAAAAAACCCTGTAAACCTGTGAAGTCAAATTATGTTAATTAACTAGTCCTCAACTACTCCTGAGCACAAGACCTGTCGAGGGTGGTTAATAGCTCCAGGGTCACTCTGTTGGAGAAAGCTAATTTTTCCTGCTCCAGCAGGCATAAGCAATAAGCAATAGTTCAGTTGTTAATCTTTACTCTAGTGGCTAAGTTTTCATCCCTTCATTCATATTTTTTTCTCAAAAAAAAACCCCAAAATTATCACGTCGCAATTGAGTAAGACAAACCAACAGAGGGAAAGGAAATTAAGAGAAAGCACAAAAATGAGAGACCCACTTGTTTACACTCAGGAATCCATAAAACCACTAAACAGAAAGGCATAGCACATGCACAGATGACCTGGTGCAGACCTGTGCAGGCCCTATGCCTGCTGCTTCAGATTTTATGAACTCATATTTTCACTTATGGTAATTTAGGGGGTTGATGTGGGATATCCTTCTGTATGCTGAAAATATGTTTTATTACCATTGCTTAATAAAGAAGCTGATTTGGCTTATGGCAGGGAAGAACATAGCTAGGTAGCAAATCTGAATAGATAGATAGATAGATAGGTAGATAGGTAGATAGATAGATAGATAGATAGATAGATAGATAGATAGATAGAGAAAGAGAGAGGGAGTAGGCAGAATCAAGGCGACACCATGTCGCCAAATGAGAACGAAGCCATTGGAACCTTTAGCATTGCCTCTGATCTTCAGTAAAGATATATTTGTTAAAATGTAAATAATATAACACCATACAAGTCATCTGTAGACCTTCCAACAAGAATGACTGAACCTAAGAACAAATATGTAACTGAAACACCTTGAGATATATAGTTAAATTAGATCAACAGAGGTAAAATTTAGACCAGTTGTTTCAAGGAACCTGACCCCAAAGGAAGAACAGCTTGTATGAAGCAATGTTACAACTGAGTGATGCCATCCATGCAGATTCAGTGCGATCATTAAATTACATGAGCCAAACTCTATATCTCAGATGCTTTCTGGAAAGAAAAATTTTAGGATTTCTAATTTAAGTTATATAAATGATGTGGTCATGTTTGTTATCAAGTTATACCTTTCTTTGATATTCTATTCTCCATTAATTTTTGTGGTTTCCTTTCCATATGCTGCTTGAAAGCTAGAGCTATGTCTTCATGGCAAGTCCTGGACTCAAATCAAAGGAGTCGCTTCAGATAGTTATATTGGCTACTTTAATGAAAACATACCCTTCCTCACAGAAGCTCCAGCCTCCTCTGTTCATATTCCCTATTCTGTTAAAAAGAACAAACACCTGCCAAACCATTCACCTCTAAAGTCTGGAATGTGTCAAGTCGTGAGTAACTTTCCCATGATCCACACTGACTTAGATATTCAATTTTATTGAGGTTTTCATATTAAATACTAGAACCTGTTACCTTGTCTTTGAAACTAAACTGTCCTTTAGTGTGATTCCAGGTCATTTTTCTTCTTTACAAACAACAAGCATAAAAAAATTATCCTAAAATCTCTTGCATTTCTCATCACGAGGTAAGTATTAGTGTTTTAAATGTTTTAGTATCCTGATATTCCTCAATATTCTATAACTCAAAAATTAAGAGTAATTTGCATTGAAAATAAATTGATTTAATAACAATTGGGTCAGTATTCTCCTGAACGAACAGTCTTCTACTTCTTAATGTCATCGCTTTCTTTTCTTTACTGCAAATGTTGTTGCTGGGGCACAATTTATGTACTTTGCATATGTTTACAGATTGCAAAAAGTAATCTGTCCTTGAAAAGCACCAAGAAAATTATAGCCAGAGACTATGACCTAGGCATTAATCATGGATCTAATCTGTGTATTCATTTCTTAGGTCTAGGTATCAATATATCATCTTTCATTTGTGTCTATATTAAATGAAGATAAGGATAAAGTCACTGAATTAACTTTGATGAGATCTTTTCAGCCATGTAAATAGTTACTATGAAATATATACCTATTTATTAGCTATTTAACATCTATTCATCCACTTTTATCTCATTTACATCAACTTATTCAAATATAGGAAATTAGATATCTGGAAAATTTTTAACTGTAGTGTGAAAGATTGGATATTAGACAGGCTAACACATTTTTTCTGTTGATTGAATGGAAATTTTAGTCTTTTTTTCACAGATACTTTCGTAATAATAGTGTCGGGCTCACTGAAATCCCAAAATGGACCTCAGGTTCAAAGGTCTGGTTTTTGTAGCTGAAATACAAAAAAATGAAATGTAGTTTCAGGAAGTAGAGGTAGGAAATAATTTCCCTCTATTATTGCGTGTTTTCACATGTGTCTGAAATTCAATTTGAGGTGTGGGAAAATGGTCAGTGGAAAGAAGAGAAAGGACACAAGTAAATAAAAATGTAAATTAGCTACACAGGAATCAATAGTTATGAATGAGAAAATGTGGGCTCCTATTTATCAAACCAATAATTTGTTACAAAATAGAGAAAAAGAAGTTAGATGGATATAGGATAATCATGCACAATATAAAATCTAACAAACCATGTTTTAATATGCGGAACATATTTCTATAATCCCATCATAATTACTGCCTAGAATGTCAGGAATGTACAGAAATTACTCTACCTCAGAAAAGGATTCAGGAGGATGAACCTTGAGAGACACAAACAGGTGCAAAAGCTGTAGCAAGATCATTTCTCCAGTATATCACCTGGACCTAATGTAGGAAGGAATGAAGTACAATAGCGGCCTTAACCAGACCACCAAAGACAAAAAGCAAAACCTGATCTTGTGATCAGTAGAAAACACTGTGTTTTAAAACAACAAATGATATGGGCCAGAACAGTGTTACTGAATGATCTTTTCATATCAGAGAAAAGAATATGGAAACAGTATCTAGAAACAAGTGGCATTGTACAACAGGGAAGGTTAGGTACCCCAAATCCTCAAGTAGGGATGAACTATTCTATTGCTCCCAAAGGTTCTGTTTTCCATTATTCCAGAGAACTTTCTGACACTGTTGCTGGTTATTTAGAAATAAATTTATTTTGCTGTTTTGGGCTATTATTAATTTCATGTCTAAAAACTATTTTCATGCAGTTTGATTGTTTTATTTGACTTAAATCAAGCTCTCAGAGAAAATTCCACAATGAACTCTTATAAATCTTTACACACACACACACACACACACACACACACACACACACATAGATGTTAGTTACATTGCACATGAAATTCTATGCTGTCTGAAATAATATTGGTAAAATTGTCGGGATTGCCAGTAGATTGAAGGTAAATTCTGTAGGTTCAGATTCTTAACATTAGTAGTAAGACGCAGTGTGCCATCCTTCTTCAAAGTTTCCTGGTGTGTCTTTATCTTCCCCTTGATTTTAACCCATCATTTAAAGTATTATCACTGAGAAGTTCATAATTTGGAAATCAGTGCATACATCAACACAGCAATAAAGTTCAGAACAGGAAACTTGTTTTACTTTAAATATTTAATACAGACAATCTTTTTTGGTGACATTTGCCTTAAAGTGGGATTCCTGCTAATGTTTGTCTTGTATGAAAATACTGCAGGTGCTAAAACATTCAACTTTTTACCTGTATCAGAGAGAAAGAGAGGAAGAGGGGCGCAGACACTGGGAGGTCATGGGACAACTTTCAGGTGTTGCTTTTCATTTCCACCTTGGGTTCCGGAGCTGGGACTCAAGTCAGATCTTCAAACTTGCACAGCAAGTACCAGTACCCACTCTAGAGGACCTTATCTGGAAATTAAGAGACTAGTTAGGGGCAAGTAAATACACCGGGTATCCACAATAGAAGGTTTGACAAGTGCCCGAAACCATCTAATAATAAGGGTTCAAAAATGTTAATTAAACCCAGATACAAAATACTAATGTTTTAGCCTAAGTATAAATGCACCCTATCACAAATGTAGAAACCATTTCCTTGGAGTTAAATATTAAATTATTTTATGTAACAGCTAATTGTGATGTTTAGTTTTAATTGTTGACTTAACACAAGCTAAAAATCACCTGGAGAGTCTCAGTGAAGAGCTGTCAATATTCAGTTGGCCTGTGGGCTACTATGTGGAACACTGTCCTAAGTTAACGTACATGGGAAGAACCCACTACCACTGGATAGAGCAACATTCTCCAGGCAGGATGATCCTGACTGAATAAGAATGAAAGAATCAAGCTGAGCACAAGCAAGCTAGCATGAAAGCATTTCTTTCTCTCTGCTTGTCACTGTAGATGTGACACCCCCCCCCAAATAATGGAGTTTAACCTAAAATCACAAGCTAACGTAAACCCTGCCTCTCCAATGCTGTTTTTCTTCAGGGTGATTTGTGTCAGCAATAAAAAATGTAATTGGTCACTGATAAAACGTCAACACTCATTCTGCATCTAGTCCACTTACCTTGAAGAGAACTGTATCATTGCACACACAAATACTCATCTGTGAAGTCTGTTTATTACCTTTCTTCTTGTTGTTGCTGTTTAAAACCTGAGAGTTGCTCCTCCACAAACTTATGCAGCTCTCGGTATACCCCTTAGGTCGTTCTTCCTAGCACCTCCTTTACTCCATGAGTGCTGCGAGCCATTCATCTATATGCTGCAGATACCACTGCCACTTACTAATGGCCAATAAAACCCCAAGCAGTGGAACCCATTTTCCAGACTACAGTTAATCAGCACAATTTTTACACTGACTTTTTTAGGCAAAGAGACAAATCATAGGGCAGAGTGCAACTAAGCGTAACAGTTCTACAGACCATTCTTAACTCATGTGGGTAGAAACACAGAGCAACTTAATTATCCCAGAACCTTTGACTGACTCTACTCTGGTGTCCACCTCCTTTCTTTTTTCACTGATAACCCTTGATATCTAGAGAAAAGTCACTCTGGGACTATTGTTTGCTTCTGTCACGTTCAGGTATTAATATTGCCATTTCAATCATGAGACTTTATCTTTCCATTTTAAAATAAGTATGTAACATTTTTTTTCATCCCAACCAGCCCTGCAGTGATGTTCATCAGAAAGACAAACAGCTCTCAGACCTCTGCACACACACATAAACACACACACACCTCTGCCATCTTGCCTTTCTAGACACGCTGGCGGAGTCTAGCTCACTCACTACCTTAGTAGCTTTTCTATTAGAGTTAAAGGAGGGAGTCATAGAATGAGAAGCATACAAATCATGTCAGTTCCTCCCACTCCTGGAGTTCCCATGAGTCAGAAATCAAGAACAAAGCCTGCTATGAATAATTTTCTTGGAAAAGTACTTTTGTAAATAGTGAGGTAATGTCTTCGCTACAATTTGGTCTGGACTTTTATTCATCCATAATGGAAAACATGTTCCGTAATGCAGTGACAACACAGGAAACTTTTACGCTGTCTCAGAATCAATATACTTTTAGCTATGAGGGACAGCAGTACTTCTGAGTATATACAATATCTGCATTCACTCACAAAAAGTTAAGCATATTTTATTAAAATGTGTCCATAAGGACAAAATAGCTGAACAAAAAAAAAACAGTTTTCGAGAAATCTGAGAACCAACATGGCATATTGCTAACTCCTGTACTCTCTGCCAATCCATTTACATTTCGTTACCACATTCTGTAGGGAACAGCATCTTCTCTGACTGCATTCCCTATGAGGCTCAGGGGAACTTCTGGCCTGAGTGGTAGTGCATGCAAGTATTAGTGTTTACTAATGACTGACCAGCTTATAATAAACTAGCAACCGCAGCTTCCTCCCCCAGATGCCTGCAACCTGGGTCTGCTCACCTACAGAGACCCCCTTACCAGGACTAGTCACCTCTCCTCTTGGCTGTCCATAATTAGCATGCTGAGGTTCCTGCCTATTTAGGAAGTTGCTGCTGCTCCAGCAGAGAGAACAATGTCCACCTGACCCCAGCTTTTCTGGATGCACGTCTGTCTTTATTCCCTTCCACCACAGACAGGTTTCTAGGACAAAGCTATACAGGATGAAACACGGATGAAGCTTAGAAGTAGATAATAGGTAAAGTCAAACTGATACCTAACAGAATCTCTCCTCAGGCAGCTTCCTCTTCCTGGGGCAAATTTCCTCAGGAAAGCAAGACTTCTTACTTAAGACAAAGTTCTGAAAGAGAGAATACACACAAATACACACATAAACACATATACACACACAAAGAGAGAGAGTGTGTATGTGCAGGACGAATTAGCAGTCTTTTTAAACTTATAAATTTTTGTGATTTGCGGTTACAACATAATTACATCATTTTCCCTTTCCTCCCTCCAACTGTTCTCATACACCTTTCTCCTTGCTTTCTCTATAATTTATATCCTCTTTTCCTTTCATTGTTATTACATATGTATACATATGTGCATATAACATATATTTCTAAATACATAAATATAACCTGCTCAGTCTGTATAATGTTTGTGTGTGTGAGAGAGAGACAGAGAGAGAGAGAGACAGAGAGAGATCTCAGGACTGACAACTTAGTAATAAATAACTAATAAGGAGGGGAGAGGGATTTCCTTGGGCTGATCTTTTTCCTGCTGTCCGAGAAATATCAGAGAGCTGTACCCATGTAGTCTCAACAACATGGCTACTTAAGTGAGACCGGAATGACGATACAAATGGGCATGCTAGCATGGATGAAGAGGAAGCTCATGGTGGAGCCTCAGAGACAGAAACTACATAACATTTTTATTGTAGCCTCAACTTATGATCATATTTTTCTGCAGCTGGCCTAGACTTCTACACTCTCTAAAAGTGGTGCTTGGATTAATCTTTCAATAAAAAGGATAAAAAGTAATTTTCAGAAATATTTCCAATCTTCTCAGTCCTAAAGATGCTAATGATTACTATGATAATGATGAGATAGTTGTATGCCTCTAATTTCAGGCTTAGAACTTCATTTGGATTACAGTATTACTTTCCTTGTGTGCTCAACAAATGTCTCTCCTCAATGCTTTTATTCTCCCTCTGAGAGCTCTGATCCCCGGGATTCCTCCTTTCATCTTACTTATCAAATCTATACATTTAGGGCTCAGTGCATGAAGTGAATTTCTACACTTGATAATTTGGCAACAAACTGGAACTCAAAGTCAGTTATTAAACAAAGAGCCATGTTTTAAGCCTGAGTAAGTTATTTTAGTTCCGTGATTGGATTTGAGTCACTGAAATGACTCTAACTGTTGCTTATTTTCTCTTTCACTCTTTCTTTCTTCCTTTATTTCTATTCCTACTTTCAAATATTACTCTCAACTATTTCATTAGCCAAGGAAATAGGTTAGTGTGTTTCTTACATATACATTTTGTTTCACTCAATCTTCTCATTCTATAAGAGGAAAGTCTGTGTCTTGAGGTTAATTTGTTTTCGTGATGGGTTTGGGATATTCTCCCTAGACAATGCCTGCTTCCAAAGGTTTGGAATGCAAAGTGTTCTCTATCTATGAGATTCTAGCCGTAGCTACAGCAGACTACCATTCCCATCTGAGGCATTTACACAGTTCCATCATGCCCTTTCTTAGTTTCTTGAGAATCATAGACAAAACATCTATTGAAAGCTGTAATGGGAAAAGTCAAGCTCCTCATCAGTGTATGGAGACCTGGATTCAGGCTCTTCCCTGAGCCTATATTATATTATCTATCTGTATTCTCGTCTACAATGACTAAGCTGATCTTTAAACATTTGCACAATACAGGCATCTGTCTTCATTTTCTTGAGTTTTGTTTTGTTTGTTTGTCTTTTTCAATATTAAAAGGTAGATGGAAAAAATTGCTTTATGGACCTGAACTTTTTTTATATCCATAATAAAGTCATTCTTGGCAAATATATATACCTTCTTAGTGTGGCTCTTCTTAATTCTTGACTTACACACCTTAATTTCGAGTTGCTCTGGAGCACTAGTCACAGGCGTAAATGAATCCCTGGTTGTCACCTGCAGTTCCCACTCTATTTCCTCCTGTCCTCTATCTTTCTCAGGAGTGGTATTAGTGTTAGTTACACTCACACAGCCAAGCTAGGCTTTCTCCAACTTAAATCATGTTTTGTTTCAATGTGTGGAGTTTCCAGCAGTGTTACAATCACAATTTTGATGATGCAAAATGCAGCAAATTTTGTAAAACCATACAAAACAGTAATTTTCTCATCACAGTTTAAAATTTTGATGTGTCTGAAAAATATAAATCTCTTCCGGGAATGCTTTTCATAATTCAAAATCATGTCAAAGACAAAAATTCCAATGCTAATTTTATTTTACAAAGAATAAGCAAAGAAATAAACCTGAGATTTTTAAACTTTAGAAAAATCCCTGTCAGTGACCTTTCCACAATAAAAACAGTGAAGGGGGGTGGACCAGCTGCAATGCTCACTTACATCCATTTATATAGAAAATGGTTTCCTAAAGAAACTCAATATTTAGATATTTGAATAAGAAAACTGTTACTACCAAAATAAGATTACAAGGAATGCTTTTAAAATCAAGCTGGCCTGAGGGAGAGATAGCTCATTCTCTGAGAGAGAACTCATTCCTAAATAAGAATTACAGGCAATTAAAAATAATCTCTACTTTTATGCATGGGCATAAATCTGTGCTTAGACTAGCCTACAGAGGAACTTGTCCATAGTGTTATTTCATTTTTCTAAATCTTATGCTAAAAATTTTATAATGAACTTGTCATTATATTATCCCTTAGTGCTATTTTGCTTATACAGCTTGACCCTCAAAGGCTTCTGTGTGTATTTGAAAGCACAAGTCATGTGAAAGGTAGGATTTGCTCCATGCTTTTGAATAATGCCCAGTGATCAAATTAGGTAAACAAATGACAGGTAAAACATCCCAGGTGCTAAATTTGCAACCAAAACAGAAACCAGATCTGATTTAATCTATTCAAGGAACTAGTGTTTATATAGCATTAGCAATTCCAAACAGCTTCCCTCTACTTCCCTCTACTACATCCCTGTCTGCTCTGAAGGTGAAAGTGTAGATGTATCAAAGTCAGGTCTCTTTCAGAACCTTAAACATTTTCATCAAATGTTGCATTTAAGACTAGTGTTTGAGAATATTGTCTTTCATTAATAAACTCTTCAATTTGAAACCATTTGGGGGTACAGAACTGGAAAAGACATAGAAAAAATTCCCATATCCACTTTACTCCACTTCCTCAATATTAGCCTAATCCATCATCAACCATTATTATTGTTACCTCTTTTTTTTTGCAAATTAAGACAATAGCAGTGGCGTAGCACTATTAGACATGGCATAGAATTTGTTCTGATGTCACTGTTTCCCCACAGTTTTCTGTTTCTGGATGCCTCTTAACATTCAGCCACAGCATCCTTAGTCTCCTCAGGTATGTCACAGCATTTCACTATTCCACTGTTTTCTGGCCTTCTGCAATTTTGTCATTGTTTTCTTAAGGGTTTGTCAGTTTGGGTTTGGGTCACAATTCTTCTGGTTATACACTAAACAGATAAGATGCCAATATATCAGAAATACTCTACTGTATCAACATTGCTGATACTAGTAATGTCTACCTTAATCTTGCTGCTGATGGCAAATCCAGCAAGTGTTGTCTCCTTTCTATTCTTGATTTGGTCAAAGTGAGTCACTAACTCCCGGAAATGTTCAAGGGGAATTGAATTAAGCCACAGTTACTGCAAGGGGAATTACCACTTTATTTTGATGCTATATTTCCACATACTATGAGAAAGTAAATTGGAAAACATTGAAAAGTAATTGTATTGTTTTCAAAACTATGCTTAGCATATATTCTTAACATAGACAGAGAACTGCTCCTTTAACAAGCATTGTTTTGGGGCTTAGATCCTTTGCCCAGATATGTCAGCTTTTTTCCCCCAGACATTTAGACATTCACAGTATCCAACTAATTTTACCAAATCAGCAGAAAAACAACTGAACACACAACTCACTCTTTATTGAATAAACAGATGAGAAAGCTATCTTTGAGGAATTGTGATTCTATGCCCAATTTTTTTTCTAAAATGTCATCTCTTCATATTTCCAAATGCAAAGGGCATCTGAGTTTTGGGCTCACATCAGCTTCATATTTGATCAAGAAACTGTAACTCTTAGGTTTTGCTCCCAAATATTTAGACTTAACAATTTGTCAAGGACCTCAGCTACAAGCTTTTCTGTGAAACCCTCCAAGCACTTCTAATATTGTCTTAGAATGAGAATCAAAATTCTGGAGGATGATTAAAATAGATTGGGAACTGATAAAAATCTGTATTTCAAGCATCAAAACTATCTTTTCTGAGGTGGACATATAAACACATGGTAATTGTTGTTTAATAAGTCTTTAACATTCTCAGAAATCTCTGTCTTGCTCAGAATGATCAGTGACATCAATTCCAGATGAGAAATGAATAACTTATCTCCAACCTTCTTATTTTAAAGATTTCAGTGCATAATTGCCAGGTGAAAATTAAAAGCTCACATACTTTCAAGGCAACTTATGAGAAACAGCAAAAAGTAACGACATCTTGAATTTTACAGAAAAATGGATGGAGCTAGAAAACATTATTTTGAGTGAGGTAACCCAGACACAGAAAAACAATTGTCACATGTACTCACTCATAGGTGACACATCTAGCCTCCACGTTTGCACGCATGGATGAGCCCATGTGGATATCCATGCATCTACTATACTACACAGAGAGAGGGGGAGAAGGAAAGGAAGAATGGAGGGAGGGAGGGAAGGAGAGAGGGAGGGACAGAGGGAGGGAGAAAGGGAGGGAGGGAGGGAGGGAGAAATGAAGGGATAAAAAGGAAAAGAAAAAAATCTTGTCCCCACCCCACCACCACCTTTCACTAGTCCTTAGGTCATTCC
>JAQHUG010000002.1:3960329-3979580 GCA_028555095.1 Dicrostonyx torquatus
AAAGAAATCTCCATTGTTCTCATATACACTTGCCCTAAAAATGTTACATCTGTGATGCACTGCATATGTTAACCAATTCAATTTAGGCATCTAATCATGCACACATATATCAAAATATCACACTGAGCATAATTACACTTGATTTTCATTAGTCAATTGTACCTAAAGAATTTTGGAAAGCAAATACTTAGATAATTGTTTTTTAACTTAATCTAAACAAACATAGAAACAGTAAGCACTGCTCTAGTTTCCAAATTAATGTTTTTATTTGAAGCTTATGAAAAATGTATGTACAATTTCAATCTTGATCAAAATAACTTTCACCATTCTCAGTGGTTTTATTTCTTTTATTTTTTTAAACAAGTAGCCACAGTTTCCTGGGAGCTGATTATGTATTCTGAGCATAACTCTTCCAATTTACCCTGTCTGAATCTGCTGCCTTCTCAGGTGTGAAGTTGAATAGTCATGGCCCTGCATTTTCAAAGAAAATGGCTCTATGGGGTGGCTTTATGCAAACAGAAAACTGTTTATGAAGACAGGTTTGTGCTTAGTATTGGGTTTCCATGCCCATCTGTTATTGTGCATAACAATAATTGAGTTGTATTTAGAGTTTCTCAAAATTCTTGAGCTCAGAATTGCAGTCAATCCATTGAAAGTGTCATTTGCCAATCAATTCATTCTTTTTCTTAAGAACTTTTCTTCTTCATCTTGAGTCTTACAGCAAGAGTAGAGTTTGAATTTTAAAGACCTTGAACTATAACCCCACTCCTATGTTATATGGAGATTGCTTGTTGGTTCCTGGCCACCCTGCTAGCTTAGACCCAAATTAATCACACAGAAACCATATTATTTAAATTACTGCTTGGCCCATTAGTCCTAGCTTCTTATTGGATAACTCTTACATCTTAATTTAACCTAACTCAATTAATCTGTGCATCACCATGAAGTAGTGGCCTACCAGCCAAGTTTCAGCACATCTGTATCCAGTGGTGGCTCCATGGCATCTCCCTGACTCTGCCTTCCTTCTACCAGAATTCATTCCAGTTTCCCCTTCCTACCTAAGTTCTGCCCTATCAACAGGCCAAGGCAGTTTCCTTATTCATTAACCAATTAAAGCAACACATAGACAGAAGGACCTCCCATACCATTTCCCCTTTACTATGTTAAAGGAAAGCTTTAACATAGTAAAATTACATATAACAAAACAGGTATCAAGCAAGAATTACAGTTACAATATTTATATCTATTTTATCTTCTATTATAACTAAGGAAAACTATAACTATCTATCTATTCTTCAATTCCATCAAAGACTCCAGAAGGATATAATATTACCTAAGTAAACAGAAAGTACATTGTAAGCAACTTCCAAAACTCTAGAATTGACAGAAACATCTTGCTGCCTGGACAGTCACCCAATGTTCTTCTGTACCATTGGGGCATCCAATCTTCAGCCCGTAGGCCCATAGTATCCAGCAGACTTTTCCATGAAGCAGGAAATTTCAAAGACAGTTTTGCCTATCTTGGCAGTTTTCAAGTCATTTTCTTCTGTAGTCTGCAGAATATCTTGCAGACTCTTTCAAGAAGCAGGAACCCCAAAGGATAGTCTCACCTTTAGGCAAGTTCAACAGTCATTTCTCTGCGGATTCTGCATGTCCAGTTTATCAGTTCAGGCAATATTGTCGCAGGACAATATTACACTAGGTTGATTTAAAAGGGGGTATTTTATTGGAGGGGATAAAACTTACATATCAATGTCCCAAACCACGTTCCTCTGGTCGCAAACAGGAAACTGAGTCTAGCAAAAGCAGTCAGCATGAAAGCCGGAAGCAAGTTAGCTCAGAGAGCGGCTGCGGCTCTTTTTAAAATGAAAATCATGCCCCACATTGGGCGGGTATCTTAGAAGCCATTGGCTGAAAGCAAGAGGGCTTAATCTCCCGCAGCAAGGCAAGAGCAGTTTCTTGCCATAAGGAGAATCTTCTATGCCCATCATCCTCTTGAAGCACCTTAGTGCTGCCAGGAACAGATGTGTCTTACTGTCATGGAAAGTCTTAAGTTATTAAAACATTTTAAATGCCATATTCTGAAGGTCTCTGAAAGATTTGAAGAATACCTATCTAAATGAAATATATCTCTATACATCTATAAAATCTAACTAACATGACTACAGGCTTGGCTATTAGAGATGATTATCTATTAACCTATATTTCTTAATTATACATTACATTTTTAAATAAACTACATAAACACAATGCCTTAATCAAGGGCAGAAATGTACATATATAGTATAACAAACTTTACTTTAAATTTGTATTAATAAACCAAGATCCATACCAAAGCAAATTATTCATCTCTA
This sequence comes from Dicrostonyx torquatus, assembly GCA_028555095.1. Lineage (NCBI taxonomy): Eukaryota > Metazoa > Chordata > Mammalia > Rodentia > Cricetidae > Dicrostonyx > Dicrostonyx torquatus. The sequence continues at coordinate 3,962,684 of JAQHUG010000002.1, forward strand.
CAGCATATCCCCCTTTAAATGTAAACAAACAATTATAAACAATATTTGGGAATATGGATGTAGTTCTGTCCATACAGCTTACTGCTAATTGGGGTGCTGTTAATGAGGCCTTTCATGGTGTATCCTGTGTGCTAAGTTCATCTCAGTCAACAGTTGGGCAAAGTAATTTTTTGAGGGTGTTCATGTTGTTCTTGGGTCATGCCCTATCAAACCATATTGGTCTGGAAGCAATCCACAGGTTCTCATCTTCTGTGGAAACAACAGAAGAACCTCTTTTCCAAAGCCACATATCTTTAGACCCAAATTTGGAAGTCATGATACCTTTAGAACAGATAGGCTGGTTTAGCTTAGCAGCCCATACAATGAAATGTCTCTCTATACTTAGCTCCTTTGCAGTCAAAAAATTCAAAGAAAATACTATAATATACATAGTCCAGACTCTCTGTGAAATTTCTATTTTTACATGGCTTAGTTTTCTTTACTCCTTTTATGAATATCTGTACTCTGTCTCTTTAAAGACCTGTTTTGAAAAAAATCTTTACTTTTCTTCCAAGCTTATGTACATTTATCCAACATTGTGACCCATTTACAGTTCTTTTATGCCTGAATCTATTCTTATTGCATTATCTGTAATTCTCTACTGTCTTGAAGAGTTTATAAATGGTAAGCAGCTTGGTTGCAGCTGTTCTGGATGCTGGCTCTGCCTCTCTCCACTTTTAAAAAGGTGGAAGCACTACCTTGTTCGCTCTGGGGCCACCAGGCAGGAGTCTTGCTCAGCACTCCTACCCCAAGAATGAGCATGCAACACATAAACCCTTTTTATCTGAGTAAAAGCTAAGTCTGCCATGCAGAGCTCTGTGAATCCTAGAAATATCTCTGTGTATGGTGGCAGGAATCTGTCATGCTCTCTGGCCTGTGCAAGCCTAGTAGAGCTGATCCTCCACCTGCCCAGGCAGGGAACGCTGAGCCGTAGGCATGGTCTCAGCTACTTTCCTCCTGACCCTGAATGTGCACACAAACATCCGGGCCCACAACTGCCATTCAAGTGCTCCATTGCCTGAGTTTGTGCTGGCAACATGGCCCAGGAAACTGCACTTCAAAACTGTGCTGCTTTTTTTATGCTAAGGCCTAACCAGGAAATCCTCTGCCCACCTCTAGCAAGCAGAGTCCACCCAGAAAATGCTTAACTCTGTTCTTTTGTGTCTAGGATTCCTTTTTAAGCTTTCTCAGGTTTTACATGGATTTAGTCCACCACGCTGGTGTGCCAATCTGTGCCAAGCAAAGGTTGCTTGTTGGTTCCCAGCATTCCTTAGACCTGAATTAATCACACAGAAACTATATTATTTAAATCACTGCTTGACCCATCAGCTCTAGCTTCTTATTGACTAATTCTTACATCTTAATTTAAGCCATCTCCATTAATCTGTGCATCACCATGAGGTGGTGGCCTACCAACAAAGTTTCAGCACATCTGTTTTCCCTGCCTACCTAAGTTCTGCCCTATTAATGCCAAGGCAGCTTTCATTAACCAATAAAAGCAACACATAGACAGAAGGACCTCCCACACCACTCCTATCCTTCATCTATCTGCTGATTAGTTGCTAGACTTAAGCAAGCCACTTGCTCTCTGAAATTCAGCTTTCTCAATTATAAAATAATGAGATTTGAGTGAGAGGGCATACATTAAATAGTTTTTATGATGTCTGGAGTTGTACTTCATTAAAGTTATTTTGTGTGGATTAGTTAATGTTATATGTTTCAACACAGTAAAGAAAATTTAAATAAAGCTATACTTGGATATATCTGTTATCTAGAAGCCAAAATTAAAATTACATACATAAATGTAATAATATCAGAAAAATTTAGTTATACAATGATTTTAAATTTCATAAGATTTCAAAGATTTATGTAAATATATGAGAAAATATGTCAAATATTATAAAACTCCGTGCTGTGAATTTGACAGGATCTTAAACCACCCAGAACATAAACATTCTAGTACACCAGTGAGAGATTATTTAGACTAGAGTGGTTTGGGGCTTGCCTGTAAGGAATTATCCAAATTAATTATTGAAGTGGCAAGATCACCCTAAAAGAGGGTGGCACCATGTTATGTGCTTGGTTCTTGCATAGCATAAAACAGAGGAGACTAACTGAACTACTCCTGTGCTGATCTCTTGTTACTGACTGTGGACCCAATATGACCAGTTGCTTCAAGCTCCTGATGTCGTGACTTAGCTTCCATAATGGGCTGAACCCCGAAACCACACCAAAACAAACTCTTCTTTCCATAAGTTGTTTTGTGTTGGCATTTTATCAGAGCAACAGATATAATAATTTTCCTCTACAATGTAGAAATGTTGAGATAGTAAAGGAAAAGAGTGTTATATCATATATATGTTATATATCATATATATATTAACATATATGTTAATATCATAAGTATTCTTTTTATTTCAGCCTATTATTTATTTTTTAAAAGAATAAAATTATATAAATCACACATTGTCATTTGTAATGTGAGAATTTACTAATCAGACCTTTAAAGTACAGACAGGAAAACATCGTGAAAGAGATGTGAAGAAGAAGCATTATCCCAAGAAACAATGAGACAATGGCTTAAGTTTGATGAGTTTGTTAGGGTTTGATTGAGTAAAGCAGCAAAGTAATTGAGAGATCAAAGGAAGAGAAGTTAATTAAGGAAGTGACAACTGGTTGTTTCCCATTCTGGAGGGTTGCTGAGATCAATTCTTCAAAGAACTCCTTGAGGAATCATAGAGCGAGAGCTTCAGAGTAGGAATTTAAATCCCCTAACTTTTTCATTCACTACATAAAGTTTATCCCTGAGGAGGTTAACTGATCCATGCCTAGCAAATCTCAACTGCCAAACTGTGCAGGCTTCATGATATTTGAAAAAGCAGACTGTCTGTGCTAGCCCTAAAGAAACTAAGTATGGAGAACTGTCCATCACTGCAGTGCTGAAATCATCAGCCACAGCACACTGATGCACAAACCTCATTCAAATCCCAGTTTGACATTTATAACCTACGTGCCTTGGAACAAGCTACTTCATCTTTGTAAATCTCTGCTTCATAGTCCATAAAATTGTGATAACAATAGTATCTGCTTCTTTGGAATTTCTATAAAAGAAGATATAATTTGTTTCCTGAGCGACTATTTGATAGTTGAGGAGACTGTATTCATCCCTGTTCCAAGGTATTATGTTTGAAATGGATGTGCATGAAACCTGATTAGTCCAACTGTGGATGAGTATTGGCTCATGGGCTGTTAGGTTTCACAAAGCAATTTAACTCTTCTGATAAGAACCTTTCTGAATTTTATCTGTCAAAGGTATGCCAAGACACCAAATTCACAGATATTTGAGAGGAATATGAGGAAATAATAAGGGGAACGTTTCCTTAAGTCAGTCTTTTCTATTGTGAGCAGGAAGCAATGTGGGTTTCTTATTTCCTATGTTGGTATACTTATTAATATTTACATTTGTATCTTTGTGTGCTTGTTATTCACCCGTACCTGGAATTATGACAAGGGTTGGATTCATATTTTATTTGAAATAATGCATATAATTAAGAAATGTCTGTAACTGTACAAACATGGTACAATATAAGAAAATTTTGAAGAGAGAGCTGGAAAGGTGACTCAGCACTTAAGAGCACTTGGTAATTGTGCAGAGCACCCAGGTTTGCTGGTTTTCAGTACTCACACATTGACACACATGGATATAATGTCCTGCTTTGGCCTCTGAGGGAACCAGGGATGTGTGGGATACGCATACATATGTGTAAGGCAAACTCTCACACACATAAAATAAAAATAACCTAAATCATGAAAAATGAAGAACACTTGAAAGAAGAGTGATGACCTTAATAGGGGTAGCACATAAAGCATTGGGGAATAGCTGTTTGAGAATCCTTTGAGGGGTCATAAATTAGTTGCAAATATCACTGTATTTTATTATTCAGTAAATTCTTTTGCCAATTTGTATTTTGTGAAGTACATATTTTCCTAACCAAGATAAACCTCCTAGCCTTAGAGACAGGCTCTGGGTCCCTGGGTACTTCTTCAAGCACAGGTCCTCACTGGTTGAAGGAGTGGATCTGTGAACTTGCATGCTGTTCCAAAGCAGACTTCTCCAACTCAAAGCTCCAGCATTGCACCAGTGATATAGAAAATCATGAAGATAAGTCTGTGTAAAGTAAGGATGGACAAATGAGTGATTTCCAACCCCTTCAGTTATCCAAGATCATTTAACAAAGTCTAAAGAATGTAAGGCTTGGTATCATGGATGTGTCCATAAATGCTGTTCTTTGGCTTGGATATGGAGGTCATGCTATTAAACTCCAAAGGTCATTCAAACTAAAGATGTTTTGAGGAGAAGTTGTTTCCCTGACTCTTCATAAAAACAGAAGTCTTATTTTCGTTTTTTGTGCTACTTGTCTAACTTGTGGAATTTCAGTTGACATTTCCCTTTAGCTCTATAAGGGAAATATCTTTGGAAAAGCCTACTGAGTTACACATAGAAATTAGTATTGGGTTATTAATTGTCTTTCAAGATGTGTCTTTATAAGATAGTATTGATAATTTATACCACTTTTATTGATAAGAGATGACTACAAGCAAAAAGAGATCTAATATCAGTGTGGCTCCTTTATGTTTTCTTCAAGTTTTGTTTTTCTTAAAAGTGAATCCTTGTTTTTGAATTGTAATGTTTTACTTTATAGTTTAAAAATTTAAACAATAAAAATATTTAATCCATAAAGCATAATGACCATATGGCTATCAACTAAAAGTCAGAAAGTCAGATAATAAAGGGGTCTCTTACTCTATACCATATCTAAAGAACAATAATGAACTATATCATACAGCTATCAACTAAAAGTCAGAAATATAGATAGTAAAGGGGTTTCTTACTCTATACCATATCTAAAGAACAATAACTAACTATATAGCAAAGGAGTTAAAAATGCTGCTTAGCCAAATTTCTTCAAATGAAATGATCGCTTTTCTTCCCAGTGGATTAGCCATGCCCCTGCCCCCAAGGCTGTTGGTGTTACCTCTGATATTGATTTTAGCTGATAAAAACTTAATAATCCTCTCTTTTGAATTGTGTAGAGGTTTTTATCTCTTGTGCATCCACAACAAAATAAAATCTAGCTTGTGTTTTATGTTTTAGATGGAGGAATTACTTGTATAGATTTTTTAATCTCTTTAGAAATACAGTCCTTGTGTTAGTGTCTCTTCACTGCTACACAGTGAAAACAGAGGTATGTGTGAACATAAAGCACTCAAAAATCTTGAAGAAAGATGAATAAAGAAAGTGGGAAAATAAGAGTTATAGAAATATCAACTATTCATAGGAAGTCCTTTATAAAAATTCATAATAGGGTGAAAATACAAAAATACTGTCTTGACATATATTAAAATATAAAAAAGGACCATCCAAGAGGAAAGCCATGCCTCATTATAGATACACAGACAAAAAATCCAAATTATATTTCTAAGATAAAAGTCAGATAACACGTTCAAAAGAGTATTATTAATGCCTTAACCACATGTACTCATTTCTTCACCGTGATCCTTGCCAAACTTACTCTATTTACTATGGGGAAAACCTGTTTCAGAGGCATGATGCCTCATCATACTTCCTAATTTCTGCCATATTGTTACCTGCTGTGTTCTAATCTCCAGTTGGGCAGCTGAAGTAATGACTGACCTTGAAATTCAGTGGATACTGCTCAGTGCACACATTTCAGATTCAGCTTTTTCAGACATAATGCTATTGTATTTGAAGCAGAATTCACACTGGTGGTTTGGGAAAGATATTGCTCCTGAGTTTAGAAAGAAATGTTGATTTGATTTTGAGTTAATGAATGATGAATTTGTTCTATGATGATGTATCAGTTTCATGCTAAGAAGTGGGGCTTCAGAAAATCATTATGAAACTCAACTTGCCAGACTAAGTTGTTTCACTTTAATTGAGAAAGCTCATCTGAAGCCCAGATCTACCCTGGGACGGAATGCTCAGAGTACACACAGCACAAATAAAAGCAATTAGATCTACTACCTGGGATTTGATGGTCTGCCTCCTCAGAATGCCTGATTATGTTCTAGTCTCAAAGGAAGACTCCTGTGCAGTAGCTTAACTGTTTCTCCTCCAAGTAGGAAATGCAGCTAGGAAGTATAGCTTGCCTTGGGACAACGGTGGAACTATTTCTCCAGGGGCAGCTACAGTTTTATAACATTCTATATATACGTTAGTGTTTGTGAGAGTCTCAGATACATGGAGGAATCATAGTTCTTCCTTTTTATGGAGGATGAACTTATTCTATAAAATTGTCAATTATCTACGTAAAAATTTCTAAATTTATACTTCGGAATTTTGCTCACAGAAGTCATATTCAGCTACTCCACTCTGCAGGGGTATAGTTTATCATATTTGCTGAGTTCTACTTCTCAAATTAGATTTATAAGAAATAAACAGAACTTTAGTAAGATTTCCAGAAGTTTTTCTAAGCAATTCAGGTTTAAATATAACAGAAGAGCTCTTGACTGATCAAACAGTGGTCCTTTTTTCTATCAAAGCTTAAAAGTCAAAAAAAATATATTCTTTGTTCAAATTTCATTGTGAAAATAGAATTTAATGATATCTCCCTTTAAAACTACAACACACGCCGGGCGGTGGTGGCACACGCCTTTAATCCCAGCACTCAGGAGGCAGAGGCAGGCAGATCTCTGTGAGTTCGAGACCAGCCTGGTCTACAAGAACTAGTTTCAGGACAGGCTCCAAAAGCTACAGAGAAACCCTGTCTCGAAAAACCAAAAAAAAAAAATGTACAACTCACATGCACACACACACACACACACACACAGAGAGAGAGAGAAAGAGAGAGAGAGAGAGAGAGAGAGAGAGAGAGAGAGAGCAATCCATTTGTACACATTCTTCACATTTGAACTGTGAATTTCTTTTTTTTTTATTGTTAAAAGAAAAATTTACATTTACTCCCCTTGTTCCCGGCCCTCCCGCTCCCCCACTACCCCACTACCCTCCTCCTGCTTCCTTATGATGGTGCAGGATACCCTGTCCTATGGGAAGCCCAAGGCCCTCCCCCCTCCATCTCAGTCAACTAACTTAATTCTTATGCAATCAATAAATTGGCCAAGTCGTGAGAAGAAAGTAACTAACTACATTTATCTAATCTTCAACCCAATCAAAGATCTGAGAAGGGAAATAACATTACCTGAGTGATTAGGAAGTGCAATCAAACAACTTCCAAAATATGTAACAAGTCACAGAGACAGCTGGCTACCTGGGCAATCACCCAAAGTCTCATTTGCAGTGTTGAAGCAACCAACTTTGGCTAAGGCCTAGCATAACTGACAGATTATTTTTAAAGGCAAGGAAATTTTCAAAACCATCTTACCCTGTCTTGGCAGGATTTGACCGTTTTGCTTATCCATTTCCAGCTTTTATGTATTTTGTCAGTAGTTGAGGTATGGGCATGAACTGTGAATTTCTTGCGTGGTCTGTGAGGACCTTTAGCTACATTCAGCTACAGGACAACTCCCTGGAGTAGAACTTACTTTCCTTGTTCTTCATGATGTCAGAGGCATAGGGCAACATAGTCTGTTTCTGAATAGCTACCGCAGCCTATCATTTACACCTATCCTGGTATAGTTAAACTATAACATAACTTCTCTCTACTCAGTTTCTCTTTTGATAATTTTATGTACCCCCTGGAGAAATGGGAGAAGTTTTTGTCTATGAGATGTAGAATTTGGGAGTCATCATTCCCTTTCAACCAGAGAAGCTGAACACACTGAATATAAACAATTGAGAGCACACACCAAATTATCACCCTAAAATAGTGAGAAACAGATAAACTAAACCTAAAGCTACTTATCTGAAAAAGAAACCACTGGAAACAAACAAAAACAAACTGGTAAAACCTGAATGACTAATTTTACCAATTGGTGGAGACTGAATTAGGAAGAGCTTAATTAAAAACACATAGGTAGCACAGTGGTAACGTCACCACCAGAACGTTACAACTAGTCAATGAAACTCTCTGTGGAGCTTTGGCTGCAAAAGAAGGATCACTGTGAAGTAAGTCAAGAGCACACTCAGTAACAAAGGTGTTCTGTATTATAGGAAAAGACTCACAAGGGCACTATGTCACTGAGGAAAATGACATGTGTCCATCTCCAGCCTTTCTGCCCTTCCTGTCTGGCTGAAAAGAGGCATGTGAAGCAGGATAGTCTATTGAAGGTGGGCACATGTGACCACTAAGTCCATAGCCTATATCTAGATCATAGAACACTTTCTCTCCCCAACACCTTGTCACCACCTTAACAGAATTCCAGCAGATAAATCCTTCATTAGCTCTGTAAGAGGTCTGCAGTATAGATTCTCTACGAGTGGCATTTAGGGAAATGCATGAATAAAAACAGAGATGCAAGGACACACGGAGCATAAGACAAAACAACTGAATAAATAGAATCTATTTTAAAAGAAGAACATTGGAGAGGGCATAAAGACCAATAAAGGTTTTATTTTATATTTTAATGTATCTAAAATAGTTTTAAAATTGTAATAGTAAATTTTATTGGGTAATTACGGTATAAAATCAAGAGTAATGTGTAACAGGCATACTGTTAAAGAAAAGCAGAAGGAGCCAGGAGTATTCAAAATGTATTTCAATTAAAAATGTATATTCTAGAAAATAGTTTAAAAGGTTAGAAAGAATCACAACTATTAAGAAAAGAAATAAGTCAAAACATAACCGTATAATATTTGACACTAAAAGAGAGGAGGCGTATAACAGAGAAAAAAGAAACAAATATAAAACAATGACAGCAGTTGAATTTACTCCAGTTATATTAGTAATCTCTTTAAGTGTGACACTTGACAGCACATCCAACAAAGAAAGAATCAAGCTGCAGAAAAGAAACTTGACCCCGGCTCTATGGTCTCTATAAGAAATTCACTTTATTTGGTAATTTGATATCTAGTTTCTTGAGTTCCTTATATATTTAATTGACCCAGCAACTCTACCATCCAAATCAATCTAGTTGACATTAAGAAAGAGAGAAGTCCAAGGATGGGGTTAGCACCAATTATCTAAGTAAAAGAAGAATTAACATAAGTTTAAATGAAGCAGGAGAAAATATATAATAAAAGTTATAGCAGAATTAATATTAATAATATTTAAATAAGGAAAACCATCAAGAAAGTTAATGAGGCCAGTAGCTACTAGTTCTTCCAAAAGATTAACCACAACAACAAAACTCCAATCAAGAAATTAAGGGGAAAAAAGAAGACACAGATTTTTAATAATAGGAATGAAGGATTGTGACTGATGATTCTACAAACATTAAAAGGATAATAAAGAACAATCATGAACAATTATACACACAAATGCATTAACCCACTTAAAATATGCAATCTTTAGAAGTTAACCCACTAGAGAAAGGGCCAACAAAGTTTCCTAGATCTAGTAAGAAAATTGTAACCACACTAGGGGTCTTAGCAAAAGGAAAGCAACAGGTATGTAGCATACCAATAATGAATTCAACTAAGTAGTTAAAAGCCTAATGGCACTAATTTTCCACAATGTCTTTCAAATTAAACAGGGTAAAAATGTACCTCAACATCATTGTGAAGTTAATTGTTCATGTCTTTCAAAGAGATCACCGGGATCCCACTTCACAAGGTTTTCTTCTGACGTCCACACATGTGTACCCACACGCCTAGAAATGAACATCATCATCATCATTTAAAACTCCATGGCAAGAGTTACAGTACTGAAAATAGCCTGGTATTGGCATAAAAACAGACATGAGGACCAATGGAAATGAATCAAAGACCCAGATATTAATCCACACACCAACAAACACCTGATGTTTGACAAAGAAGCAAAGAATATAAAATGGAACAAAGAAATCATATTTAACCAATGGTGCTGGCATAACTGGTTGCCAACATGTAGAATAATGTAAATATATTCAGGAAATTGATCATCTAAAGAACAAATAATCCAATGAAAAAGATGGAGTACAGACCTAAACAGAGTACTCTCAACAGAGGAATCCAAAATGGCTGAAAGACATTTAAGAATTGCTCAACATCCTTAGTCATCAGAGAAATGCAAATCAAAACAACTTTGAGATTTCATCTTACACCTGTAAGAATGGCCAAGATCAAAAACACTGATGACAACTTATGCTGGAGAGGATGTGGGATAAAGGGAACACTTCTGCATTGCTGGTGGGAGTGCAAGCTGCTACAGTACCTTTGGATATCAGTATGATGATTTCTCAGAAAATTAGGAAACAACCTTCCTCAAGACCCATCAATACCACTTTTGGGTATATATGTATATATACCCAAAGGATACTCAATCATATCACAAGGACATGTGCTCAACTATGTCCATAGAAGCATTGTTTGTCATAGCCAGAACATGGAAACAACTTAAATGACCCTTGACCAAAGAATAGATAAGGAAAATGTGGTACATTTACACAATGGAGTACTACACAATAGAAAAAAATGACATCTTTAGATTTGCAGGCAAATAGATGGAACTAGAAAACATCATATTGAGTGAAGTAACCCAGATCCATAAAGACAAATATTATATGTACTTACTTATAAGTGGTTTTTAGACATAAAGCAAAGAAAACCAGCCTATGAATTACAATCCCAGAGAACCTAAACAACAAAGAGGACCCTAAGAGAGACATACATAGATCTAATCTACATGTGAAGTAGAAAAAGACAAGATCTCCTGAGTAAATTGGGAGCATGGGAACCATGGGAGAGGATTAAAGGGGAGTGGAGAGAAAGGGAGGGGAGCCAAGAAAAATATACAACTCAATTAAAAAATAATAAAATAAAAATAAATTCCTGTGGCACTTTTAGTGCCTTCATGCATCCTCTTCCCATCTGACAGAACCTTCCAGTATGTAATGCCAATTCTAAGAACCTAGAAATTATGATTAATCCTCAAGAGTCTTATTTTTACAACAATTTTAAAAGCAGTCCTGGTAATTTTCCTTCCACTGTAACTGATCTTCACACTGCTGCCCTCTCTCATCTTGCTAACATAACTAACATCCTTCCCTTTGGCTTCCGGTCATGCACAATAACCACGTCACACTGCCCTCTCTGTTCCTCTAATTACATGCTCTCTACCTCCCAGGAGGACTTGCCACAGAATCAGACTTTGGCATTATGCCAAGCAGAACAATTCAGTAGCTCTCTTCAGCATGTTTACATCAACATTGTGATCCTCAAAGTCCTGCTTACTTCAATTCCTACCTAGTTCTCTCACTGTTTGTGTTTTATTACACTCCAGACTGGACCAGCCTACACTCAAGACCTCCACCATGAACTTTTTCTGTAAGCCAGTGTATTCAACTCAGCCTCCATTCACTCTGTTCCCCACATAGTCAACTGCTACTACTTCAGGCTTTGCACCAAATGTCTTTTAAAAATGTTTCCTTGATCCCCTTTTTAGAGAACGCTTTCTTCTTTCTTTCTTATAAATTAATCCTAGAAAGGAAAAGAAGCTACTTGATTTGTTTACTTCCTTGGGATGTTTCTGCATCTCTCTGATCTTGGAAGTAACCCTTACCCTTACTCCTGTTGACAGCACCAATAAAACCTCACTTTGGGTCACGTGACAGATGCACGTGCATACAAGTGCTGCATCACCCCAGAAAAATTCTGTCACGTGACACAAAATTATTTTTTGGTCCACAGACTTAACGTTCTCCAAGTTTGTTTGGGACTGTGGCCTTCCATTTCCCCTTGGAAGAACAAGCCACAGGAGTAAAGATCAAAAGTGCAGAATCAGAGTCTTGATTTAAATTTGGCTAGAGTACCAGCTACAGTTTCTACTTCCTTTAAAAGCATGAAGCTATCCTGAGAAATGCGGTGTGTTCCACCTATAGAAAGGGCATTTTGTGAGTGAGATCAGCAGTTGGTGGCTTTGTGGATCTTTTGTTAATGAATGGTGTCTGTTCATTCCTTTGTTTCACAGTCTTCATCTACATGTGATGAGTAATTCACCTGTACGTGATGAATCTGAATACTTCATCCACATGTAATAACCCCGAGTATTTAATCCATACTAACGATGATATTATGTAAATACTATTTCAAGCCATTATATTTCAACTGAAGTTTATTATAACAGTTTTGACTATTTCTCTACTATTAAAGTTAGTTTCTTTCTTTCTTCCCTATGTGTATTTAAACTACATTGCAATTATGTATATGTTTATACTTTAAAAATAATAATTTATAAATATTTTTAATAATTACTGCAAACATTTATCATTTACAGCATGATGCCTTTATACAATGTAGACATGAAATTTTTATTATAGTCAAGAAAATCAACATAATATCTGTTTCTTTACAACATTAATTTGTATGAAAATAACCTGAAATCTGAACAAATTTGCAATATGCAGTACTTACACGGTTACTATTTTCCTTTTAATGGCTATAACAAATCAAAATGAATTTAACTACTCAGAATTTATTTAGCACACAATTACTATTTGCCATAAGTGAGATAAATAGTAATGATTCAGCTGTTGCTTCAGCTCAATCTCTGAAGAATAGGTTGTAGTGCTGGCTGAATGAATTCTGTCTTGAGCTGGAGGCAGAAACTTTCCAATCTTACCATATATCCAGTGGAACTCAGTGATTCACGGTTGGAGAATTAAGGTCCTCCATGTGTTGCTAGCATTTGGACAAAGAGTCAGCATTCCCCTCCAATGGCATATAGCATCAAGGTTTTCAGACAGTCAGAGAATATCTCTCTGAAATCTGACACTGTGATAAGCTCAACCCCATCCAGAAACTTCCTGTGTGATTAAGTCTATGTTTAGAAACAGTTACAGTTTAGATAAGTGATCCAATATCCTGTGTGCTTGAGGCTTGGTCCCCAAACAATAGTACAACTGGGAGGTGATGGACCTTTTAGGATGTAACAGACTGTTTGAGGTCACTGGAAACAGAGGATAGTGGTATCTCTCTCTCTCTCTCTCTCTCTCTCTCTCTCTCTCTCTCTCTCTCTCTCTCTCTCTCTCTCTCTCTCTCTCTCTCTCTTACACCCTCCCTCTCACCACCATGATCCTCTACCTCACCACAGGCCCAGTCACGCAGTCACACATGTCAAGTATTCATTCACTGGTACCTCTAAGGCTGTGAGCCAAATTGAACCTTTTCTCTTTGTAACACTGCCTCATCACCTATATAACAGGAAGTGGATAAGCATAGTAACTTAATCAAGGAAGAAATATGTGATTGTAGCTAACAGTCATACCAACACGCCATAGCAGGAGATGGTATGTAGGAGATAAACCAGGTGATGGGAGTACTGGGTCGATTTAAGTTTACCAAACTCACTACAAATCTGTTTCTACATCTGGCCCCTTGCTTACATTTTTCACTTACTGATTATTTGCATTTCATCATAAAACCATATTAAAAAACAAATAAATAAACAAAAACAAAAATGTAAAGAAACCTGATGCCAAGCCTAACAACCTGACTTCAATCCCTGGAACACACATGGTAGGGACAACTCAGCACTGCAAGTTGTCCTCTGTCTTCCACATGTGCACACACACATACATAATTATACACACAGAAAATTAGATAAATAAAAAGACAAAAACTTGAAAGGGCAAAGAAAGGACACATTATAAGAGTCATTGTCTGCCCTTGAGTTCTTTTTGGGGAAATGACTGTCTGCCAAAGGTCATTTCTAGAATAAATGATAGCTCAGCTGAATGAATGTTCTTAGATCATTTTTTGTTTCCTCTCAGAATTTTAAATACTTTCCAGATGGCATTTAAAGCTGTTATGAAGAGCTTGCTGATATTTATGGTTTCCTCAATCCCTCCCACTACAGGAAAAAGGATGTTTTCCTTTTCTACATGTCTGAAGAATTCTGGGATTTGCACCTATAGTTTGCTTAGGATATATGTTTGCAACTGTCTAAATTTGGTAGGCGTTTCCTCATTTTACGCTTCTCAATAGTTTTTCTCCTCCATTAAATAGATTCTATCCTCCATAGATAGCAAGTGTCCTTATATTAGATCATCTTTGGCCTCTGAATTGCCAATTTTCTATAATTTTTAAGTCTCTATGCTTATATTTCTTTATTGAATTTACCATCCTAACTTCCCCACCCCCAGGGCTGAAATTCAATATTTTCTTCTCTCTTTCTGGTCTCATCTTGTTTCTAATTTATTTATTAGAGCTATAAATGTTGATGTTTTGAACTTGATTTGTTTTACTAGCTCTGAAATTTCCCCTTTCATTTTATTCTCGTTTAGTGCCTTGTCTTTGACCCGTTGTTTTATTGATTCTGTATTTTTATTAAGTTCTTTATAGCTCAAACCACACTTGGAAAGTTTTTCCCTTTCTTAGACAATATATTTTCCTGACTGCGTACTTCATCTGTCTGACACTGCTATATTCCATTCTCCTCTACATTGTTGTTAAACATTTGTCCAGCAACTAGTAACTTCTGAATACCATTCTGTTGGTCATGGGTATATTTCTAGTGCAGATGTCAGTTTCTTCTGAAGTTATGTGAGTGACTTCTCCTTGACACTGCCACATTTATCCATGCTACAACTTCAATGTGAGATTTTGTTTTCTGTACATTTAAATTGTTATGTGGTTTGTTGTGTTGAAAATCAAGAGAGAAGACCTGAAAATAAATGCAAACCTATAACAGAGACTGCTCATTTGTTTCCTGGCCACCCAGACCTGGCCAATAGCTTAGGCATATTCCCAGCTAGCTCGTATGTCTTAATTAACCCATTTCTTTTCATCTATGTATCACCACAAAGCTGTGGCCAATGAGCAAGTTTCCAGCGCCTGTCTTTTTTGGTGGCTACATGGCATCTCCCTGACTCTGCCTACTCTCTCTACTTATCTTAATTCTGATTTCCCACCTGACTTTATTCTGCCCTGCCATAGGCCGAAACACCTTCTTTATTAACCAATGGTAATAAAACATATTCATAGAACCCAGAAGGGAATCCCATATCAAAAACCTTCTAAGAAAATGATGGTCTTTAATCTTAGCTTCAGTCCTTTTTGAATGTCTTTAATGATTTGTGGGGAGTGGGATGTGAGACAGGATCTCATAGAACATTAGAGGATAATGTCGAATATTTTATCCTCGTGTTTCCATATCCTAAGTTCTAGAATTATGGGAGTATCCCACCATTCCTGCTTTATTTATTTTATGAGATCAAACCCAGGACAATGCTCATGTTATAAGCAAGTATTCCCCCAATTGAGCAATTATACATCTCAGCCTTGAATAGCTTTAAAGAGTAAAATCTCATGACCAGGACTATTTCCTGCTCTTAAATACTTTGTCTAGTGGGGAAATATTCTTAAGATAATTTTTTAAGTTCAGTTGAGACTATTCTAAATGTTCATATTTTGACTTTCTGTACCCAGTCTTGACAGTGTGTCAACACCTCTATTCTGGAATACTTTTCCATTCCTCCCTATTATTCTTACATAAGGAGTGTGGCAACCACAGGATCAGAAGCCATTGGATGATGATATTTTAGCCCTGTCCTTGGACATCATTGCTTGAACTTTGTTGTGCCAGGCTGGCACTTTCTATTCATCATATATTATAAGACCTAGAGATGTCATATAATCATCTTTACCTCAGTTTCCATCTCCTTATATTTTAAAATGTAGAATTAAAATACCTAAATATCAGTGGCTAAATATTGTTGAATACTCATAGAGCTATAAATATAAATGGGGAAATCACATATGTGTTTCTATGAAAAGTGACCCCTTAGATTCACTGGCAGGCATAAAGTGGGAAATTCAGCACCACCCAAAGAGTAGGCTTTTCAGCAGAAAGGGAACTGACAAAAAAAAATATGGATATGATCATGTAGTGATGTGCACACATCTCTGGAAAGATATGGATGTAACTAATGAATACCAGATATTATAAATCAGATATTATATAGTGCCTTGAGTTTTAAACACATACATGCATTATCTAATCAACTTTAATTTTAATAACTACTTTAGAAATATCAACTGTACTCTAGAGCATCTCTTTTCTCCTTATTTTTGTCAGAGCTTTCCATCCTTGGTTCTTCATGACTGCCACTCTTATGAGAGTTAGATGATGTGGCATTACAATTTAATGTGTTTCTCTCTGATGATCAATGATACTGAATTATTTTATGTACCCATGGGCCATTTGCATGGTTTTCTTTGAAAAAGATGCTTTCATATTGTGCATATTTGCCTCCTGTCATGTGTGCTTTGTAAACTTGTGCTACAAGGAGGTTTCACACCCTATGGCTCTGCTGTTTATTGTAAAACAGCTTTTAAGTTTCATAATACCACATCTGCCTTTTATTGCATTAATGTTTTCCTGTGATTTGAGAACATTTTTATAAAATGAAGGAAAGAAGAAATGAAAGAAAGGAAGGAAGAAAAGAAAGAAAGTTTTGCCAGTTTCGATGTTCTGAAGTCTTTCCTTGTGTTTCCATATTTTCACATCTCTCAGGTCTCACTTGAATGTGTTGTGAACCTATTTTCATAATAGGTAAGAGACAATGTTTTATTTAGTCTTCTTAAAAGAAACTGCTGTTCTGCTCTTGAGTTTTTAATTCAAGTCCCTTCAATTATATTCCTTTGTTTCTGCTTATTTCTTTTGCTTATGAATCACTGTTGCTTTATAAATGTACTTTATAAATAGCCTTGTTGATAGGTGTAGCTAAGACTATTTATCTTTTGCCATAGAATTACAATCTGCAAAAATGACATAATCCATTTATTTATTCTTTAAACTAT
>JAQHUG010000002.1:4024543-4037159 GCA_028555095.1 Dicrostonyx torquatus
TCTCATGTATTGGTTTTGGGAACCTATTCTATATGGATGCACACCTTCTTGGACCGGGATGGAGTGCGGAGGGCCTTAGGCTTCCCACAGGGCAGGGTATCCTGCCCCATCTTAAGGAAGCAAGGGGACGGTGGGTGGGGTATTGGGGTGCAGGAGGGCCTGGGACAAGGGGAGTAAATGTAAATTTTTATTTTAACAATACAAAAAAGAAAAAAAAAAGAAATGTGGTTTGGGAGGCCACTATTGAGGTACCAGGCAAACTTTTTTCCTGGTCAGAGCTCTCCTCCTGGCTTGTGGACAGGCACCTTTCAGAGTGCTTATTCCTGTGTGCTCATGAGAAGAAAGTTCAATGGAATCTTTTCTTTTTTGTAAAGTCAGGAACCATGTGTGTGTGACACTGTTCAATTGCTTCTCTAAGGGCTTCAGCAAATGTGTTGTAGGAAGGAAGGAGAGATACAACTTGATACATAAAATTCTGAATCCAATTTTAACTTAAAATTATATATATATATACACACACATACATATACTTCTTTATCAGTCAAATGCTTATTTTTAATAAGGTATTATTTTCTGAATTTTGTATAATCGGACTGAATCATGCGTTCATGTCATTATTTTGCTTCCATGTGGACATTTCACATATGATTTTGATCTTGATTCATATGATTATATATTTTGAAATGTGTTGCTTTCTACTTGAAATGCAGTGTCACATTTTCTGAGACAAATTGTAATCCCAGAGCTCATTAAGAGAAAGAAAACAAAGCAGAAGTCAATTAAGAAGGAAATACAGAGATTCAAGAGTCATTGTGGGACTCCACAGGGAGCTCCAATCACTGGTTCCAGCCTGTTTCTTATGTGCGTCTCAACCCTTAGAACACATAAATTCCTTCCATAGACTTTTGTTTTTAACTGAGCTTAACAGAATTCAACCTGCTTCTTATAGTCCAGATTTTTAACTCAATCACATGCACAGACAAGATTTTTAAGAGTGGTCTCCGTAAGCTGTCTCCACTAGCTCACCTCACATCAAAGGTCTACAATGTACCTTGTACTGTGTTAGCCAAGCATCATAAAGACCAAGTTGAACAGCTTTTGTTATAAGCCTCAAAGTCATGTGCACTGTCTTTGGTTTCACAAGAAGGTCACTGATATTCTTACATGGGCTTCTGTTGTACTTGGCGTCTTTCCTCACATGGTTCTTCCTATTGTTTCCATAACACATTAAGGCTGTTTTTCTCTGAAACATTTCATCCACACCCATGAGCCTCACTTTCATACACAGCTGCACACAGTCATGCTAACACAGTTAATATTTTACCTTGTACTTCCCTGATTTAATAAAGTTTTTATGGTTCTACAGCTCTACCTGTGTGAATTAAATTCTGTACACTCTCACATAAGCATTATCACAATATTAATAGATAAAATTTCCTCTTACTTTTCCAAATTTCAGCACACCCTCACCATCATCTAAAAAACTATCAGACAACCTCAAAGAAGATGTTATTTCAATTTTATTTCTATTATACACCCTGTTTATTAAACATATTTTATGTTTAATAAATGGCACTACCCCATAATTTCTACATATGTTTAGGTATATTAAACAAGACTTTTAAATTTTTCATTGTTCTTGTCAATGAGGGAAACATGGAATATGGAATCAAATAGCTAATTTGCAGGGCTTGAATGGCAGTACTATCTTCATGTATGCCAATGACTGCTTGTTAGTATTGGCAGTCTAGACTGCGTCTGGAAACAAAATCTTAGGGTGATACTGCACTATGCAGAATACAATAATGAGTCTTCTTAACAAGGATGAAGCAGATGATAGAGTACAGTCACCGATTTTCATATTGGACATCTTTGAGTTAGTAAAATTATATGATCCAGTTGCTAATTCTATACCTGTCTATAATTATCATTTGGCAACTATTACTGAGAACAAATTCTGAGACCAAGGTATCTTATTATTTAACTGGGTTGAAGGATTAGAAGCATGAAATTAATTTTCAGGCTATTCTCAATGTTTTGTATCTCGGATCCAATAAAAAAGTATTGCTTTCAGGCAATTAGTGGGTATATATGCTTGTCTCTGACAATCCTAAGCCAAGGATCAGGAGAACTTATATCATCTTATCTACCTTTGCCTCATAAGCAACTATCTCAACCTCATTATTTCTTTTGCCAAGCAGAAGAATATTAAGATTTTTTTCTACGTTATATGAATAAAGAACTATTCAATAAAACTGTAAATGGTTTTTACATTTGTCCTTAATTACAAGTATGTGAAATTGAACATTTTTCATTATTGCCATTACTCCTCTTAGGATAGTATAATGGGTGACAAAATGTCCGAAGGTCACAACTGGATTCAAGTTCTCAAGTGAACAACCACTCCTTCAGAATAGAAAGACTCCAGGCTTAGACATGGTTCCAGAAAACAGCTTAATAATTTCATTTGGATTTACTGTTCCTTAGCTCTGGGAAGTAGAAGGCAGAAATGTTCATCTCATCATGTAAACCTCATGTAATTTCATTTGCTTTCTGGGTCCAAACAATAGAAATATGAGATTATTTGGAAATTAGTTTTTGTATTAATTCTCCAAGTGACCCCAGGACAGAAACAAATGTTATAATTCATTGTGTGTTATTTGAAATTAGTATTTATTTTCTTTTAAAAAGAATAACTTTGGAAGGTAAACCCTGCTTGGAGTACAGTATTACGATATGAGAGGCAAACACACAGCATCAAGAAAGTAGCCAAACACAACCATCTCAGTCAATCTGCTACCTGGGCATTATTAACAGTCCTCCTCTTGGTCCCAGACCTAGGCAATTTTCTGCCTGTAGCTCCTTTCTATTTACCTTCAGTATTACAACCTGAAACATGTTTAGAAACTTCACTTGTGATTTATGATAAATTTGTTATATAAATTTTCATCAACCTAATTTTCCCATTTCACCCATTATCCAGGTTCGGTCCCAATTTCTCTTTTGGAAAATTGATTGCATATATGTCAAGAGCTTTAATTGTGTCAGGTTCAATATCAAGGTGGGTTAAATAAGTTCACTGATTATTGCATGCATAGAGCTAATGTGACTTTAGAAAAATGTATGTTGTACTGGCTGGTGACCTTCTAAATTTATAATATAATAAACCCCAGTGGGCTTGAATGCAGTAATGAATTTGATACTATCTCCCATCTTCTCATATGTTTACACCTCCGTCTTCATCCTCATCTCAGATCAGCAGAGTCCATGGAGTACACAACAACAAAGAGAGCCTTTCTCAGCATTGTTCATTACCATGCCTTTCTCTAACAGTCAATCCCTCTCTTATTTCACTCCCAACACATGAACCATTTGTGCCCACATCTCTCTGCTCCTGTAAAGACCATGGCTCTTTTACCAGTGAAAAGACCTGACTCTGACAATTTTACAGGTGTTCTTCATCAATGTAATGAATCCCTTCATATTATATTTTCCCATTCATGAACACATTACTTTTATCTTCTTTAAAAAATTAAACAAGTTGGGAGGAGAGGAAGAAAAAGAAAAAGAAAAAATAAACCACAAAAAATTAAACAATTTAACTAAAAGGTTCCTATATATCATTTAGCTCATCTGCACTGTCTGCTCACTTTCAAAACAGAATTCCTTGAAACACTGGGGAGTCCCGCCCTTCCCTCATTCTCTCATGATCTTGTCCAATGAGGCTTTCTCCTTATTATTCCAATAGAACTTCATAATGTCACCAAAGACATCTGTTTGTGGCCAATCTTCAGCTGTCCTAACACCTATCAGGGATAGTCCCTTCACCTTGTGTCAGTACCTCCTTCATTGTCCCTCTTCCCCTAAAATCTAAGCATCAGGACCCATGGTCTCAAGCATTTCACATTTCTTTTCTCATTTCTCACTTCCTAAGTGATCTCAGCTAACCCTGAATCTTAACTGTCATCCAATTTTTTCCAATTTATAGTACTATCAAATGTACTATACCTTGAACCCTAGACATATATGGCTTTAAGAGTTACATGACAAAGTTGCTCTTCTATCTAACAGGTATCTCAAATTTACCTAGCATCCCAAAATAAACCCCCAGTAGTTTCTCCAAAATGTATGTCTGGTTGTATTCTACTATAGCTTAATAAAAGCAAGATTTAGCTTATTTCCGATCTGAGCAGAAACTCAGAATTATGTTTTGTGCTTTTTGTTTAACTTTTATGCTCCAAACAAGCCTACAGAGGAATTCTACACTTGAATTCCCTCTTCAATCTTACACTTACCAATGTGTCCCCATCTGCATTGTCATGCTATAATCATCTCTGGCCTAAACTGGTAGAAAAGCTGTCTATGGTTCCTCTGCTTTTCTTTCCCTTGTTCACTTTGCTCTAATGACACATAGTGTCTTTGGTGACTGCAACGTGACAGCCATGTTTCTGCTCGGTGCCTTTGCCCAATATGTTCTTTCCACCAAGATTCCTTTTCTAGATGTCTGCATATCTCATTTCATCTACTCTTTCAGATACTTTTTCAAAGAGTCTGTGATGGTTTGAATAAGAATGCCTCCATGAACTCATATATTTGAATATTTGAATGCTTAGACATCAAAAAGTGGCACTATTTGAAAAGGATTAGGAGGTGTGGCCTTGGAGTAGGTGTGGCCTTATTGGAGGAAGTTTGTTACTAGAAGTGGGCTTAGAGGCTCTAAAAACTCACACCCAGCCCAATATTTCTCTCTCTTCCCCCTCTCTCTCTCCTTCTTCTTCTTCTCCTTCTCCTCTCTCTCTTTCTCCCCTCTCCTGTCTCCCTCTTTCCCTCTCTCTCTCAGTCCCTCTTTCTCTCACTCTCACTCTCCCCTCACTCTCCCTTTTCTTATCTCTCTCTCTCTCTCTCTGTCTCTCTCTCTCTCTGCCTTCTGAGCAGGATGTAACTCTCAGCTACTATTCCAACATGCCCACTATGATGATAATAGACTAACCCTCTGAAAGTTAAGCAAGCCCTCAGTTAAATGTTTTCTTTTATAAGAGTTGCCCTTAGTCATGGTTCTTTCCACAGCAACAGAATAGTGATTAAGACTGAAGTTGATACAAGATCCTGATATATTATTCTGAGAGGCCTGACCTTGCTATTTATAGGTAGAATGTGAATTTTTTGTTAGGAAAGAAGTTGAATAGTTTCAGTGGTGCTTAATGGGATATACTAGTAGAAGAAAGGAAGATAATGGTGCTGAGAGCAATGTAAGTTATTATGGAGCCAACTCAAGAAGTATCAGAAGGGAAGATTCTTAGTTAGTGGCCAAGAAACCATTCTTGTGATATCTTGATGAAGAATGTGGCTGCTTTTTGCCCTTCTTTTAAAAACTATGCCTGAGACTAAATGAAAGAGTATTGAATTTTTGCCATTAGCAGAGGAGATTCCAAGACAGTGTCATCAACTTGTTATTATCAGTAATATTCAGATCTCTAATGAAAGGGACTAAGCTGGACTAAGAAAAATACAAAATGCATAGTTTTAGGAGAAAAAAAGAGCACCAAAGAAATATAATGGCCTTAAGTCCAGCAATCATGGAAATAAAAAGTTTAATGAGAAGTCTGATGCTAAGTGGATTAAAGGTAACAGTGACCTCAGGGCAAGACCTCACCCAGCTGAGTTTCCAACCTGTGAAAAGAAATTAAAAATAAGCTTAAGCAGTAAAGAAAATCATCAAAGAGAGAAAACTTATACAAATATAATTGAAGTGGGGGCAAGATACAGTCCAATCAAGCAACTTTGGCAAGCAATTCTGGCTGTAGAGTCAAGGATATAAGAACAACATTTTAGAGTCTACCTTCTCAGCTAAGGAAAGCATCTGAGACTCAGCTTGAGTCAGGGGTGTTCCTGCATGAAAGCTCAGAGAAGCCATTGAGTAAAGCTGTAATGATGAGAATTTGATTTAGGTGGAGACCCTAAGATGTTGGAGATGCCAGAGTCTTTGGATAACTGTCAAGAAAATTTGAAAACCAAGGGAGGAACCATTCGAAGAAAGAATATACTGAAGTCAACAAAGCTGAAAGGAGTTGGAGATCTGAAAGTTCATTGATATCAGACATGGAGATAGAGAATGTGGAATTTGCCCTGCTCGTTTCTTTCTTGCTACTGCTTTAGTGCCATGAGTGCCAGCATGCTCCTGCCACAATGATAATGAACTCTTTGAAATTGGAAGCAAGCCCTCAATAAAATGCTATCTTTTATAAGAGTCACCTTTGTCCTAGAGTCCTTTCATAGCAATAGAAGAGTGACTAAGTCATAACTCATAGTAGGAAATCATATATATATATATATAAAACTTCATATTTAGTATATGAAGATTCTATCATGTAGTGTCTTAGCGGAGTGGGGTCTTGCCCTGAGGTCATTGTTCCTATTGTTCCCTTTATTCCACTTAGCATCAGACTTCTTATTAAACTTTTTATTTCCTTGATCACTGCACTTAAGGCCATTATATTTCCTTGGTGTTCTTTTTCTCCTAAAACTGTGGATTTTGTATTTGCTCTGTCTAGCCTGGTCTTTTTCATTATAGATCTGAGTATTACTAATTACTTATAACCTGATGACACTGCCTTGAAATCTTTTCTGTTAATGAAAATAATCCAAAACTCTTTCATTTCATCTCAGATGTTAGCATCCTGGTATTTCAGAGGCCAGTTGCTTTTATAAACACAATGAATAGGTTATTATATTCCTAGACATCTTTTAAATATTTTTACTATTTTAATTGATCATTTTCTACCATGGAGGCAGAAGCCTTTACTTTATAAGTAATAGCTAGTAAATACAATGCAATGATATACCCAGAATGACTAGCTTCCTATCAATTGACACAAATATCTTTCGAATTCCCTTTTGAAGAGAGAACCTCAATTGTGAAAATGCTGATATCAGATTGGCCTACGGGAAGCCTGACATACATTTTATTTATTGATGACTGATGAATGATGATGGATAGGGGGGACAAGCTTAATGTGGACAATGCCACTCGGGCTGGTGGTCTTGGGTGCTATAAGAAAACAGGTCAAGTAATCAATGGATTTCAAGCATCATTCCTTCATGGTCTCTGCTTCAGTTCCTTCTCCCAGGTCTGGCTTTGGGTTCCCCTGGCTTTTTTTGATGATGGACTGTCATGTGGAAGTGAAATGAAACAAACACTTTCTTTTCCAAGTTACTTTTTGTCATGATGATATATTCCACCAATAAAAACCCTAGCCAAGAGCCAGGTGTTGGTGGTGCACGCCCTTAATCCCAACACTCGGGAAGCAGAGGCAGGCAAATCTCTGCAAGTTCAAGGCCAGTCTGGTCTTCAAGAACTTGTCCCAAGGCCGGGCAGTGGTGGCACACGCCTTTAAGAGGCAGAGGCAGGCGGATCTTTGTGAGTTCGAGACCAGCCTGGTCTACAAAAGCTAGTTCCAGGACAGGCTCCAAAGCCACAGAGAAACCCTGTCTCAAAAAAAAAAAAAAAAAAAAGAACTTGTCCCACTACTTCCAGGATAGGCATCAAAGCTACAGAGAAATACTGTCTCAAAAAACAAACAAACAAGCAAAAAGCTAGCTAAGATAATGCCTTTAACAGTGGCATCTTATTAGGATTAATGGAAAAAATGAACTGAGCTAGAAATTATCATAAAATATATATTCTACTTATTTGGAATTTTAAATTTTGTTTTCTTATTTATGTGTCTATGTGTGTACATGTAGCTGCATATATATGAGGTGCCCATGGAGCTCATAGGGGTATCTGATCCCCTGGAGCTAGAGTCAGAGGTATTTGTGAGGGTTCTGAGAACTGAGCTCCCTCCAGTTATCTGGAAGAGCAGGAAGAACTCCTAGGTACTGAGCCATCTCTCCAGTCCTGTATTCATTATCCATCTAAGATTTGAATCACAACACCTAATTGGCATGCTTATCTTAAAATGCACATAAATTTTAAGGATGCAGTATCATATCTGCTATTCTAAAATATCTTAAAATCATGCATCATCTTAAAGAAAATTAAATAAAAATAATCCCAAATTGAGATTTTGAGTAGAGGTACTAGTAGTAGTGAATTTTTTTTCAAATGCTACTGATGATTTATAAAAACAAATTTATCGCAAGTTAGAAAATGAGAATAGTATGATTTCATCAAAAACTTTAAGGACAAATTTGCTAAGGAACAGAGTGATCGTCAGTAAAGTTCTCAAATTTGATCATTCCCTACAGCCATCTAAACAACTGGCTAACGTGCTGCTGGCCAGTTTTCATCCCTACATCATTAGCTCTCCAGCTGATATCCTCGTGGAAGCCACATTTTGCAAACTGCAGGCTCACACAATAATACACACCTACTGCTTTCCAGCTAGAAACCCCAGTACCTCCCTACACTTACAGAAAGGAAGTCACATTTTTCTTCAGTCATCATGTGGTGTCCGAATTCCCCCATGCCCTTTGTGATATTCATATCAACTTCATGTCAAGAGCACCCCCACCCAAACGGTGCAGTTTCAGAGCCACATGGTGTTGCGACATGGATTCAGTCCCTGCATTATTTAGCTGCAGAAACAATTTGTAATCTTTTACATATGGCTCCCTATTGTGTTACTTCTCAAAAGGGAAATCCGGGATAAAATGAAGGGAAGCTTTGGAGTGTCATAGAGAATTACATCAAAATCAAAGTAAGAGCACTTCAGAGAGCCCGACTTGATGGTGTTTTTCTTGATTTACTAACTAGATATGCAGCTGAATCTTTCAAACTCCAGTTGCCAACATACAGAGAAAATCTTCAGTTTCTCGGTCAGCCTGTACTTTCCTCTGACATTTTTCTGGTAAGTGTGT
The DNA here is from genome assembly GCA_028555095.1 of Dicrostonyx torquatus. NCBI lineage: Eukaryota > Metazoa > Chordata > Mammalia > Rodentia > Cricetidae > Dicrostonyx > Dicrostonyx torquatus. The sequence goes on from JAQHUG010000002.1 coordinate 4,033,403, forward strand.
TTTCTGACTTAATCAAGATCATTTTTCTCCAGCCACCATCTTTTGAAGTTTTGCAAGATTAAAGGGACAGTCCACAGCGGACACAGAAGGAAAAAAAAAATAGTCAGAGTACAGTGTGTAGTTCTGACTGGAGAGTGTTCAGTCTGTTCAATTTGCTCAAGTATAACTTGATTGAGAAAAATGAGACTCTCACACATGCATTCTTTATCTCTCTCTCTAATTTACAGTTCCTGATAAGCAAGAAAGTGAAAGACATGCTCTCAAATGAACACAATATATCACTGATAACAATCGTTCCGAGGCTACACACAAAGTAACATCTGTTTCCACTGCTACACTCTGAAACCCTTGGCTCAAGTCTCTTTCTTCTTTGAGCCTTATTTTCCCTGGACAAAAACCTTATTTAAAATAATGATATAACTATGCTCCATATATTTTACTGAATCAATAGACTAGCAACTGAACCTAAGTGTATAAATTTAATTATTTCAAAAGCATACTCTACTTTCTAAAGCATGAAAACACTTTGACACAAATTAGTGATGTCAAACCCTTAGCATTGCTGTCTTGAAATAGAGTCACACAGCTGTGATGTCGTACCGCTGTGATGTCACACAACTGTGATGTCACACTGCTGTGTTGTCACACAGCTATGTTGTCACACTGCTGTGATGTAACACATCTCTGATGTCACTCAGCTGTGATGTCACACAGCTTTGATGTCACAGCTGTGACAATTACACTCCTATTAATCTGAGCTCACCAAATGTTAAAAGAGTCACATCTTCTGTATCTACTACTTGAATTAAGATTAAAGTTTTTAAATGTTCCCTTCAAATATTGTTACAGTGATTATTAACTAAAATACAAGTAAACAAAATAAAATATCAAAACCAGAATTTACCTCCATCAAAATAATGACTAGAATATGGAGTAGAGATTATCCTGGCCATACAGAGATATGAAATATAAAATACTCTTGAAAAAAATAGTTATAGATTTAAAGAACTTAAAAGCTTCTGTGACTCCTGGTCATAAAATAAATGGCATCCTATATGGCAAAATAAAAGGCATTGATTTAGTAACCTTGCCAAGATAATCATGGTTTTGGCATACATCACTTCTCTCTATGACATGACATTAAAAATAAAATTCAAGGACTTAATTGGAGCATATTACTTTGTGGAAGTTAATGAAAACTGAAGATATTGAATTTGAGAATAAATTTTTCTTCAATTAAATGAATAGAAATGTCTCTGATCATGAGCTATTATTTATTGAGTTTCTACATTCCTTAAGAATGACTCAAAAACAAATAAATGAACTTTGTGATAAATATGAATGACAACATATCAAACCCTTTTCTATAAATGAACATAGATAGAGATTTTAAATAACTTCTGAATACAGCAGAAATAATGAAACAGAATTCAATAAAAAACAAAAATTTCATGTGGGAATGAAAGAAAAAATATTAAATACTTTACCCGCAAGTGACTTCTCACTGATATTAAAATATCTGCCACTATTCTGTAGTGAACACTGACAGTATTTTTCAGCCCCAATGTAACTTCAGATCCAAAGCTGTGGAGAACATTAAATACATGTTTATCTCTTTGTTAATGTATGGGCTTGACACTGCCTTGTTTCATTTGAGAAAGGGTGATAGTAAAAACAATTATAGTATAATGAGATAAAATAGACGAGGAAAATAAGCGTTAAGAAAAACAAAGACTGGAAGAAAAGATCAAGCAGGCTTATATGGCAGATAAAGTTGTTGTTGATGATGCTCAACATTAGAGATGGTTCCATACCCCGAGCCTGTGAATAACACAACCCTGAAGTTGTTGAAATTGAGTTATAAATTTACTGCATGGTGCCCATAAATATGGAAAATGTTATGCTTTATGCATCTATTTAAAATAATTCAATTCAAATTTCAATGATAGTAAGATGAAGCATTTACTGCTAATGGAGCCAGGCACTGACTAAAAGAGTAGTTCCACTGTTTTTCCAGCTTTTATCTAAAGTACATGCTGAGTACCTTTATCCACCCACTTAATCTCTTAAACTTTGAAATCTAATTTCTTCTTTTAAATCCTCTTTTCTTGTTTTGTTTGGTCTCCTAACCCTTGAAGTACTCTTAGCCAACTCTAAATTTGGTTGAGATAATCCCTATTGATTCTTGTGCTTCTCATAATGCTTCAAGCAGGAAAATAAATTCAGATCAAAAGCTGGAATAAATGTCACTGAGCTAATAAAAACAGTAAATGTGTTTAATGTTTAGACTAACAATAGACCAACAATAAAAAATATATCTTTAATAATAAATCTTCGACAGATTTTGTTAAATTTCTCAGCTAATTTATGCATCTCTGTGTTGCAGGTGCTATGATTACCTCCTTTTATAGCTGGAAGAACTAAAGAGTTTCAGAGGAAATGTCTGGTCCAAACTCAAACCACTAGCTAAAGATGGTACTGTGCCTAGAACTTTAAAAACATGCTTCCCAAGGATGCTGACCCTGGAAGCCGCCTCTGTGAACTCATCACAAATAGCCCTTCCTGCTTCTTATAAGAATATGACCATGCTCTCTCCTATATAGAGATGCTTACAAAACTCCCTAGCAGCATACATCTACACTAAAGCAGAACCAGGCAATTTATTCTATCAATGTGCAGAATGATATATAAAAGATGTTATATTTGTATTTTCATATATGCATATGAAACAGATGAAAGGGACCACCTCTGAGCACTGGACAAGAATAAAGCATTGTTAAAAACATTTTAGCATCTTTGCTGGTGTTTAATGATAAGTTTCAAAGGTTATGTTATACGTTTTAATTCTGACACTGTCAATCCCCTGTATATAAGGACTGTGGATGGTCCAATTTGAGTTTCTAACATCTGCTATGGGTTTCTTCTTTGAGTTTCTTTGAGCATCTAGATATCAGTCAGTACAGACAGACCACCCTATCACCTGCACCACCTATCCTGAACATTTTATGAAGCCTTTAAACAATTATGCAAAGATTACAGTTGACTGTCTGGATCCTGAAGGCACAGTCTCCACTATAGCTGGACAAGTTGTAATCCTGAGCCTCATGAAGCATTTGCACCTTGGTTGGAAGTGTAAGTAGTACATAGCTCAAGGCTCACCTACAGGGAGACAATTTCTTGTGTCATTTTCCATGGGCAGGAGGAAGAAGGGAAGTAGACATGGAAACAGAGAGGCATGAGCACAATATGCTGATTAAAATAACGTTCCGAGAACCCTCCGGTTCTGGTTGCAGGAAGAGTTCAAGAGAACCATCATGTCTTAAATCATCAAAGGGCTCAGAACCCAGGCCGAGTGCTGAAACAATGGCCACTAGCAAAGGCCAGAAGTTCAGGAGCTGAAGCCTGCAGGAAGACTATAACACTTATTTATGGGCCCTGGTCTCCAAAGCAGGCTCGGGGTCCTATAAAGATAAGAGAGTATTTTGTAAATTCAGAGAGTACTGACTGTTGTTTCGGAACACATACCCTCATCACTTGCTTCAATTTCCAACTGAACACTGCCTCTCTGGCTGCTATTTCCAGCTCCATCCAGCTGCATACCCTCATCCCTGGCCTGGCTGCTGTTTCCAGCTGCACGCCCTCATCCCTGGCTGCTGCTGTTCCCAGCTGCATACCCTCATCCCTGGCTGCTGTTCCCAGCTGCATACCCTCATCCCTGGCTGCTGTTGTTCCCAGCTGCATGCCCTCATCCCTGGCT
>JAQHUG010000002.1:4037540-4053400 GCA_028555095.1 Dicrostonyx torquatus
CTGCATACCCTCATACCTGGCTGCTGTTTCCAGCTGCATACCCTCATATGGCTGCTGTTTCCAGCTGCATACCCTCATCCCTGGGTGCTATTTCCAGCTCCATCCAGCTGCATACCCTCATATGGCTGCTGTTTCCAGCTGCATGTCCTTATCCCTGGCCTGGCTGCTGTTTCCAGCTGCATACCCTCATCCCTGGCTGCTGCTGTTCCCAGCTGCATACCCTCATCCCTGGCTGCTGTTTACAGCTGCATGCCCTCATACCTGGCTACTGTCAGACAATTTCGGAAATGAACACTGACTGCCAAGAGAAGCATTAAACAGCTTCTTGCACACCCATAATTTTGATTCAGAGAGAATAGAAGGATTAACAGTTATCCACCATTGGAAACATGCTGAAAAAATGGTAACAAGGAAATAACCAATAAAGAAGGAAGCTAAATCGCAAGCCATCAGATTTTTAATTCCCAGCACTGATGACTAATCATTATTTTGTGAAATCTTCCTCCATAGCCCAATTTGGGCAACTATATGAATGTTGTGGACATTGTTTGCCAAAATGTCTAATAAGCATAGAATTATTTTAGTCTATCATGTCTATAATGTTAAATTCCATATATTTCAGTGAGCTTGACAAAAAGGTTGCTGTTGACTTGATTATGACTTAAATAATAAAAAAATGGATGATGATTATTTTCAAATCTATAGTAGTACAAAGAAACAATAGAGTATTCTAAATAAAACATCTAAAGCAGCTTCTGCTTTATTGATTTTGACTTTGAACAAGCAAAGATCTTCAGTCTGCATTTTGAGGTTCAGTTTAATACAACCTTTATTTAATACCTTTTATTTTGAAAACTTTGAGATAGATCCTGTAGGTGGATGTGTCAGTGGGAAAAGAATCCAAGGCCCATGTTTGTGAAATTTTAAGATTCAAATATGTAAAGGATAACCCTAATGTAATGAAAACTTAAAGCTTATATTTAGAAGTTAAGAAAATAAAATATAACACCATAAAATGTCAAAAATGCAAGACTGCTCTAGATGAATAGACATAGTTTTACAAGAAAAAGACTAAGAAAAAAACCGTGAACAAGAAGAGTTACTGTGAAAATGAATAGAGGCTCTGGAATTTGAGGCTGAGAATCCATCTGAAGGACAAAAGTAAGACAGACATGGACAATTAGGATCCAATGGCAAGGATCTCTGACAATAGAGAAAGAACATAAAGAGGAAGTTACAGACATTTATGGAAACAGAAAATTCGTAAGATAAGGCATTTGATTTTAGAAACGCTTAAAGCAGTAGGAAGTATTGATTGGGAGGCCAGAGGTGGAAAGAACAGTTCGGAAGCTATTACAGTTGTCCAAACTATTAAAATCAAAGTCTGCACCGTCAGTGGCAATGTTAACAGAAAAGAAAAGATGAGATAAATGCAAAACATTAGAAGGGTAGAATTGACTTTTCTTGGTAATTTCCTAAGCTTGGTTTCTGAGAAAAAAGAAACATTAAAGATTATTTTACTTTTTAATGTCTAATTCACTTTTATTAAATGAAATAAAGCCAATAAATTAACAACATTTCTCTCAAGAAAACTTTCATTGGAAAAGCAAGTTAGAATGTATATATGACTACTGAGAGATAAAGAAAGAAAATCTGTGTAAACATACTCAATAATTGCTAATTTGAGTGTGGAACTAAAAAGCAAGATTGAATGAATATGCTTGAATGAATTTGCATAATAATTTAATTGCAATTGTGTCCATAAGTGACACAGAAGAGAAAATAGCATGGGAAAGGAAAGCTGAGGAACATGCTTTGGGCCTTATACATCAAAATCAAGAGAGTTAGGAAGGAAACAGCTAAAGGTTTGTCCTAGAACAATGACCTGGAAGTCAAGAGTACAAATTTGTTTAGTCGATAACAAGCTAGAAAATGGTGAGAGATGTGGAGCACTGTGATTTTTAGAGAGGCAACACTTGATACACAAGCACACCCTAGGAGTGAAGAGGGAAAAAGCTATGCTGCAGGCTGCAAGGAAATGTAGATATGGGGGTTAGGGTTTACCAAAGTAAAATGACAGGAGATTTGCTGACAGGAGTAGAAGGTATAGTTTGTTGCTTTAATTGGTTTTTATATGCTCTCAATTGTTTTTTAATTATCCTAAGTAGTCCAGCATATGAGTCTTATCCTATGTTTGTAAGAGTCCTGATTCACAAATGAAACATAAATAATAAAAACTCAAAGAAGACAGACATTAGGGTTCAACCTGAAGACCAGAAAAGAAAACAGCCAGTCACTGGCTCTTACCTCTACGTAAGCTGGAAATGGTGATTCTGCCTCCAGGAATCTCAGAACAAGACTGAGTAGTACAGCATACCATGAGCAGTCGAGGTAGGGGCATTTTCTTGCCCAATGGTTTACTTTTGCCACAAAGAAACTAAACTGCATGTGAAGTTTCTTTGATGTCCATTATTTTCTTTGAAGTAGATTAGTGTTGCAGTAGCAAACATGTCTCACTGTCATAAAAAAGAGTCTGTTATTAAAACATTTTAAATGCTATATTCTATAGATCTCTGAAGCGTTTAAAGATGACATGTCTATCTAAACTATATCTTTGACCTTGAAAACATACTGAATCTGACTACAAGTTCAATTATACTATGTGATTAACTACTAACCTATATTTCCTTATTATCCTAAACAATTGGTAGTAATAATTTTCAAGGATGAGAAATTTGCATTACATTGTTAAATAGTTATATATATACAATATCTTGCACAAGAGTAGAAATGTATGTACATTATGTTCTAAAAAATTGTTCTCAAATTTGTATCAATATGTAAAATATGCATGCAATATACAAAAGTAAAGCCAATATAAAGCATTTAAAACTATTAGGTGCTTTTAAAATGTAGACTCAATAATCTAGCCTTTTATCTTATCATATCTATATCCTCCCTTTTTCTTTTCAGAGTAGATTCAGTAATCTACTCTCTTATCCTATCTTATTTATAATATCCAGAATCAACTAAATGAACAAAAACCACTCACCCCACCTCTTGGGAATATGGGCATCATATTCTTAAATTTACAATAGGACTGGAGAGATGGCTCAAAGGTTAAGAGCACCAGCTATCCTTCCAGAGATCCTGAGTTCAATTCCCAATAACCACATGGTGGCTCACAACCATCTATAATGAGATGTGGTACACTCTTCTGGCTTGCAAGCATACATGGATGCAGAACAAAATAAAAAAAAATTAAACTAAGGGATAGTATTCTTGTACCCTGTAAAGATTTGTCACTCATATTAGTTTAATAAAATGTTGATTGGCCAGTAGCCAGGCAGAAAGGAGAGGTGAGATGACCAGACTAGGAGAATTCTGGGAAGAAGAAAGGTTCAGTCTGCAGTTGCCACCCAGAGGCAGTGGAAGCAAGATAAAAATGCTGCACTAAGAAAAGGTACCAAGCCACGTGGCTAAACATAGATCAAAATTATGGGTTAATTTTAGCTGTAAGAGCTAGTTAATAATAAGCCTGAGATAATAGGCCAAACAGTTTATAATTAGTATAAGCCTCTGTGTGTTTCTTTGGGATTGAATGGCTGCTGGACCAGGTAGGACAGAAACATCTGTTTATACAAAATATCAGGTAATAAAATCAAAAACTAGGGGGAAAAAGTCTGTTTAGCCAACACCAAGCCATTAGAGCAAGAATGCATGTATTTCTGCCCAGAATTCTGATTCTGGAGTAAATCACATGGCAAGCAAGCTTGCTTTCATATACACCTGAAACAGTCTACTTCTGAATCCACATTGTCAAGCACAAGCAGAGTCTGCTGGTGGTTATCTGACTATTCCTATTCCATGGAATTGTTGATACCACAAGCTTTATTTTCCATTTTAGTAGTCTACAGTTTTTTAATCTGATTTTAGCCTTTTAGTTTTGAAGCATTAAACATCCATCAATCCTGATTTTCCTGAGAAAATCATCATAAACTGATGATAGTTTTCTATAGTAAGAAAACCAGCTGATACAAGAATATGACAAAATATTGAAGAAACCAGTAATATTAGACTTCTGGATTAAGAATATTTGAATGTTCAACCGTGGTATATAGAATGACTAAGAGTCAAGGATGTCCAGATGAAATTGAACATATTCAGGGTGGTATGCCCACCAACTGAAGAATGGATAGTGAAATGAGTTACAGTTACACAATGGACTATTCAGCTGTAAAGAGAAACAAAATTCAAAGGAAAATGGGAGAGCTAAAAACAATAACCCTAAATGAGGTAGCTCAGATACAGAAAGAAAAACCTTGCATGTTTTCTCATATGTGGGTAATAACTTCTAACCTATAGATATATGTTTCAATTAGAAACAGAGGTTAGGTAGTATGGTTTCTTGAATAAGAATGGTCCTCATAGGCTCATATATCTGAATGCATGATCCCCACTTAGTTTGTTGGAGCTATTGGAAAGGAGTTAGTATGACCTTGTTGGAGGAGGTTTGACACTGAAGGAGGGCTTTGAGATTTAAAAAGCCCAAACCATCCCTAGTTATTTCTCTCTCTCTCTTGTTGTTGTTGTTGTCTCAAGACATGAGGTCTTAATTACTGTTCCAGTGCTATGCTGGCCTGTCTACCTGCCTGCCTGCCTACCAGCAGTGCTCCATATACTGCAATGGTCATTGACTCAAATCTTCCACAATCTGAGCTCAAAATTTAATGTTTTCTTTAATAAGCTGTCTCATTCATGGTATTTTGTCAAGGCAATAGAAAGATAACTAAGACAGGTGAAAGAGGGGATCTTCCAAGGAAGGGGAAATAGAATATAATGTTATAAAGGACAAGTTAGAACAGAAATATCAAGTTGGGAGAAAGATAAGAAGGGTGCATGTGGAGAGATTACTAACACTAAAGGCTATTTGAAAAGTCATATGGGAAATATACTACTGTAGAATCTTCTTAAAACACAGACAAATATAAAAGGAGTTTAAATGGAGTTACCATATAATAGAGAAGCCAATACCCGACTAGATGCCAATAAGAAAGCCAATTAGTTATTATATACTACCAAAAAAATGATATGAAGAATATGTTATCTTATTGGATCGTTGGCCAAAGGGTGTGCCTGACTTTTTAAGCTATTGTCAAAGCTATTTGTTTCCCTTTAGAACCTGATGGTAAAACCCTATTACTAAAGACATCACATAGTTAATGTCATAGGACACTCATCTGGCACATAACTGAAATCTTCAGCTCTTCTCACTAGTATTCCTAGTGCTACTGCAGGAAAAAAGTAATCATCAACCTCACTCAGTTGCAAACCCTGTGAGATAAAATAGTATTTTTCTTGCAGTATATGTCCACTGTTGCAACAGTGGCAAAAGTGTTATGGGGTAAACAATCATTTTTTTCTATTGTATTGAAGGCCAACTCCATGAGATGGAATCCAAATATGACACTGCTAAAGGGTCCAAGAACATGAGACTAGATTGATCATGTTCAAGGGAAAACCTGCTATTATTATTCTACTAAAGGAAAAAAGCAATAAAAATTACTCCCAATGACATATCACTATACCCATAGTTCAGAGCATCTTATTAACTCAATTTGGTAATTATCAAAAAGACCCTGACAATGTACACATAGAGACTTTGGAGCACTCAGTTTTAAAAGATATGTCTTTATAATGAGCTTGCTAAGGTATCTATGTAGAAAAGGAGGCAGAAAGATTAAAGGGACAGAGGTGGTAGATGACTCCAAGGAAACCATGTTTTCCAGACACAACAGGGCTAATGAACATATGAACTCCCAGAACTGGCAACATGCACAAGACCAATGTGAGTTCAAACCTGATAAAATCCCAGCACAGAGAAGAAAACATGGGCACAAAACCCCACTCCTGGCCAAGAAGCTATTTGCGATTGAGAGTTTCTGGGTAAAGAAAGGTCAATTTTATTTAATGGGGTACTGCATATATCAATCACATTCCAGGGTAAACTTTATGATCAAAAGTATAGGACCAATAAAAATCAGACTCCTGTTTATGTGTGCTTTTGTTTTGTTTGTTTGTTTGTTTCTCCTTTCAAGAGAGGGCAAAAACATGAAGTTGGATGGGGAAGGAAGTGAGGGATGATCTGGGAGAAGTTGGGGAGGTATTGTTGGAGACTGCTTGTTCATTCCCAGCTGCCCAGACCATGAAATAATCACACAGAAACTATATTATTTACAATACTGTTTGGCCAATAGCTTAAGCGTATTTCTGTCTAACTCATATCCTAAACTAACCCATCTTCATTAATGTATGTAATTCCCATGTGACTGTGGCTTACTGGGTAAAGTTTTGTTCCCCATCTGTCTCCAACAGGTCTACATGGCTTCTCACTAACTCCACCTTCTTTCTCCCAGCATTCAGTTTAGCTTTTCCGCCTAGCTCTACTCTGCCCTATCACAGGCCAAAACAGTTTCCTTATTCATTAACCAATAAAAGCAACACATATACAGAAGGACTTCCCTTATCAGGAAGGGGAAAGAATTTGATCAAAATATCATAATATATTTATGAAATTCTCAAAATAAGTAAGTAAATAGAAATATGATAAAAAAAATTAAAGATGCCAGATGTGGTACAACATACTTATAACTTGAACAAAATAAATAAATAAGTAAATAAATAAATAAAACCAAAATAAAAACAAGATAAATGAAGCCAGGATTGATGGAGTAATAAAATAGCAAGATGACAATATCTAGTCTAGGGGTTTCAGAAGAACAAGAGAGATTCAAATAGAATTTTATAGTTCAGTATATTATCTTTAGTTCAAACATGGCTCAGATATTCCATGGTTCCTCGGCAAACTGCATAGAACCAAGAAGACTCTTTGACCTTACTACTTAACTAGGGAGTGCTTTCCACGTGTTAGGATCCATAAGGTATCCACATTTGATCATTGTTTGGTGTTGCTGCCTCTTCATCACAGTTGTCAATAGTATTTTCTCAACCTTGACATTCAGACTTCTCCCTGATAACTTGCTATAGTCACCGGATTGATTTTAGATGGTTGTATATGAAACAAAAGGAAAATAAAACATTCTTAGAGAGAAATGATGCTTTTTTCCTTCAGCTCTTCTAACCTTGTCCTGGCCTTAGAGGGAAACATCTCTGTTTCTGATTTCAGTTTTTCTAAAGTGATGTACTCAATTTAAAAAGAAAATCTAAAAATTTCACCATGCACAATCACTGTCATTATATTCTGCATGTAAAAATATCCTAAAGGAGAATCACCGAAGGTTTATAACACTGAACTTCCAACTTTAAGCCTCTTCCTTTATTTATTTATTTAATTTATTTATTATTTGGACCATTGACATTGCACTAGCTGATCTGGCATTCACACTATTGTCCTTGGCATGGAAAGGTTAGGGATCCTCCTTCCTCTGCATTTGGACTACTGGAAATACAGAGGCGCCTCCAAGCCAGATAGTTGTTACATTTCTTCTGAAGTTTCCCTGCCTTTGATTTGATGGGGTTATTTTGTTTGTTTTGCTTTGTTTGTTTACTTACCTATTTGTTTAGTTAAGGAAAGAGCTTGGCTTAAGTATTCATGTTTCATTGCTTTTAGTACAATATACTCTATTTATTCATTGATTCATTCATTCATCTATTTATTTGACATGGAACTGAACCTCTGCATTTAGAGAAAGATTGGGGGCAGAAATTGCTGTATATGTGAATTCTTTTTAAATAGTCAATGAAAGCATACATAAAACCATCAAAGCATAAATAAAGGTGTTCTTATTCCATATGCTGTTTTAATAATAATTAAGATTCCAAATAGTCCTTACTTTTCTCTTCCATGACAGACCTGACAGAGAATTAAATATGGTTGCAATTTATAATTATCTAAATAACTTTGAATTTTAAAATTACAAAACCAGGTAATCATATAACATAAAAATGTATTAACAGTTAACCATTCGGAATCTGAAAGCCAAAATCTGCAAGTTCATTTTGTGACTCTCACACCACAAGTAAAAACTATATATGTGGCTCACGGTCGACCAAAGTTGAATCCAGGACCGTTTCAGTATTGCACAAAATCAGCCTCAGCTTTTGTGAGCATGGTAGTTAGGAGCGAGTCTACTTGTATTTAGACTTAGTTTTCATTGCCTTAGCATAGTCATAAATATTCAAAAGCCTGAAAAGACCTGCAACCTGAACCACTTCTCATCCCAAACACCACAGCTGAGTTGCATCCTACATGTTTTCTACAAACCAATTTAAAAATAATTTTTGAGCCAGGGAGATAGATCAGGTGGTAAGGACATTTGCTGCCATTGCTGACAACCAGAGTTTCATTCATCCCAGAAGCCACGTGGTGAAATCCTCAGGTTGTTCTGGGACGCCCACGAGTGTGCTATCACACACACACACACACACACACACACACACAAGATCAGGTACACACACCTACACACAGAACAGATAAATTAAAATGTGATAAAATATTTTGACATAAATCAATTACATAAAATAATTTCAACACAACATTTTCATGCATGAATATAGTTTACTAAATTTAAACTTAAAACTTTAAATGCATCTTAAATTTAAATCTGAAAATCTGATGAATTTCATCCTTTTACTTAAAAAAAGAACCATTGCTGAAATGTGTTAATTCATGCACCTGATACTAGAAAATTAGATATCAGAAAGGTACTGATAACAGCTGGTTCATGAGTTTTCTTTCTTTTCTCTCTCAGCCCAAATTCTGTGGCCAGAAGGAAGGGGAGTCTTAACCCAAGCTGTCCTACAATACCCAGGCCTCCTTCCTCTGTTTTCCAAGTGCTGGGGTGACAGACATGTGCCCCTTCCTACAACCGAATATTCATCTTTTAGCAAAGGGTTGCTTTCGACAACAACGTAGCTGTAGTATCTTTCATCCTCTTGGATCATGCATGTCTGAATAATTGATTATTTTCCTGGCTTTGTACTCGCAAGTTGCTTGAGCTTTGTACTGCTTTTCAAATGAAATGCAGACCTGCTTGTCAGTCTCTCAAAGTGGGATTTGGAATGTACGCAGCATTCCAGGTATAGGGTTCCACAGGACAAGTATTTTGCATGAAGAACATGTTCCATTCCTAACAATGTGCATGAGAGTTAGCTTTCTTTGACAAATATGTCAGCTCGGCCTTGCGACCTTCTAAAGCCTGGCTTGTTTTTCATTCATTCTGCTCCCCAGCCAGGCTTCCCATCTTACCGTTTTAGTCGCATAAGTTTTGTACATGAAATTTAATGGAGGAAATGGTGTGTTCACTGTGTGTTGCTTTTAACGATGTTTCCAGCCATCATTCATTAACTCATGCAAAGAACAATCCGAAAAGTAATTTCAAAGAACGGAGAATAAGTTATCAGCTTTTCCAGGCCTGACATAATGAAGCTGTCAACATTTTTTGCTCAAGTGAAATAAACAGCCCAAATAATAATTATGTATTTATTTAGTGTTATTACCCTTCAAGGAATTTTCTCAATCATTGATTTGCAGCACATCTTGTAATATAGGCAGAAATAAAGAGCTTTGTTATGGTGTACTTTGTTACTGTGTATGGAAATACATCGTCCTTAATAAAATCAAATCTGGAAAATTCTTCTAGGAAAGGCCAGTCCCCACTTGGTAGCAGGTGTAGATATTTGTTTTTGTTATAGCTCTCTGGTTTGAGTTTTAAGTTCTTTCTCTTACATCTTTTTGTTGCTGATACCTTACTAATAACTATCTTTCTGACAACATCTTTACTTAAATAGTCATAAAGTGTTCCTCATGCCATCAAGACTTCTTTGGGGAAGCACATTAGGGAGGTTTTGATGAGTGCCATCGGGGAGTGGGGAACTTTAATCTGCAATGTCATTTTTCAAAAGAAGATAGAAGAAACAACCTGCCATTGAGCAGTCCCCCACGCAGCAGGAGTATGATTTTCTGACTGCCCTGTAAGATCTTTTAAAAAGACATATTATGCTACTTCATGAATAGAAAAAAGTGACAGACATAAGTATGAATGAGTTTAAGTGTTTGACTTAATTGGAACATGTCCCAACTGAGATTCTGATTTTTCAGATTCGGTGTCTGTAGTCTTCTCTGAAAGACCATAGGTAAGGCCTTTTTGGTAACTCACATCTTCTTAGTTAGAGAAATGTTGCTGTTTCTGTCCGTCTGCTGCAGGCTTCATAGTCGCCAGTTTGTGCCATGTATGGGAGGTGGTAAAACCTGTAGGCAGTAGAGCCTCACAGGAGGGAACTGTGGCTTGGGCTAAGTCCTTGGAAATCATGAGCTGAAATAGATCTTTCTTTCTTTCAGTAGAGTGTGCCATCTAACTTACTGAATAAGAAATCTCTTTATGGATCCTAATAAAAAAAAAAGCTCTCTTCTCCCCAACACAGGCTTCTGCAAAGCTCTCAGATCCTGTTTTCATATCCATTCAGGTGAAAGAATTTAAAATATGAATATCAATTTAAGGAGTTTCCAGATGAAGAAAAAGACAAGGTGTTGCATTCACTCTCTGTGCTGAAAATTAGGAAGAAAAAAAAAAAGATTTCACAAATGAATTTCTGTGGCCTCTTACTAAAATAACAATGAAGCTCCAGAGCAATTAATAGAATCCATACCAACTGGACTTTTTCAGTGTCCTGTGTCTGAGTCACGTGTCCCAGGCCACCGTGAACTTGAAATGTCCTCATCGCTAGCCTACTGCTGCATTCTACCTGCATTAAGTTTTCGGCGAACCGCTTACCTATGCCACTTCCTATCATCTCCAAACTGGTTTTCTTCATAGAGGTAAAAGGAATAGGGTGATATTTTAGTGCTGCCTTTTGCTTTTCATAGGCTTAAAAAATAGCTTTCTTTTGTCTGTTTGAATTTTCCCTGTGTCTAAGAAGTATCTAATAAGGCTTTTGCTGTCAATGGATTCCTTTTTCACAGATGGCTGGCTTGCTTACCAGCTGTAGTTTGATAGTTATTACAGTTAATTTACTTAGAAAATGAAGGCTTCACTCTGCAACACGGGGGTATTTTACACTTAGCTGACAAATCCAATACCCTTCTAATTGCACTGGCATACTTGGAGTGCCACGCCTGACCTTTCTCATAAATCAGAAGTGTAGGCAGTGACCTGTGCTTGGAAACCTCTTCTCAGTATTCTCAATCAACAGCCAAATTAGGAATTCTACTTCCTCACTATGGCTGAAGAGTCACCAGATGAAAAGGGACAGGCGACTTCAATCTCTGAAATGGAAACCACAAAGCCGTATTCTGACTTTTGTGAGGGAAAGAACATTCAAACTGATTCATAACTTTGTTCAAACCCACAAACCCATGTAGCTGTCATTCAAGGAGCACAGATAGTTAATCTGCTGCATGGAGGAGTCCACTCAGCTGTTCATTCACACTCTCCAGTTTACAATCAAATAGGAACATTCTATGCCATTATTATGTTGTCATGGTTGAAGGACCAAAGTTCCTCCATTTTGTCCTCTGCCTTCATCTTGTGTCTTGTGTAAGCTGTTTCCCTTAAAACATTCCAGTCCTCAGAAATGGCTAGGGGCAAAAGTAACAGGGTAGCCAACTGGAAAGTACATGTAACTGTAGAATGTCTCCACCTGAAAGTCAGCCAATAAAAAAACTTGACAAACAACAGACGAAGTTCAAAAATAAAATTTCTGAAAAGTCCCTACATATGAACCAACCAGGATTAAACCCATCACCCCACACTCTGCTAATGTAATTTTTCTAGTTTTTGCCTTTATTTTTTAATTGATTTTATTGAGCTATACATTTTTCTCTGCTCTCCTTCCCTTCAACCCTCTCCCATGGTCCCCATGCTCCCAATTTACTCAGGAGATCTTGTCTTTTTCTACTTTCCATTAGATCCATGTATGTCTCTCTTAGGATCCTCATTGTTGTCTAGGTTTTCTCGGATTGCGATTTGTGGGCTGGTTTTCTTTAAATAGTGCTCTCTAGAAGGATGCCACAACTCCTCTCACCACTGTGTTGACAAGGTCCCTGAAGGCTTGTGTGGTGCACACAATAAAACTTCTTTTGAATTTCAGTGTGATGTGGGAGTCCCCTCTATGTTCTGTGATTACCATTAATGAATAAAAAAAAACTGCCTTGGCCTGTTGATAGGGCAGAACTTAGATGGAGTGGGGGGTGACTGGACTGAATGCTGGGAGGAAGAAGGTAGAGTCAGAGAGACACCATGGGGCCGCCGCTGGAAACAGAAGTGCTGAAACTTTTCTGGTGGGCCATGACCTCGTAGTGATATACAGATCAATGGAAATGGGTTAAATTAAGATGTAGGGGTTAGCCAATAAGAAGCTAGAGGTAATGGGCCAAGCAGTGTTTTACTTAGTACAGTTTCTGTGTGATTATTTCAAGTGTAAGCTAGCCAGGTGGCTGGAAAGAACAAGTGGGTCTCTTCCTTCCCAACATCAGTGAGTTGGTCTCTCTGTTGGTCTTTTGGGGGTCCGCACAAACTGGTCATAAACAATGGTAATATGTAGTAAGTTGTAATTACTAAAGTGAATAAAGAAATTATATAAACCATTTTGAGAAATGCCAGAGTCCAGCTCCAGTAGGGTTCAAGTCTCAAAGAGGAGGTGTGGAGTCTGCAAAGGGTGAATCTAGAGGGTGAAAAAAGGCTATACCTTTTATCTCTATAATTGCATGAAGAATTAGACAGGAGAAAGGGGACCTGTGATCAGGGGGTTGAGGAAGCTACCTTCCTTTGACCTTGACAAGTGTAAAAGATGCCACAGTCATTTGTTAATGGAAGGACCACAAGTTCCTCTCGCCAGGATGAAAATGTCTCCCTTTTCAGCAACCAAGAACTTTTTTCAAGCCGCTGAGAGAATGGAAGTTTTTGTCTAAATGCTCGACCTTAGGAAAAGAACTTTCTTGGGGGATCAGACACTCTGTTATAGAACATGGCAGTGTTTTGTGGCTTAGTTTATCCAAAAGCTAAAGCTTAAAGGTGAGCAAAGATGAGGCTAGACAAATATTACTGTGAACCTGAGTAGACCTTAGGAATTTATAAAGTTTGACTATCAAATACACCGTATATATCAAGCATACGCTACTTATCTACATTTTCTAGTGGTTTAGTGTTAACTCGTATGGGAGTAGGCAGAGTCATCAGGCTGTATGGTTCCACAATGGCAGGGATTTCTTCCAAAGAATTATTTTGTTTAGAGAAGCAGTCATTTTATACATTTTCATCTTTCAAAGCCTGCACAAAATTTTCCAAAGGAAAAGGCATAAAGGAACTCCCATAACACATAGTGAGAATTGTTAAAAAATGAAAGCACGAGGGTGCTGAGGAATTGTGAGCCACAAAGTCGAAATGCTGGAGCTTCCTCATGCAGCACTAGTTGCCATGTGGTCCACACCAGAGAAACGCAGAAGCAAACAAGCAAACAAACAAACAACAACAAAAAAAAAAACCAAGAACTTAAAATTTCCCCACATGCTGAAGAACCCTGAGAATGTTATTGATCTGTGTATGTTTTACCTTTTAAGTATACTTATATTCCCAGGATGGAACACAGGTTTAGAATATTCATGCACTGTTAAGATCCTTTCAGATCACCTTTCTCTTGACGAGAAAAACTCAGAGTTAAGACTCTCTTGTAATTTTAATATGGAAATAAGGTTGTATAAAATCATTACTTTTAAAGATAAAATATATTCATATATACTCTTCCATTTATATATCCAGATACAACCACAATGACAGAAAAATGTTGAACAGAATATCGTGATAGAGTAGCAGTGTTTGCTATGGGGAGTGCAGAGCCTTCTATTTATTGGCTCAATATTTCCAAGTGTTTTATATATTTTCAACTAACATTTAATTAATAACATCATTCATGCTCTCAGGAAGTAACAGTTGGTATGCATTTCACACTGCCCAGAAGCACAGAGAAAACCTGTAAGAGGTAAGAGGTGGCTCCTGGTCTGCCCTCTCTGTTGCTATTCCTATAAATTGCCTGGCTGGCTCCCTGCAGCTGCCGTGTCCTGGATGTTCTCCCACTGCATTGCAATTTTCTTGGTGAACTGCTACCCTGACCCAGGTCAGCTCTCGGGCTCTACATTAGAATTATTATGTGGAAAACTCTCAGCAACTCTGCACATCCCTGAAAAGAATTTGGATTCCTTACACCATTATCATACCCATCCCTAAGAAAAACATCAGTTTTCTGCTGCATTTACCTGTCCTACTTTAAGGAGGGTTTTTTTTTTCTCAAAAGAAGGTCCTTAAAATACATTTTCTATAAACATCTATCTATACTTTTATGGGAGATCCATCTTCATTGGACTTATAAACATTATTTTAAAAACCGGTCCTTCAGGGAATGGAGAGATGACTCAGTGATTAAAAGTAATTGTTGTTATTTAGAGGACTCAGGCTCAGGTACCACCACCCAACATGGAGGCCCATAATCTTTCTAGCTCCAAGAGACCCCTACTGACTTGTTCATGAATCAGGCACACATCTGGTACATAGGCACACATGCAGGCAAAATACTCACATGCATACACGCATACACACACACACATAAAAATAAACCTACTTTTAAAAATATTGGTCCTTGTCAATATATGGTGCTGCTTTTCTTTATGGAGTGATAATGCCATGAATTATCTTTTCCCACTTTGTTTCTTTAGATGTTCTGTGTGTTCCAAAGAACAGCTATGAAAGATTTCTATTGGAGTTTCACGGCACAGACCAAATACAGAGCAGCAAAGTCACATGCTGGGTAGTTTCTCAAACTGTACAAGAGAGTTACATTATGCTCGGTCTAACTACCTGTGAGTGGGTTTCAGCAAAATAGAAAGTGAACTCATACATTAGAATTCTCTAAAATGTCTTAACATACAAATTGAAGTGCCCTATTGATGTTTGAATGTCAGTGAATTTTCAGGATACTATGCCTCCTTAAGAAACCGTTGTTAGCAATTGATTCCACATTAAATCAGGTGTTTCAATTAACTGCTAGCATTATGTTTAAAAGGAGAAAAGAGGAAACCAATGGCCACAATGTAAAAGAAATCCTACTGAGCTTGACTTGAGACTTGGCAAATCATTCCTGAAGACTCATAAAGTAACTGATGAGTAATACATTTAGCAGTTTTCAGAAAACCTCCAGGCTATCAAATGTCAAACCTAACCAGAAATCTTATTTTCAGGAAGAATATTTATTGCTTTCAAGATTACATTAAAATTAGGCCAGCAAGTGTGAATTGCATTAAGGGAGGACTATGTGGATTTGAAATGTATTGTCACCTGGAGTTTAGGGTCAGTGTCTCAATTTCTCATCTGATTTGTATTAGTCGTCTCTGATGGAGAAGGACTATGAGGCTAGCCAGGGCAATGTCACACAGCTACTCTGCTTTATTGGGTAGGCTGGGCCAGCAGATCTGAGAGCAGTTTTGGCTCCTCTGGGCAAGGGTAATAAGGAGGCTTCACTGCATGTTATTGCCTTTCACAGTTGCCGGGTGATAGATTTGCAAGTGGATTTAAGAGAGCTGAGGAGAAATGGAATAAGGCTTATCCACAAGTCTCTCTCTTCCCGTTAATCAGCATATTGATACCTGACTTTCTGGAACGAAGCTATCTATTTACATTTCCATCTTCAGATAATTTCCATTCATAGATAATATTTTACTCTAAAATTACCTTATTTAGTAATTTTAAATATTGGCAATTGCATTTTTTTTTAATTTATTCATTTATTTTTGTTAAAAGCAAAGTTTACATTTACTCCCCTTGTTCCCGGCCCTCCCGCTCCCCCACTACCCC
>JAQHUG010000002.1:4054403-4069994 GCA_028555095.1 Dicrostonyx torquatus
CAATGTGTATATATTCCACACTTTCTGGATCCATTCTTCCATTGAGGGGCACCTAGGTTGTTTCCAGGTTCTGGCTATTACAAATAATGCTGCTATGAACATAGTAGCACAACAGAATAAAAACTACTCTAAACAAATCAGAAACCAAAATGATCATACTGGCCTTTGAGAGTTTCTCTGGTCTCACATGTGAATTCTTATTCCCTACAAATACATGAAGGCTAACAGACAGCATTTTGTTCTCAGGAACAGCAGGAAAGTTTGTTTTTCACTTTAGATTTTAAACAGAGTCTATTCAGAATTTTTATACCTTTTCCCCAAATGATAGATAAAACATTTCTACTTTAACATTTAAATACTTGTGTACTAGAATCAAATGGGGTTTGTCCCTGGAGTACAAGGATGCTTAAATCTCCCCAACCAAGAGTGAACACATCATAGTTACTTATCAAATAACTCAGTGGCAAGAAAGTAACTCTGTTAAAAAAAAATAACTAAAAGATGGTGAACCATGCTCTTAATCCCAGCACTAGAGAGGCAGAGGCAGGAGGAGCTCTGTGAGTTCAAGGTCAGTCTGATCTACAGACTGAGTTCCAGGGCAGCCAGGGCCACACAGTGAAATCTGTCTTGAAAAAAAAAAAAGAAATACCTGGATATATATTTCTGAAAAAAGAGAAAGAGAAATATAGATGACCAACAGGTTCATTTAAAAAATCTTTGCCAGTTAGATAGGTAGATGGCTATCTACCTATACCTGGGTTAAAGCGCTTGTCACGTAGCAAGTGTGAGGATTGGAAGTGGGATCCCCAGAACCACATGGCTTCCAGGTGGATGTGGTAACCTATACTTCCAGATCTGGAAATGTGGAGACAAGGACTCCCCAGAGCTCAGTTAGCTCGGAACTCTGCTGCTCACATTTTCTATACCTAGGACAAACCAGAAAGTGGCCTCCATCAGATTGTGTCTTCATAGGATTTCCTTGAGTGAAGACTGATGGAAGAGAGCCCAGCCCACTCTGGGCAATCCATCCCTGGTCCAGTGGTACTGTAGTATACAATAAGTAAAGTCAACTGAGCCATAGAGAGAAAGTCAGTAAGCAGGGTTTCTCCACATTTTCCACTTTAGTTCCTGCCTCCAGGCTCCCACCTCGAATTCCTGCCTTAACTTCCCTCAGTGATAAACTATGGCATGGAAATCAAAACCAAAAATCAAAGAGAAATATTTCCATTCCCCAAGTAGCTTCCGGTGAGTGTTTTATCACAGCAAAAGAAATCAAACTAGAACACGCCTTCCAGTTAATAAAGTGGAGAGGTAAAGAATAATGGAGGAAAACTCCTACAATCAGCCTTAGGCCTCCATATGCGTGTGTACATGAATATGGATGCAAGCCTGCACACACACGAGGGTCCATACATGCATAAACACACATCCACACAAAAACACTACCCATGAGAAAAAATAAATATTCAACACCACTAATCATCAAAGAAATGCAATTTAAAACCAAAACACATGCCACTTACACTGGTTGGATTGGTTACCATTAAAAAACAAATTAATGTTATCTGCTGATGAGGTTATAGATAAAATAATTCCTGATAAACTGTTGGTGGGATTTTGTGTTTTGTAACCATCAATGAAATAGAGAATGATATATGTTATATTAACAAAATCTTTAAAAATAACATTGATACAACAATGTGACTTCTAGGTGTGTCTCCTTATGAATAAACTTTCAGTATTTTGAAGTGATTTCTGTACTCCCATATTAATTGCGGTGTTATTCACAATAATCAAGGAAGCAAACAAACCTAAGTGTCCACTGAAAAATACATGGATAAAGGGAATGTGGCGAACAGACACAGTAGAATATTGATAAGCCTTTATAGGAGGAAGTTCTGTGACTTTCCACATGAGGAAGCTTAGAGAGCACCCTGCTCAGTGAATAAAGCTGACACAGAAAAGCAGATGTCATGTGAGTTACATGTAGGATCTAAAAAGTCGAACTCACAGAACGGATGTGACCAAGGGCTGGAGAGAAAGGAGAGTGGGAGATTTGAGTCCAAGAGCACAAAGTTAAAATTAGAAGGTATTTGCTTTGAGATCCACTGAAGAACCCAGTGACAAAAATTCATGACATGTGGTCTTCAGAGTGCAGAGAGAAAATGTTCAATGTCTCACCACAAAAGCGATTAAAGGGACATGTGTGTTATTAGTACCGCCTATTTAAGTCAAACGGCCATGCTGTGCAAGTGTGCACTGTGATTGTTTTTAATTAAAGCAGTAAATAAAATAAAGTAGTATTCATATGATTACTAAGTCTATAGACCACTATGGCTGAGGAAGGTGAAGATGAGGTTAGTGTGTGTGAGGGCCACAGAAAGAAAAAGTAGGCAGTAAAGGGTGAGCAAGACCATAACACTGCTCCCTTGAGTCTCTAATAGTCTGAAAGACTCAAGAGTTTTTTGCCCTTGTGTTCCCTTCTAGGGTGTTCCACCATTCTTTGATCACTTTTCCCCCTCGCAGTAAGTTCCCAGAGTTTTTAGATACAGACCAAATACAATTTTTCTCGAGTGTCTCAAAGACAAACACCAAACTCTGTAGTCCTTTTATATCCATATGTGTTTCTCACTTGCCATCATCACTATTACATAGATTTTCTTCCTTCATCCAAACTGAAGTTCTCCCCCCTAGTAAACCCAGCCTTCCCCTTGAACATAGCATACGCTACCAAATAAACCCTGAAATTACTGTTTTGTGTTTACATCCTGTCTAAAGTGATGCTAATAATGTCAAAAACCTGTGGCTTTGAGTTGTGCTTTCTGTGAATAGAAAACCAGCATCTACCTTAAGAGTCACTTATGGACATTTATATTTGCCCTTAAATGTTGCTGGGCTCTCTCTAAGGAAAGAGTTAGGTCAACAAACATAGATTATTTCTGCAAATGAGAACAAGCACTGCAAAACAAAATGGAGTTGTCCCAAAGGGAGAAGTAGCAGTACACTGAGCTTCTGTTATGAATATTTATGAGAGGGGTGACACGCTCACTACTGTTCATAAAGTAAAGCCACCCTTTTAACTTCAAGGTCCCACTTAGGGGCATTTCTTCCCATGATCCTCGAGAAGAGCCCATGAAGGAGTAGTAAAGCCACAAGGTAAACTATTCATAATGAAGCTGAGGTCTCTTGTGGTTGAGGGTACCAAGGACACATACATGGGAACGTGCCACTGATCCTCAAAGGGCTACAAGGGGCTCTGAGCATCAGGGGATGCGGATACAGCTGGGATCACCTGGATCACCCTGTATCTTACTCCTTTTGGAGACTGCTCAAAGCCCTGTGATTGAGCTCATTAACTTTTAAGACATCTTTTTGTCCCAAGATTATATAATTTTGTCCTTTCTTCATTTTTTATTTTTTCTTTTCTTTCTTTGTTTTGAAATGAGATTTTTACATCAGACACTGGGCTAGTTTTACAATGGTCAGTCGGGCTGCACATCTAGAAAAGAGGACTTTGGTTATGACTCCTTTCTCTCAGCTTCACCATCCATGGCTACCTAACACTATCACAGGTTTCCTTGTGTGCACGGAAACATGCAACACACATGCATACGTTAGAAGTCTCAGGGAGAATGAGCAATTCTCTTCCATTTGTTCCACAGCATCTAAACCTTTGGAGGAACCAGTTATTTGTTGACAAATGATGTCTAAATTCTTGTATTGCTAGTCAGTCCAGTGAGACAGAAATCAATGGCTTTGCCCCTTGTGATCTCCTGCCATGCTTTTCTGCTCCATTATTCCACAGCTAAAACGTGTGAATGCAGCTGACTGTAAATGTCCATGAAAGCAACCCTCTCCTCCTGTCTCTGGTGGACCACAGTTTGAAGAGCTAATCTGGAAATGGTTTTGAGTTAAAGTATTTTAATCATCTTGCAAACATCTGTGTCCCTTCTCAGTCATATCTTTGAATAGTGACTTTTTTTTTGCAACAGCTCAGTTTCTTTAAACTACTTCCCAAATTTTCCAAAGTACAAAAACCCCATAGTGTGTGAAAACTTTGTAATTTCCACTGGGTTCAATTCCAATTAACTCAAATATCAGGGTCAGTCCTGAGGGCTGCATGACACGTCTGTGTTAGAACAAGGTAATAAGTAAAACAAAAACATCAACAGCTCACAGCCTGGAAAACAGTAGAAAGCGGCACTTTCCTGAACTGCTTATAATCTAAATGTGAGAGCTAATGACCAGGTTTTGATTAATTTCCAACAGAGAAGCCTACCCGGGCATGAGTGTTTCCTACACGACCTGCTCAAAAATAAATAGCATTCTGCATTCTGAAGGGAAAAAAAAGTCACAGTGAATATTGGTGGCTGCTGCTCACCATTGTTTTATTTACCCAGTAAATAACTTGGTTTAACAGGTGTTCAGTCATCTTCCCCAGGATGTATTCCGAACAGAAGGTAGGAAGATAGTCTATGCCATCTCTGCGTACTGCCACTTAAAGCCCTCAGGACATGAGTTTGTTTTCCTCTGCTCACGAACTCCATTACCACTGATATGTTAAATAATAGCCCCCCTCTTACTGCATCAATCAGAAAGAGAAACTTTCTACTTTAGTGTGAGATGTGCATTCGAATGAACTGCATTGGTTTTTAATCCAAGTGTCAAAATTAAAAATCAACAAAATGGCTTTATCAATTCAGTTTGAAAAAGCAACCAAAGACTACAAGACTAAATAAAATGCTGGAAATTTTCACTATGATTCCTAGTTTGGAGTCAAGTGGTTTTACCCTGGTGAACTACAAGAATCAGAGTGCAGGGTGGACTTTCATATGCTGTGACTCTCTGGGACATTTCCAGGTAGGAGTAATTGACCCCAATCCCAGTACAAAGCTCCTCATCAACACGACAGTGTGATGGATGTGCCTCAAGCTGCTTTTGGCCATGGTGTTTATCCCAGCAACAGGAAGAAAATGAGGACAGTGAGTCTGCCAGACTTAGCCCTGTCCAGTTACAAGCCTGGGTACTCTGGCCACATTTACGAGCTGATACTGATCAAGCATGTTGTGATGACATTTTATGCTTCCCTCCTTAACAATTGGCACAAGGGTGTTCTCAAAAGGGAAAGTCATACCTGAAAAGCCTGTTTTTCTATGTATAGAAAAGCTATTGGTAATTACACAGTCAATTTTACTTAACTTGGACCAGGAAGGAAAATAGTATTCCAACATCTGTAATGTACTGAAGGCCATTTAAAAACACTTTACATACTTAGTTCTCCATAAAATCCATAAAGGGGGCAAGCATTATTTCCATTTTCCATGTTAGTAAACTTTTAATTTTCATAGGAAACAATAGAGTAACACAATTCAAGGCAATGCAATACAAACACAATGAATTCAATGGATTCTTTCTTTGAAAGCATGTTTTATTTCCTAGTTTTTAATTCACTTGTAAAGACGAACAAAGAGGAATCTTATAATAACCCACAACTTTTCTTTTCACCCATTTGTTTACAACTATTTATTAGTTTTCCTAACAAGATGAAGGCTAAACTTAATGACCTTACAATTCTCTCTCTCTCCAACTTCTGATGGACCATACATCTTTTCTCATTAAACGTTTTATTTATTTTACATAACAACCATAGTTTCCCCCTCCACTCCTCCTGCTACCTCCCCCTTCAACCATTCTTCAGAAAAAGTAATAAAAGTCAATAAAGCATGACATATCAAGTTGAAGCATACATCAAGCTCCTCTCTATTCATCAAGACTGATTAAGGCATCCCATAATAGGGAATAAGTTCCAAAAAGCCACCTCATAAACCCGCTCCCATTACTAAGGACCAAGCCACACTCGTGTCACAAACATGTAGAGGGCCTATGTTGGCCCCATGCTGGCTTCACTGCTGTGGATCTCAAGTCCCTGAGCTCCCACAAGCTTGAGTCAGCTGTCCCTGTAGGTTTCCCCGTCATGACCTTGACCCCCTCTGCTCATATAATCCCTCCTCCATCCCCTCAACTGGACCCCCAAAATTCAGCCCAGTGCTTGGCTGTGGATCTCTGCGTCTGCGTCCATCAGTTACTGGATGAAGGTTCTATGATGATAATTAGGTTAGTCACCAATCTGATTACAGAAGAAGGCCAGTTCAGGTACCCTCTCCATTATCACTAGGAGTCTTAGCTGGGGTCATCCTTGTGGATTCCTGAAAGTTTCCCTTGCACCAGGTTTCTCCCTAACCCCATAATGGCTCACTCGATCAATACATCTCCTTCACTGCTCTCTTTCTTGTCAGTTTCTCCCCCAACTAGGCCTTCCCAATACCTCATATTCCCATCCCCCATCTCCCATCCTCCCCTGGCCAATCACCCCACTGCAAGATCAGCAGCCCCTAGAGACACAAGCCCACCTTTGTTGTCTCTTTGCTTTCTTTGTTCTTTGATTTTTGAGATTATAATATAGTTACATCATCTCTCCTTTCCCTTTTTCATATACCTCTCCTTGCTCTCTTTCAAATTCCTAGCTCTTTTCACACTAATCATTGATATACGTGTGTGTGTGCATGTGCATTAGCATATATACACACAAACATTTGTGTGTGCGTGTATTTGTGTATGATATGTATATATATGATATTATAAAATTTATAAATTTAACCTATTCAGGATGTATAATGCTACTTGTATACACATGTTGTCAGTGCTGACATTTGGTATTTGATAGCCAATTGGTGTGCTCTCCCCCATAAAAGTTGATTTTTCTCACACTCCACATTCCATAGTTACCTGCAGTTCTTTGTGTAGTGTTGGACTTCTTTTTTTCACTTTCTCCCAAGAGATGGCTCATACCTGCCCTCAGGAGCATATGTTGTCCTATGGATCTGGAAAGATCTCTTTGATGTTGTAATACCTATCAAATCTTGTCCCCTACTAACTCATCAAGCCAGTGAATTGTCTGGTTATCTGAATATACTTTAGTGCTATGAAGTCACATAATAAACTTTTAAACATTCATAGTACCCTTTTACCATATCTACCTTTTAATTTACAGAGAATGTGCTTTGATTTCAATAAATTTTTACGTAATTGTTTACATTTCATATCGCCTATAACTGCTTCATCCAAGAGATCACAGACTGTGACTGCTTTACTCATTGCTCTGTCCCCATCCTGCAGGACAACATTTGACACGTATCTGCGTAGCAAGTACTTTGATAAACAGGTGAATGAATAAACTCTGTCCTGTAGAATTAGCTTCCCCACTCCATTTAGGAAAACTTTAGGTAAATTTAATCAAAAGTTAACATTGGCAGGGAACTTTTTATAGTTTTGGTCCATTTCTTAAACTTGCCTAACTGCCAGGTTGTTAAACGCAGGAATATATGACATTGTAACGAGTTAAAAAATAAAATAAATAAAATAGGACTTTGTTTTCACACCTGGGCCTTTGGATTTGTATTTGCATTGGCATATCTTATTGCTTATTATATAATTTAAGCTACATTTAGCGAAACATCATTTTGTTTCGTGACATTTTCCTTAGTGAACATTTGCTGTTACTGATAAACAGGCACTACAGAGTTACAAAGAATATTTGAGATTGAACCCAAAGAAATCTATCTATGGAAAATATAGCCTGACATTTGTCGAGCTATCGAGATTGTATTAAATGTGAATAAAAACGAACCCATGTGTCTGAGTCACATGTAAAAGAGCAGCTCGTTCTAATTCTACAGTGTCGGTGCCACTTGGCCCCTTACAGCACTGGATGTTGCCAACACTTGATTCCTGTAGCTCTTCACTATGGGTCTCCATGACCTCACCTCTACTCCTTTATTTCTTATCACTGCCCAGGACTCCCTTTGCAGCTTCCACTCGATTGCTTACCCCTGGAAAGGCACATATGGAAAGCTGGGGCTAAGCTACCTCCTGGAGGTGTGGTGGTAAGGGCCTCTCCTCAAATCCATCTTTGTTTTCATCTCACTAAAACTCTGAGAAGAGAATCAACGTAACTTTTTCTGGTGTCTATTTGCTGAAAACTGCCAAGTATATATCAATTCCCAGACTGTTCTTTAAATCCCAAGGCTCAGGTAATAATCTATGTCACAGGCATAGGCCACCTCAGACTCTGCCAAGCCAAATCCGACCTTCTCCCTCAGCTGTCCACATGCTGTTTTCTAACTGATTAAAAATAAAGAATTTAAAATCTCCCAAACAAGCAAGGAATTCATCCTAACTAGCCCTCTTCTTCATTTATCAAATATAATTGGTACTAAAGCTTTCTGCAGTTAACTATTCCTTGTGCCCATCTCACTGCCTCTGGACTAATTTAAACCTCATTATCTCTTCTGTATAAGAATATTATGCAGTAATTATACAGCCATCATTTTGTGAGGTCAACCCATCCGAATCAAGAATTCTGTTGCAGGATTGAACCAAAAACCAAGGGATACTAGAGTTACTGCCTTATGAGTGAACTTGCTGTCTCTTGCTGTTGGTTTCTAATGTAGCTCCTATCTGTTAATTTGAGATGTATCTCCCACAGTTCAGCATTATTTGATCATGTCTTTGGTACAGTTTCCTCTAAGCATTTGGGATGCATTGATAGCATCCCTTAGTTATGTACGAAAATAATCACACTGTCAAAAAAATTTCTTTCCCACAACCAGGGGCCTTGCTAATTGGATTTTAAGATAAACTATTAACAAAAGAATACAATCTTATCTACTAGGACATGTAAATGTAGCCAGAGGTATGATTTGTTGAACCAAAATAAATTGTGCAAAGTAACCTAATTGCAGTTCCAGGGACAGTAATTAACTGTTTTCACAGATTCCTACTCTCAGTTTTATGGCCTTTGTTCAGAGACCTCAAGATAAGATTCCCTGATTAGCCAGAGCCAACTACAAGATACAAAGTAACGTCATAAGCCCAAAATAGAGTTACAAGCTTCTCTTTCTATGGTAGGGTTACACGATGGACAGAAATTATATCGTAAGATTTAATATGTTTTTAATGTCACCGTAGCTTGGTGAGTGCTGTCTGGGCTCCTCTGCCTCTTGTCCCTGTATCTCACTGCTGCTGCACTCTCTCTGAGGACACATTTGTCAACAAGTCCCCAGTCCCAGAAAGCCTGGACTTTATGACCACTGATCACAAAATGTTTAAGATGTTTTATATACTCAAAAGTATAGGCTATAACACATGATTTCCTTATCTTTCTTATTAATTTGATTCTATAAGGCTACCTCTATAGATAAGATAACAAAGGGACTTCTCCTTTTACAGGTATGGCTTATGGCCTACTAGTTAGGGAGTTAACCCAAAGAAAGTACTCCTTCTTACCATTTGGATTATGAGTTGTTGGAATGACTGCTTCTTATCATTTGCTTAAGTAATGATATGTGACCTTCAGATGAATGCCTGAAAGAGTTTGTGGGTCTTTATAGCTGGGTAAGAACAAAGGGAGTTGACAGAAGTTGGAGCAAAAGCCATCCAGAAATTAGAAGATAGGAAAATGAAGAAGAAAAGGAAGGTAGCAGAGAATTGGATTGGATTTAGAATCGAGACAAGGAATTAGAGCTGAGAAATTATAGACAGGACTGAAGAATTAGAATAGAGAACAGCACAAGAAAGAACAATAAAAGACATGCTGAGAAAAATTTATGTGTGAGTTGATCAATTTCCCCTCAGATCCCCTTAGTTCTTTTCCTCTCACTGACTGTAGTGCTTTAGCTGAACCTTGAAAGGGTCTGAGGGGCTGGTACTCCAAAAGACCCCATTTTTCTTTCATTTCTCTTTCCCTCTGATCCATTTTTTCACACTACCTGATGAGGAATCCTAAACTCAAATGTGTTTCATATGTAAAACTCATCAAAGGACTAGCTTATGCTCCAAATCAATGCTTTAGCTGTGTAGTTCCTTCCTGATCGAGTCACAGTTCATCGCTCCAGACACCCTCTCCTTATCTTCTTCCAGCCATACTGCTATCAAAATGTCAATTTCCCTTGATATCATGGTATTTTCTGTTCCTTTACTTTCCCTGTGACAGAAACGCCTTCCCCACCATGTTTCCCAGGAACTTTAACCATTAAAATGTTATGCCACCACTATCTTTACTGGTCATTTTGGGTTTTTTTGAAACTATAATATAATTACATCATTTCCCCCTTCCCTTTTCTCCCTCTAAACCCTTCTGTATGCCCTTCTTGTCCTCCTTTTTATTATTATTACATCCATATATGTATACATTGTTATAGTATAAGATATAATAAATCTTTACTATGATTATATATTTGCATACTTTTCTACTCTAACATAAGCACCTTTGAAAATGTAGGACCTCCTACTCTCAAGCCATGGTGCATAACCTTCACTAAATACGTGTTGAGCTACTTAATGATTACAAGTAAAAAGAATTGATAGTAAGTTCAAGCTCTCCAGAAAGATAAAAGGCTCTACAATAAAAAATTAATTGGGCAAATAAGAACCACACCACTAACCCACATCCATAGACCTTAAACTAATATCTTGTTAACTACAGAAGTGGAACTGACTTTTCACAAGAAAAGAAAGAAGGTATTTTTTAGGGTTACTAACTTTAAACTTGAGTAACCCTTCCTGAAAGACTGCCCCATTCCCACTGTCCTAGTCCTAGGAAGGCACAGATCCAGGTCCACTAAGATTTTCACCTTTATCCAGTGTCAATTTACGCACTTTTGTGTTGATGAGATTATTGTTCTTACCCAAGCCTTTCTTTCAGGGCTTATCTCCACAGTGTTTACTATTAGAATAATACATAGTACAATAGAAATACAATGTTTTTATTGCTGCCAATCATATGGTCCCTGGTTAACAAACATGATATTAGCAGGGTCTCAAGCTTGCAATAAGTACACTCTCTGTTAGTTTGCCTCACAAGAAAGTTGCAGTCTGTTTTGTTTTTAGTTTCATTGTTTTAAAATGGGGCCTATTACATGGGTCAGGATATCTTCAAAAATACTGTATAGCCAAGGCTAGCCTCAGGTTTGAAGGGATCCTCTTGCTTCAGTCTTCAAGTTGCTGAGAATACAGTAACGAGATTCTAAGCTCACCTCTTTTTGAGAAAAGGTCCTTGGTACTTAATGTTAAATGGCTTCCTAAGAGGAGAGGTATTCTCTGTTATGTGATATTTAACTAGACAAATATGTGTTAATTTGTTTGTGCTGCATTTGTTTAAATATGAAAAGATATTTTGGTGTTTCATCTTGCCTGCCTAAGGCACCTGATTGAACTAATAAAAGCTGAACAGCCAATAACTAGGCAGGACAAGGATAAGAGGGGCTGGTAGGGACAGAGACAAAGAGAATATATAGGAAAAAATGAAGAAGAGAAGAAGAAAGAAGAGAAAAGAGATGGACATGTCCAGAGCCAAAAGCCAGGCACCCACCAGCCAGACAGCCAGACATAGAGATAGCAGGATAGTAAGATATATAGAAGGAAAAAAAGAGGGGGAGAAGGAAGGGAAGGAGGGAGGCGGGAGGGAGGGAGGAAAAAAGGAAAGTAGAAAGCCCTGAGGCAAAACGTAGATAAAGAGAAACAGATTCAAATATGACTAAATAAGGCCGAGTGTTCATAACTAATATTAAGGTTCTGTGTCATGATCTGGGAGCTGACTGGTGGCCCTTAAAGGAAAATCCTGGCACAATTCTCCCACTCTGCTGAAAGGAAAGCTGTGATAAACATACTTTAGATTAGAATTCCTTTCTCTGGGAAAATTAATTAGTAGTAATTTTATTCTGGTACATGATACAGGGACACACACACACACACAATCGTAAGGTTCCCAATGTTCGTTGAACATCATCGAACTAAACAAGAAATTTCATTATCTCAAGTTCATTAGCCCCGTGCTTATTTAAAAGATTTTAAGAAAATGAGAAGTAAGTTATCTCCTGATGCTAAACCTTGTGAAGTTGGAACAGTAGAAGGTGAGCTTACCATAACCATCACAGTGAATATTGCTTTATTTAAAATAATATATAGAAACTTAGAAAATGATATCATACAAAAAAGTAATCTCAACCACACAAATCTGTAGGCTTCATAAAAGAAAACTGATGTTGATGGGGCATTAATGCCTCTTCAGACGTAGAGTTTAGTCATTCTCACAAGACAGTGTAGGTGGGAAATCAGGGCACAGATACTACGACTAAGAGTAGTAAACCTGATTTCATAAATCCATTCTTAATATGTTTTGCCATAATATAAAGTCAAACAATTTTAAGTAAGTTTGTGGAATGTAATAAATAATATTAAATATAAACTTAAGGTAGACGTGTCTAAGAAGGAGTTAGCATTTAGAAAGGATCTGAGCTCAGTAGAAGCTTAGGGAACTTGGCAACTCTACCCTGCCTGTGTTTATTGCTAAAGTATTTGAAATCTTTTGATTCGGCTCTCATTCCTCCAGACGCCTTAAGAGCCGTCAGGTGCATCCTCGCTTCCATTACTGCTTTTGTTTTTCTCAGCTCACATACTCTTGGCATCTCTTCATTGCTTGTCAAAATAATTAATATCTGGAGTTGAAGAAAAATGTATACTGCATTTTAATATCAAGAAGCTCAAAGGAATCGTCTATTAAAATGAGCTTTCTGTCTTTGACCTTTTGTTGCATTGCAAAAACATGTCTGATCATCTCAAAGAATCATGGACACAGCTGTCATCTCTGCAGTTAATGACAGATTTCTTTCAAGAAAATACCCTGCCAAAGTTTAGTTATTGATGAATGTAGTGTTCACCTTACAGACAATGATAATAAATATTAAAATTACATTCTATGTAATAATTCTGAAAACTTAAAAGAATTGCAAGTGCCTATCACTTTGAGTACATAAACTTTATTTGTTCATTAATAAATATAACAAACCAATAATATATTATTGCCAGCTATAAGTAGGTTATCAATTACGACACCGTGTAGCCATAGGGTCAAAATACTGCTAATTCTTTTTACAGTTTATCATAAAGAGTAGTGACTCACTTTTCCAAAACAACCTATTTCCAAAGCTCTCTGACATCTTGCATTCTGCCCTACAGAAGCTAAACACATTTGGAATTATGTCATCTTACATATAAAATACCCATGGTCTTTAAAGCTTCAGTCCTTTTGTTCTTTTGTATGATATCACTCTCAAAATGAAGAGAGTACACAATTCCACAAACGAATATATTACACCAGGAAGCAAGCTCCAGAGAGAGCAATGCAATCAAAAATACCTAAGGGAAAAAAGGAAGAGAGAGCAATGCAATCAAAAATACCTAAGGGAAACAAGAAAGAGTCTTCCTCTTAATGTATTGTTTGAAAAAACATAACTCTAAGGGCTGTACAGATGGTTCAGTGGCTCACAGTCCTTGATGGTCTTATGGGAAACCTGGGTTGATCCTACACCCAGCATCCACATGACAGTTTAGGATCTCCTGCAACTCAGTTCCAAAGGATCCCATTTCCTCTTCTGGCCTCTGTAGATACCAGCTACATATAGTGCACATTCGTTTGTATAGAAGAAATACTCATACATGTAAAAATAAAAGGAAATAAAACTTTTTTAAAAAAACTCTCTTTTAATACACAGTAAATGGAATTTAAATCCAAACAATGAAAATGTTTGAAATTTTCACACAATTTATTAGACCATTGCTCAGCATTTACCTTCTTTAGTCAAAGATTCAATAGAGGAGTGCCTGGTGTTCTAAATAAAATTAAAATAAAAATTTTACAAGAATGAATTTCTTCAAAATTTTTATATGCTGAACCTTTAAAGACAACACAGAAGTTATGGGGTTTTTAATTGTTTTTTTTTTTATCGAACTCTACATTTTTCTTTGCTCCCCTCCCTGCCTCTCCCATCCCCTTCAACCTTTCCCCAAGGTCCCCATGCTGCCAATTTACTCAAGAGATCTTGTCTTTTTCTACTTCCCATGTAGATTAGAAGTTATGTTTTTAAAGAAACAATTGTTACAGTAAATTAATATGAATATGTAGAAAAGAGTCTAAGAGAGTATCCAACACAGGAAATCAACACTCTGATTTTTAATTCTCCTCTTGCCAAAATCATACAGCTACACCAGTATGGACACTTCCAAGAGATGTTGACATATCTTCAAACAGTGATTCTCTTGCAATTCTATTATTTTATTTTGCCTAGTACTGATTTATTAAAACCTTAAATTGATACTACAAATAGAAAATTAAGTCAGAGGAAAAAAATAATCTTTCGACTTCATAAACCATTGAAGTAAATCAGTTTATGACTTAATTTATCTCTGGTTTTAAGGTATATTTTCATTTTTTTGCAGAAAAACCTAATGACAACTCTACACCTGGTTACTGATTCACATCAATAAATGCTTTGGCAGAAGGCAAATCTCTTACACTACAGTATAGATGAGGCTTGAAATATTAAAATTTAATTAGAAAAGAGTAGCAATTTAACTTCAACACCCTTCAAAGTTTAAGAGTGTGATTTGTGAGTCTCTCTGAAAAACAAACATTTTTAAAGATTTATTTGTACTTTAATATGTGTCTCAGTGTGTGTGTTGACCCGTAAGTATAGCAGCCTAAGCAGCTCAAAAGAGAGCATCAGATCTCTTGGAGATGGAGTTACAGGCAGTTACGAATCATCTGACATGGTTGCTGCAACCTGAACACCAGTTCCCTGCAGAGCTGTATGAGTTCTTTAGCTCTGGGCCAAATCTCTGTCCCTGGAGACTAGCTTTGACATGGATGAGAGGAGAAGGGACCTCTAGGAGGTGAAGAGAAGAAGAAGGCTGAAGAGCCATAAGGATAAACATCCTCTTCCAGCCAAGGCTTCTTAACTCCTCTGTTTTTTTGTCTTTCTTTCCCAAAGTCTTAGACATAAAATGTTCCTTTCACTGTGCATATGTTGCCAGGCAATGATGGTGTCTTAAATCCCAGCACTCGAGAGGCAGAGGTAGGTGGATCATTCTGAATTCGAGGCCACCTATTATATAGAGTGAATTCCTGGACAGCCAGGGCTACACAGAGAAACCCTGTCTCAAAAAAAAAATGTGCATATGTATTTTGAAGACTGTGGAGGTTAAGAAACACCAAGCTAGATATTTCCTCATGTGATTTTTTTTTCAAAAATTCTAGATAAAAGAGTTAGTTTGTCTAGAAATGGGACTCTGAAGATTGAAAGAAAAAGAAACCTTGCACTTTTATGAACCCTAGAATTACAGGAACCACTCTCTGTGAACATTGGTTTTTTGGATGTAAGTATGTATATGTGTGCATATATATAGGTATACATATATATATATATACATATATAGCTTCTTTTCTTTAATTACAGCATTTCTCCCTTCCCTTTCTTCCCTCCAAATCTTCCCATATACTGTACCTTCCTACTCTTCTCCAAATTTATGTCCTCAGATTTTTTTTTATCTGATTGCTATTTCATGTGTGTGTTTGTGTGTGTGTGTCCTATATATAACCTCTTCATTTCACATAATGCTATCTTGACTTTCTTTGTTTTGGAGGTTGGGGCTGTTTTCTCTCTCTCTCTCTCTCTCTCTCTCTCTCTCTCTCTCTCT
>JAQHUG010000002.1:4071309-4095497 GCA_028555095.1 Dicrostonyx torquatus
TAGGACAGGGTATCCTGCACCATCTTAAGGAAGCAGGGGGAGGGCGGTGGGGTAGTGGGGGAGCGGGAGGGCCGGGAACAAGGGGAGTAAATGTAAATTTTTCTTTTAACAATAAAAAAAGAAAAAAAATATTAGTTTATGGACAATTTCTATAGCTATAGCAAGTTTTCCAACTAAAAGACAGTTTCTTTAATTCATTCTATTATCTAGTTAAAATTTTCAAAATTGTTAAAATGTTTTCTTGAGGTTTATAAGCTATGGCCTCTCTTTGATTTCCACTCTGAATTCTTTTGCCCTTCCAGTTTTCTTTGAGTTTTCAGAAGGTCAGGCCCAGGAATATTTGCTTCTATTGATTGGGATCGAATAACCAGCAGGTGGTAAAGTTGAGTAAAGTTCAGAAGATTGCAGAGCAGACACAGCAAGATGGGAACACAAGGTGCAATGGATTTGCAGAAGAACTCAAGCCTGTGTGATTTCCCATGCCCTTTCCAGCTTTCCGGGTGTGAGCTTTCCATTCACTGGCAATTAGTGGAATTTAGCATGAACTGTGTGAGATCTATTGAGGCTGAAGTTTTGTATTGAATTTCTTGGCTTGATTGCAGAGCAGTTTTCTATCGAAAGTTCTTTGCATTTTTTTTTTGTAGGTAATTTTCCTGAGCCTGCTCTCTCTCGGGCTCTCTTTGTTCTTTCCCCATTTCCAATACTTTCACCATGGAACAGTCCACTTAAGAAATTTTCTGAGGATTGTAACTACTTCTAGGGCATCTTAACATTTATGATGAGAGCTCTTCTCTTTCGGTCCAAAACAGTCACAGCTAAAAATAACTGAATATGTAAGACTACAAAAAAAATCCATGTGTCTTGCCAGTTTAGCTTTTACAGGAAGAAATATTTTGCTTACATGGATCTAATCTTCCCCTATCATTTGCAAATCAGGTGATTTATTTAGAAACCTCCTAGTCTACACTGCATTTCCTGATGACATTAGACAGAATTTTATTTCTCTTTCCTTTGTTTACTAATAAATTATTTAATATATAAGCAGTAGAGATTTTTCCTATTTGCATTTTATGGATTATCAAACTGATTATAATGCCTATTTTTTTGCTATTTTTAGTTTATGTGTATGTATGTGTTTGGTTGCATGTATGTCTATGTACCACATTCAACATTTGATGCCCATGGAGGCCAGAAGACCGCATTGTTTCTCCTGGAACTAGAATTACAGACAGGTATAGCTACATTGTGAGTGTTGAGACTCAAATCCCAGTCCTCGGGGAGAGCAGACAGTGTTCTTAACCACTGAGCCACCTTTGCGGTCCCACAACGCATATTTTCTAAAGTATATTTTTAAATTTTATTTTAAAAATAAATAAGCATTTTTTATGTTGTTTTGTTTTGCTTGAGAAGGTTTCATTATATATTCCTAGCTGACCTCAAATTCTTAATTTTCCTGCTTCCTTTTCCTGTGATTACAGACTGGATGGTGGCAGGTGTCAAAAGACAGCACAAGAATTCCTTGAAGTGTAATTCTTATAAGATATAAGAGAGCCGGGCGGTGGTGGCGCACGCCTTTAATCCCAGCACTCGGGAGGCAGAGGCAGGTTGATCTTTGTGAGATTGAAACTAGCCTGGTCTACAAGAGCTAGTTCCAGCGGCAGGCTCCAAAGCTACAGAGAAACCCTGTCTCGAAAAAAAAAAAGAAAAAGAAAAAATAAGATATAAGAGGATCAGGAAGAGAGCTCAGTGGGGAATGGAGTTTGCCAGGCAAGTGTGACAAGCTGACTTCAGTCTCTGGGTCTCATTGAGGAAAGAGATTGCCAGCTTCTGTAAATAGTCTCCTGACCTCCGTAAATGCACTGTGTGGTGTATGGGGACATTACTAAACAAGACAATTTACTGAGTTTACCATGGGTGATTTCTTCTGTTGTCTGAAGATATTCTGCAACAGCACTGAACTAGAAATGCTTTAGGTACTTTAGGTATTTAGGAAGTTTTGAAAAGAGGCATGCAAATTTTGTTATTAATGGTTTCAGAGACGAGCCCAAGAGGACTACTCTGAGATAAACTGCATCAGAAATGAAATTCTGCACCCAAAATTAAGCATTAAAATTTGGTGAGAGTATAAGGATAGCACTTGTTAAAACTCAGAACTCTTTACTCTGAAGCTAAAACAAAAGCTTGCTTAGCTCTCCATTTACCCCAATAGACAGTGGTAGCTGGAATAGCCATTCTCGCTATCACAGGACATGGAGTGTAGGCGCCTCTCTATGCAAGACACATATTTGGGGAAAGTGTCAAGCTGATGTGACTTGAACAATTGAGTTCAGTAAAAGCACTGGGCTTGGAGTCATGCACTTCAGTTTCATCATAATCTGAGATAAAAATCTCTTGACTGCTTATTCTCTAAACTCTGGAAATGACACCCTGGCCTAAATGAGCTACATAGACTAGGGCACTTAAATTCTCATTATTTAATCAGCTGTATTTTCGCTCAACCCATCTTCTGTTCATCAGTTCTTTGTAAAATGGACCTCCAGGCAATATTTGCAATATAAATAAGGAGAAATAAAAATTTTAGGCATAAAAATCAAGTTGAAATTCTAGTCTCTTTGTGTTTGTTTATTTCGCCATTAGGTAAGCGACAGGGAGCAAGTAACAGTGAGACTGATAGAAGAGGGGCGGGAAGGCAAAGAGTGAGAAGGACACATTTAAGAGTTGGGTTTTTGTGCACCCCGAAAATTGATTGATGTGGGATTCCCCTCTGTATGCTGTGAATACCGTGGGTCAATAAAGAAACTGGCTTGGCCTGATAGGGTAGAGTAGAGCTAGGCAAGGAAAACTAAAGTGAATACTGGAAGAAAGAAAAGCAGAGTGAGAGTCATGTAGCCCCACCAGTGACAGACGCTGGAACTTTACCCAGTAAGCCACAGCCTCGTGGCAATACACAGATTAATGGAGATGGATTAAATTAAGATGTAAAAGTTAGCCAATAAGAATCTAGAGCTAATCGGCCAAGTGATTTAATTAATATAGTTTCTGTGTGATTATTTGGGGAGTCTGGGTGGCCGGGAAACAAACAAGCCGCCTCCTACATCACTTGATCATGTGAGTAAACAGTTGTTAGGCAAGAACCTATATCGTAGGACAGAATCAACTCCCACAAGCTGTCCTGCAACCTCCACACACACACTGCAAAGCAAACACACACACATGCACACACGTGCGTGCATTCACACATAATCATGCACACACGCATGTATACACAGAGACAAATAAATAAGAACATAAAAAGATAATTTAGTTTTCATATTTATTCTTTAAAATTATCTCCAAAAGGGCCAGCAAGATGGTTTGTTAAGCAAAATAACTGCCACCAAACCTAAATGGCGAACTTGGACTTGCCCCTGAAACTGTAAGCAAGCCCCTACTTAAATGCTTTTCTATAAGCTGCCTTGTTCATGTGTGTCATAATAGCAACAGAACAGTAACTAAGACAATGGTGGAGAGTGTGATGGAGGAAAGATGCTGGTGCCTAGGCAGCAGGGAGAGGGCAGGAAGCTGACAAGTAGTCCCCTTCAGAGGCTCATCTCCAGTGACTCACTGCCTCCCACTCAGTTCATCTCCAGTTTTTACCACCTCCTGGTAACGTTATCAAATTGTGAGTTCATCAATAGATTAATGTGTTGATGGAGTCAGACTATCATGATTCTCAATGACTTCCCAAATCCCAAAGCCTTTGCCATGGCCACCAAACCTTTATTCACTGCATGAATCTTTGAAGGACAC
The DNA here is from genome assembly GCA_028555095.1 of Dicrostonyx torquatus. Taxonomy (NCBI): domain Eukaryota; kingdom Metazoa; phylum Chordata; class Mammalia; order Rodentia; family Cricetidae; genus Dicrostonyx; species Dicrostonyx torquatus. The sequence continues at coordinate 4,075,099 of JAQHUG010000002.1, forward strand.
TTCGTATCTAAATCGTAGCAATGTTAAGACAGTATATAGTTACATTAGATAGACCCATAACTTCATTGCGTCCATTATGTCTGCCGTGTTCTCTTATTACAGAACTACTACATGAACAATATTTGGCAATAAGTCTTGTGGACTTGAGGAATTCCATTAATCTGCTAAGCACATGGACTGGCGGGCAGCATTTTTTCCAATTTTTTTTTTTTTTACTTTTACTATGTGTATCGAGTCACATAGGAATGCTGTGCATATGGGTGCAGTGCCTGCAGAGGCCAGAAGAGGGCATCGAATACCCTGGAGTTGGAGTTGCAGGCAGTTGTGAACTGTTTGACCTCAGTGAGTGCTAGGAACTGACTTCTATTTCTAACTGTCAAACCATCTCCACAGCCCCAAGGTGAGCATTCTTATCACACTGCTCAAAATGAATTCTGCTTCTGACACTTGTTGTTTCAGTACACTTGAATTAAAGACTAAAGAAACTTACCCAAAGGCAGCTAAATGTTGATTCTGCACCCACTAGTTTGCCACAGACAACTACACACAACAGTTATCCATTCTTTGACTTACAGGAAAATGAGCATTTTGGGTGGAGGGCTAAAAGACTTCAAAGACATTTAATGCCTTTTCTCCTTGCATTGTCTACATATGTTTACTATATAAAAGTGACACAGTCAGTATATGATTATTGTTTATTCACTAAGGTGGTCATCAGTGTGAAAGGTCTCTAGGACTTGCTCTGCACAAAAGGCACACATGACACTGAATCCAGAGTGGAGTTGTGATCCTTAAGTATGTTTTCCTCCCGAACCACTAAAATTCTTCTCATCTTAAGATCTTTAAAATAATTTTAAAATATTCAAGAAATTTTTTTTTAATTTGTGGACTATCTGGTGTTTTCCAGTGAAGTTCTAGGCACTAGTCTCTGATTGGATGCCAGACTTGGGTTGTTTTGGTTGATGTTAAAAATATTTATATCAAATCTAAATAGAATTGAAAAGTAAATTTGAGTGTCTAGTATAAGGTAGTATATAGTATAATAGCATGGTTTATGGTATTTAGTGTATAGTATGAGGTTTATAGTATATGGCATGTGGCATGTGGTATATTATATGTGGTATATTGTATGTGGTATATGGTATATTATATGTGGTATATTGTATGTGGCATGTGGTATATTATATGTGGTATATTGTATGATGTGGTATATGGTATGTAGTAGATCATAGCATATACTATATAGCCTGGCCCTTGCATGAAGTGATCATTTTTATTTGGGAAAATAGTTGCTCTTTAGAACCATTGGCCACAGCTCTTATTCAATCCTGAAAGTAGAAAGTGGCTTTGACTAATTATAAACTCTCACTATAGTCACCACTTAAATATAAGCTTCTAAAATTTACTTTTAAGTAATTTTGTGCCGGTCTACACAAAATTATGAGCTATTTATTTCATAATTGTATTATCTGTCATGACCAGCCTGTGTGAGCATAGAACCCATGCACAGTGAAAGAACTGATGAGTAACCAGTAAGGCTCTTCTGCAAGGAAGTGGCGCACATGACAGACAGGGAATGGAGCAGCCAAGTGCCTCCGCCTGGGAACACCTCCGAGTTATTTTGATGAGAAAGAAACATCTGTTCACTATAAATTTTTTTCTTTTCTGTATTCATGATACTGTGTCGTGTTTGAGATTTACTGAGAGCAGACAGACTACCTCCCAGGCCGACCTAATCAGATTTTAGAAATAGAAAATGACTCATAGAAACATTCGCTCATCGGCAATCCAAACAATTCAGAGCTCATAACCCCCAACCACATCTTTTGCTCTCACATACCAAACTACCATTCTCTTCTGCAAGTCGCTCCAGTGCCACCTAGCCCAGCATCCCCTCCATAGTCACCACTGTCAACCGAAGCCAGCTCAGGATTACTCCAAGGCAGTATTAGTTTCCCCAAGTATATTAGTCTGCCTCTGTGTTGCTGTGATAAGAACATTCTGACCAAACGTAATTTGAGGAGGAGAAGGGTTTATTTGACTTACATGTGATAGTTTATCACTGAGAGAAGCCAAGGCATAGAGCTCGAAACAAGAATCAAACCAAGACTACAGATGAAATTTGCTTACTGGTGCAGGAGACTTGTCTATTCAGTCAATCATGTTTTAAATAAATGCTGATTGGCCAGGTAGGAAGTGTAGGCAGGTCAACCAGACAGGAAGTAGAGGCAGGGTGAGGAGAAAGTCTGGGAAGCAGGAAGCTTCCCTGGCATTCCTGCACAGACCACCAAGGAGGCAACAATGTAAGCTGCCCAGCTAAGAAAAGGTACCGAGCCATGTGGCTAACATAGATGGGTTAATATAAGTTATAATAGCTAGTAAGAAGCCTGAGATAATGGGCCAATCAGTTAACCTAATGTAGACTCTCTGTGTGATTTTCTTTGGGGCTTGCTGGCTGTGGGGTACCGGGTGGGACACAAACCCCAATGAGCAGGACCCTCATGTTACAGCTTACTAGCCTGGTTCCAGGCTTGGGTTCATTGACCTTACTTATACAACCTAGCGCCACCAGTCTAGGGGTGGCTCTGCCCAAAGTGGGTTGAGCCCTTCTCCATCAGTCAGCAATCAAGAAAATTCCCTATAGATGGGCCCGCAGACTAATTTGAAGAAGGCAATCCCTCAGTTAATGTTTTCTCTTCCTAGATGTCTATAGTTTATGTCAATTTGATAAAAATCAAGCAACATTATTAACTAGAGCCAGTGATACCATGGTAACATTCCCCTTCCCTAACTCACCAAAGACTAGATAAATCATAGATCACTGTAAAACTCTGAGCCATGCTTCCTTTTATTGCTTTCTACCTCCTGGGCATCTCTGACTTCTGCACAAGACCTCACACGGCCTGATACAGACTACCTATTGGCAACTATAAATGACAATTGTATTATTTTCCAGGCAATCGTCCCCTGATCTTTTGTCTTTCTGTACCTGATTAAAAACTAAATTCCTGGTACATTTCATTAGAGATAAATACTCAGTCAACTTAAGAGACAGAGGCAGACTATGCCAAGTCAGCCCCTGCAGTAGAGAAGGTGGGACTTTCACTCCGGGCTGTCAGCAATCAATCAACACAGGATTATAAGTCAGTCCAAGTATAATGAGAGCAAAAGGGAGACAAAATCCCAGGCTGCTGACAGGAGGAGATAAGAGATGCCACCACTTGAGCAGTGACAAGGAAAAGGAAAGAGGAATTCCTTGTTCCTCTATCATTTTTGCTCTGGCACTGTCCCAACTGACTGAGGCCCCTAGGCACTGGGGAAAATGACTGACCTCACAGAGGCCACAGATTCAAATGATCTTGTCATCCAAACACACTCTCACAGAAGACCCGGAAACCATGTTCAATCTGGGCACTCCATGGCCCAGGCAAACTGACAGGCAGTCTACCATCAAGCATCAACAAAGAGGAAGAAGTCCTATTCTATCCTTGAAGCAGGGAACACCTAGCAAAGGGCAGTAGAAGAGGTCACGACAAAGGTAAGTCTTCCCCAAGCAAAGAGCCAGCTGCACATATTTGCTTAAATATCACAATTGCCACAGATATTTTTTGCAATTTCAACTAGAGACACTTAGAGTTATGTAATAATGGTGTAGTATGTGTGAATGGAAGCATTTTAAAAGGAAGACAGAGAATCTGTTAGACTGTATACACAGGCCCCAATACCACTAGACAATGGATAACTCGGAAGCATATCTTTGATGAGTATAAAAGTAAAGCAAACAAAGAAGTAAGAGCTCTTTTTAAGATTTGAGGAAGAACGTATGGTTCTGATGGAGCTGGGGCTAAGAAAATATCAGAATCAGATTAAATGAAACTGTAACTACAAAACAGAGTTTTCTACCACAGGGGTTTACCCACTTAATTATCTTTCAGTTATAATCAATTGGTTAGAACTTCAGGAAAAGAGCTATATAAACTAAATGAACTCAGCTGGCAGATGTGGTCGAGATAGCAGTACCTGCTAAACATGCCAGAGGTATTTCCTTAATCCAGGTTATCACAACAAACAATAACGTATCTTACCACCAACAACTGTTCAGGCCTTTTGAATAGCAATCACTTCATTTCAACTTTAACTTGTCAGATCAAAGAAGAACAATGAAGACTATCTGAGGAGGAATCAAATTAATTGATCAGATACATTGGCAGTTTGGATTCACTGGCAGCTCATTTGTGTATTGATTTGTGCATGCACTAGAAAATGGGTATGGAGCAAGTCCTGCCAACTGCTCTGCTGAGTTTGGGGTAAAATTTATATACAGACTAAGCATATTCTTTTTAAATTCAGAATCCAGTGAAGCAAAAAGGCATAAGAAAAGCAAAGCCCAAGAATAAGCTAGAATTATAAAAAGTACAATTAAAAAATCCTAGGAAGGAGAATAATCCAAAGAGTGTGTATGAACAGCCTTTATCAGAGTGCAGCGCTGGTCATAGAAGTGATTAAATGTCATCTTTGAAAAAAAACTTTCATATTTAATAAGTATATGCTTCTTTGGAAATTTTGTTAGGGAAATGAATTCAGTACAGTCATGCTTCTTCCTTCTTGCTGCTCCTACTTTATTCTAGATATTTTTTTCTGCTTCCTAGGGTGCTTTTTAATTTTGTCCCCAACACATAAGAGTTTATAAGATTTGCTTCTAACATTTTATAGGGCAATGTTATAAACTATTCACTCTATGTGTATGTGAACTATTATGGAATTCTAGTAATATCATTTAGAATAAATGTTGGAAGAATTATTTTTCTCATTCAATAAAGGTCTCTACTTGGGTGCTACATGCCATATTATAAACATATCTGGAAAACAAGATACGTTAGTATTTCTATGGTGTGTGAGTCTGTGTTTCTGCTTAGGTCACCAATATTCTTAGTAGCAACAATAATGATAAACTGTCCCATAATTTAACACACACTTAAATGATTACATACTTTTACCCAGAAGAGTTTACACAGTACAAAGTGTATTAAGTCTTTACTATAGGAGATACATTCCAAAAATATGGTTTGATTATTCTAGTTTAAAGATCTTGTCTTTCATGTGAGCAAGTTAGCGATAATTGAAGCCCCTGTGTATATATTCACGTGTGTACATGCATAGGTTTAATGAAAGTATTCATGTATTCACACAGCATAATGGCTGGTATATTTTCCACTGTTTCCGTTTTGTTTTACATATGCCTATTAACTATTTCCAACATTTCTTAACATTTGCATTGAAAAAAAACTTCACACCATATATTCTTACACCAGTTTCCCCTCCCCAGTTCCTCCCAGATGCCCCCTGTCTTTTCTTCATCCAACTCCTTGCCTTCTTTCTCTCTCTCTTTGGAAAACAAACAGGCAAACAAAAATTTAAAAATGGAATAAGGAAGATAACAAAGAGAGAGCTTCGTTATCATCTCACAGATGCATTGGAAGGCAGCATTATAATATCCATTGTCAAATGGGGAAACTGAAGTTCTGGTTTTGATTACAAGGCTTGCACTATTGCGTTAAAGACATATTAGGATGTTTATGTCAGGATTTGATATTAAATTTTATTAAGTCTCTTGGCATTGGTAAACTAATTCAGGTTTCATTGTACTTGCTGGCTAACTGGATGGTGTTTCTCTGAACTGCTCCTAGAGTAAAGCCTCCCTGCTCATAAAATGTACTCCTTTAATGAGTACTGAGTTCTTGGTTGCATTATTTTATTAGTACAAATCTAGAATATTAAAAGAAATTAGTCACTGGCTTGCTGTCTGTGCTTGTCAGGCTGGCTTATGCTAAGCTTCATTGGGTGTGGTAGTGTCAGAGCTCACAGTTTGGCAGGCAGGACACAGATCATACTCAACACCCTCACTCACTGCTTAGCCTGTCAGGAGGCACGGGACTATCCCGGTTACGGAAGCCTCCTTCAAGTTTGACAGTGTCCTTTGTGTGTATGTTGTGACGCATAGAGGCAATCATGTGACAATGTGTGCTTTCTGGCTTTTCTTCACAACCAGACGTGGGTATCTCGACACAGTAATACACCCTGATGTTCTGGTCCCATGGTGTCTCATCAGAGACTGCCCATTCCCAACAACCCTGGGGAGGATTCTGCTGACAATAGTTTGTCTGCATTACAGCATAGTTGTACTTTTTATGAGTGAGTAATTTATGGAAAGCTGTTTGGGAACTATATAAATACATGTTCCTTATTAAAATTCTTCATACCTAGAATCTGCTAATTATTATTGACTAAATTAACTTCTAATGATTATGGTTGCAGGGTGATGGTGCCTTAGAATCCATCATTTCTTCTATATTTCGCTGTCACTCTCACACACTAAGAGGTAGTCAGCGAAGTAAAACTTCCCACTTCAACACGTTACCAACCTGATTTTACTCCATACTCTTCATACTCTTTGTGCCCAGAGTGAATTAAAACCACTCATGTTAAGGTGTCAGTGAAATTGAATTAAAATAATAGATGGCAAGAAAATCAGCATAAAGCTAGTATAATGCAGCATGAGGCAAATATCATCCCCCGATTTAGTCCTACTGACAAAGCTTCTAAGGAATCTGCTCCAGAAGTTCCTGCCTAATTTGATGTATAATAAACATTTAGGCAAACGACAACATCCAGCATCATTATTTCCAGTTAAAAACCATTGTGTATTTCATGCTATTTCATCCTCCTGGAATCGAGTACAACATTAACAAGACCAGTTACGGGAGTAAGAGTAGCTCTACCTGCTCTGCGGCTTTTTCTGAACAGTGCACAAGGTGCCTACTACACTGCAGTGCAGCTATCATTGGAAAAATCCCAACAAAGCTCAGCCACATCTCGGAAACAGAGTCCACTGTGTTTTATTTTTGGAAGTCCTTTGATTCTGCTTCCGTTTCTGTAACAGCGCTCCATCCCACCATCTCTGGCATGTATTATTTCCACTCTTTTGCTCAATATTTTCCATTATTTATTTTTCCAAGTATAAAACTCAATTTGTAGTAACCCCTGGGTCACAGTTGTCAGAAGCAACAAGATTGCCATAAGTCTGAGACGGAGATTGGACTCACATAACATATTGATCAGGAAACTAGAAAACTGCACTCAGGGGCTACAAGGGCACAGGCTTTAAAGCTTCTACCATCCATAGCAAAAATCCCAACACCCCCTTTTCTATTTTCCTTGAGCTTCACTCATATCATTCAGCAGTCTGAATCTCTGCTTCCTCTCTGATTTCATAAATAGCAACCATGTTAAGCCTGGGGAAAAATAGATTCTTCTCTGTCCCATGTGCCCTTATTCCTAAAAGTCTTACCCTTTGGGCAAATGCTATAGTTTCTTCTCTTTCTGGTAAAGTAATATTTTGTACCCAAGACACCTTTTTAGTGGTTCTTTTCCTGCTATCTCATTAAAAGACACACAAAGTGGAGTATTCCTATACAAATACTCTGAAATATTACCTGCAGGGATAACCTCAGATTATCAGCTTCCTGCCAATCCCACCATGTACTAAGGAAGCTTTTCTCCCTCTCCCCCACAACACAATCAGTTCATGCCTTGTTAAATCCAAATTAAATTCTTCACCAATTTTGGCTACTGAGTGTTCCCCGTTTTCAATATTATCCCTCCCTCTCAAATCCATTAGCAGCCCCAGGGGCAACCGGTTGCAGAAACCAGGGCTGTTCTGTGCAAATAGAACCATGGTTGCCTTGAGTCTATCCTAAAACCACCTTTTTAATCACCGCCCCCCCAAGTTCCCACTCACTAGGGTATCTCAGTCAAAACATGTGAACTGGCCCCAGCTCTAGTCTCCAGAAGGAGCCATCTGGGCAGAGGGAGCTAAGCTGTTCCTCTTGCTGCAACAGTGGCATGACTTCTTGGGCCTAAGCTGAATTTTCATCTTCCATTCTCACCCGGATGCTGGGGGGGGGGGGGAGTCTGTTCCTACTGCTTAAATAAAACACCATAATTCAAAGCAACTTAGGGAAGAAATGGCTTATTTTATTTTACAGCTTACAGTCCATCATGAAGGGAAGTTGGGGCAGGAACTCAAGCAGCGCAGGAACCTGGAGGCCCGAACTGATACAGAGGTCATGGGGAGCGATGCTTGCTGACTTGCTCCCCATAGCTTGCTCAGCTTGCTTTCTTGTACTACTCACAACAGCCTGTCTGGGGTGGCACCAACCCCTGTGGGATGGACTCTCCCACACCAGTCATTAAGCAAGAAAGTGGCCCTAGAAGCTTGTCCAGAGGTCAGTCTGTTAGGGGAGGTTGGGTTTCTCAACTGAAGTTGTATCCAGTCCGGGGGGTGGGGGGGAAAACCAGCCAGAACAGAGACTTCTCTTCCAAGAACTGACTGGCTCTAAACCTGTACTCTTCGAACCATTTCTTTTACTGCCAACAATAAAGGTGTGGGAGCTGGGAGACACAAGCCGATGACATCAATCTGTAACTGAACATAATTATCATTATTCTTAGTCCAACAAAAGGAAACTTTCAATCCCTTCCCACAAGTGAGAATTGAAGAAAAGGCTAAGGATGCCGGCCAGAGGTAGAGCCATTGGCTAACACAGAAAAGATTTGGCTACCAGCTGATGCTGTGAAGAGGAAATAGAGACTAGCAGGAAAAAGATAGTTGGGCTACTATGGGGTAGCTTTTGGAGGCTTAGGTCTTCCCTCTTTCTTTGCTTTGTGGTCAGCTTGAATAGACCTCATTTTCCCTGTATTCCCGTCATTCCATTATGACCGTAAAGCAACAGGGCTAAGTAATCTCATGGCCACTAAAGCGTCTGAATCCTTCAACCAAAATAATCTTTTCCTCCCTTTAAAAAGTTGATCATCTTAGGTATTTTGTTATAACAATAGAAAGATGGTTCACAAAGAAATAGTCCTGTTAAATATGTGTACATATTGAATTTCTTAGATGGTAATAAGAAACCCTTAAGTAGGATGAGTTAAAGAATGACACAGTTATTTGTAACACAATTAATTTGATTACAAGAATGAAGAGGCACTCATTAACAGATTTCCAGATATATAACTCAGCAATAACAACAAGAGTCCTGACCGCTTACATCTTTGCATTCAGGTTTGTTTGAATCTCTACATCAGTACAGTAGGAGCACAAGTGAGCCAGGGCCACCTGCTAACAAGGTCCTGTGTCCTTTGCCTCAGGAAGCAAACCCTCTGCCTTCCACCTCTGCTTTCACACAGCACAAGTTAGAAATCTGCCTCCCAGGTGGAAGAAGTTCTAGCTGAATCTCTGTGAGGGTTAACAGCACCTACAAAATCCTTGGGAGTTAAATAAATGTTTGTTAAAAATAAACCCTGGCATTTGGAATTCATTACAAGACACTTGTTGTAATGGGATTTTTCAGGACATTTCTGCGATAAATATTCTGACCACCCCCTGGTGAGAAGGGCAGTATGGCAGCTCTTAACTGTCTATCCTGAATCCTAAATTGCCAGCACATGCGATACCATGCATCTTCGCCACTTTGATAGCAACAAGCCTTTCCCAGAAACACACACACACACACACACACACACACACACACACAAGAATGGCATGCTTCTCTTCTCTTTAACGTATGATTATTTATCACATCGCTTTACTTGATTCTCCGGAGTCAAATCCATATCTGCATCTCTGGGATCAAATCCATAAGCTGCAAAGGACTGTACAAACACAAGCAAGCATCCTTATTGCCATTGTGATCATTAGCCTCATCATTATTCATAACAATCTGTCATTTTGCCTCCAGTCTCTCCCAACGAATCACCAATTCCCCTCCCAACACAAGCCTTGTCCTTGTAGACTCTCATTGCCTGGTACCTGATTATCACAAGGCATCTGTAAACATATTTTCTAGCTTTATGAACTGTCTGCCCCCAATCCCTCATAAAAAGGACCATCAGCATTAATTTTCCTTACAAAAAGAAAAAAACTGCATTCATTATGTTTGAAACATTTCAATTCAATTCAGTATTCACTAAATGAGAACACCACAGGTATAAATATTAACAAGGGAAGCAAAGCTAAATGAAACTGGAGAAGATAAATAGCCATAGAGTGTGGCCTACATGCAAGTTTCAGGCCAGCTTGGGCTACAGATTGAAACTCTGTTGTAAAGGTAAAACAGATAAACAAATAAAAACAACTAAGGGTGTGCCTATATAAATTATTATAGCACAAGACAGAAATGATAGATCAAAGGAAAACTAAATATGCTGTGTGAACTGTCTTTCTATCATTACAGCAAAATACCTGCCATAATCAACCTAAAGAGAGGAAATCTGCTTTAGCTCACAATTTTTGAAGGGTTGTCCATGGTCTGTTGCTTTGGGGCATGTAGGAGGCAGAATATATAACAGAATAAGATATTCACCTCATGGCATCTTAAACACAAAGAAAGGCAGGAAGAATCAGAGAATCCCAGTATCATTCAAATGTACACCTTACGCCCTAACTCCATCTCACTAGGAACTCAAAGGTTCCTCTACTTCCAACAGTGCTGCAGGGAGGCACCCACACCTTTAGCTCATGGCCTTCTGGGGATGCTCATCCAAAGTACAGCAAGTGCTGAAGAAATTCAAAGATGGCAGAATTTTATTGGTATTAGTTATGTCCGGAAATGTGTGATGCAAGCGTGGGAATCCTGAGACAGCGCCGAAGGAAGACTAAGCGGTGAAAGAAGGAGAGATTTCTGGAGAGGCAGAGGAACTGAAAACTGAACGTGGCTGCAGAACAGAAGAGCTGTATGCTGAAGTGGGGATTAGCCAGGACAGAATGGGAAATCCCTGACAGAGATGACCACACCTCTAATTTCCACTGTGGACTTGAGGATGGATAGCATGGACAGGCCCAACCAGCACTTAAATCATAGTGCGATATTTTTAACGAAGGGAAAATAGGGTTGCTTTACCCTGCTGTGTGAAGATGTTTTATAATTTCACCAAAAAAAAAAATTAACGTATCTTAAAATGGAACAAGGAAGTTTCTGGTGCTGGGTTGAGTGATGAGTAAGAAGGTTTAGGATGCTTATTCCCCTCGGGATATATTCTCCTTAAGCTCTGTAAGGGTGATTGACACATTTCTTAGGAGTCACCTCTGAAGAGCGCACTGCTTCACCTCCACTGGCTGCTGTTTGTGTGGACGGAAAGTCAGCCAACTGTTCATAAACCATCAGCTTCATTTCATGCTGTGAGTCTTGTTCTGTATCCCATTCTCTCCTCACTGGAATTTTCCCCATTTGGCTCAGATTAAGCCTACTTTTCATCAGAGACACAACAAAATGAAGACACAGAGCAACTCTTTTTTAATTAATTAATTAATTTTTTAAAAAAACAATCTATCATTTTTCATCATACACACCAATCCAAGTTCCCACTCCCTCCCCTCCTCCCATTCTCTTCAATATCCTCCCACCCCACCCTCATCCAATCCTCAGAAAGGGTAGGATACATTGCTTTGTGGTAGGCCCAAGGCCCTCCCTACTATATCTAGGCTGAGCAAGGTATCCATCCAAAGAGAATAAGTTCCCAAAAAGCCAGTATATGCAGTCAGGATAAATCCTGGTGCCACTGCCAGTGACCCCTCAGTCTGTCCCAGCCATGCAAATGTCAACCACATTGAGAGGGACTAGTTTGGTCCTATGCTTGTTCCTTCTCAGGCTGGAGTTGGTGAGGTCCCATTAGCTTAGGCAAACTGTTTCAGTGGGTGTACTCATCATGGTCTTGACCTCTTTGCTCTTATTCTCATTCCTCCCACTTTACAACTGGACATTGGGAGCTCAGTCCAGTGCTCCAAATGGGTCTCTGTCTCTGTTTCCACCAGTTGCTGGATAAAGGTTCTATGTTGATATAGAACAATTCTTTATTTGACTTTGACTCACTGTTATTATGGAATGAGAAAATCACATATAAAAAGATTGACATCGGGCACAGAAGAGATAAAGAATCCTCTCTTAACCCCACCACAGAGGCAAGCTGCTAAGGGAAGGACACAGTTCACCTTCTTCATCCTCAACAAGGATCAAGCATTGAACATGACAAATCCAATGAAAAGCCCAGTGTTTTCTCACAAAAGCAGCCAAAGGATTTTGTTTTGCTGTCGTATTGCTTACTCATCTTTGGCTTCTTGGGTTTCTCCATGTGTCGTATGTTGCTCACGATGTCAGCCCCTCAGACAGCAGCAGCTTTAGGATCATGCATTCTTCCCTGATATCAACACTTGAAACCATATTAAGTACCATATCTTTCAGAAGTCAAATTAGTCTCATTCATTTAAGGAATTAGTCTAACCCACTTTTCTGTGTTGAATCTGCAAGGACACTTCCGCTGAATTTAATAGTTACTGGCCCCCAGACCTTAATAGACCCCCAAGTTCCAGCACACTTGACACCATGTTGGAAGTACCGTTCAGCCATGTACCTCATCACATAGCAGCAGTGCCTGTCAAAACAAGAGCAACGACTAATCCATCAAAGTCCACAGTTCTGGGGAAAGTCCTAAATGTTCCTAAAACTAACTTTTTTGACTCTTATAGTTCTGCTTCTAGAAAACTGTTCTGCTAACTGAGATGTGTCAACCCAAGGTGTGGTTTTTGTGCTTAAAAGCTCAACCTGAGAAAGGCTTGGTACCTCACTGGGGTCCTGAACCCATGTCTGAGTAGTCTTCTTTTGTGGATACCTTATAACATAATTATTCCCTTATGTTTGTATTCCAGCATTCTTCAATATAACTCAACACTAATGTATGCTACAAAATATGCATTGTGGTGTGCATGCATGAAAATTTATTTCTATTCATTAAATGATGCTACAGACTACATATATAGCAACTGTTTCAAAGAATGAAATCTGAAACTGGGTGGTCCATGTTCAAACTCACTATCAGACCATAAATACTTCATATGTTATTGTAAGTTATAGTAAGACCAACATAATGACTGCCATACAGTAGTACTTCCTAAGTGTTGTTATATTAATGTTATTACTATTCTTTCTATGCAGCGTTTTTTGCAAGATCCACAAGTTCTAGTGTGCACAGTCATGCCTTGGCTTCTCCACAATTTATGGTACAACATAGAGTCTGTTTCCCATGTTTCATCTGCACATAATCTCATCATATCCCTTTATATATCACATAACTTTTGGGAGAACAATCTACTGCCCTGATTATATTTCAATGTGGCTTTTCTGTATTTTATTATGTATGTGGAAGTTCATCTCATTGTAGATATCTTGGAAACATATAGACATCTCATGTTGTAAACATATCTTGACATATTTTCATAAGTTATATCAGAGTCAATCTTGTTAATAATGCCCACAATTTAAAAGAAATGTTCAATTTTTAAATAATCAACTATTTTTAATCTCATGACTTGTGCTTGTCTTCTTTGCTCTATATGTGGTATGTCCACAGCATGTATGCCCATGTTCATGTGGAGACTGGCGGTCAACAGTGAGTGTTTTCCTTCATCCTTCCCCACCTTATGTCTTTGAAACAGCCTCTCACTGGCTATGGAGCTCACCCATTGGATATACTGGTAGGTCAGTAAGTTCCAAGGATCTTCCTGCCTTCCTCATCATACCACATCACTTCTCCCTATGCCGCCACACCTGTGCTCAGGTTATATGTGCACATGACCACACCCAGAACTTTTCCATGGTGCTGGAAATCTGAGCTTAGGTCCTCATGCTCAGGCAGTAGGTAATTTAATGCCTGAGTCATTTCCCAAGCCCCTTCCTAGGAAATCTTCCTTCTTATTCTTTATACACTGAAACAGTTCCCTATAAGTGTGTTTACTAATTAGTATGTGTTAATCTACCTGAGCTCCAATTTGGCAATGTTAGGTGAAAACTATGCTTGAGTTTTCTCCAAGGAATGACCTAGTTTTTGTAAACTAGTTAATAATCTACCCTTGCTACAGATGGAATGGTAATTATGAAACACTATGTGGTTACCGTGTGGGGTGTGTGTGTGTGTGTGTGTGTGTGTGTGTGTGTGAGAGAGAGAGAGAGAGAGAGAGAGAGAGAGAGAGAGAGAGAGAGAGAGAGAGAGAGAGAGAAAGAGCGAGCAGGTCAGTGATTTTTTTTTTTGGTGTGTCTGAAATATGTCTACACATCATAACCTCATCCTAAATAAACGTGGGCATTTCATTCAGTACGTTCATGCAAATAAATAAATAAATAAACTCAAAGCATATTACTCAGAGACTGGCATGCAGATTTAAAGAAAATACCTACACCAAGCCTGCTTGAACTCTAGCCTTGAATCCCAGGTCTCAGAAGTGCCCTTCAGTTTTTCCTTTGCCAAAACTTGCCTTAGAAACCAGCCTTAAATTTCTTTCCTTCTAGATATAATTGTTCCTCCCTTCCCAGTCTCCATCTCATAAGAATTTTACTCATTCAACAAATTTCAAGCAACTGTTGTGTATTAAGCAAAGTATAAAGTACCAGCTAAATTGTGCCAACAACACAGTGAACAACACAGATGGAGTCTGAGCCAGCACACCTACAGGGAAGAGGCTAATTAAACAAGTAATCAAACGTGTCCCTGAGTTGCAGACTGAGACTAGTGCAGTGAAGGAAAGGAATGTGCAGTTCCACGTAAGAAATTAATGGAGAATGGAAGGGATCCCCTAGATTGGGGAGTGGTTCGGACATCCTTGATATACACTTTAAGATGTGAGCTGATGAAATCACGTCTGTATGAGTAATGAGAGCTGGTAGAAGAGGCAAAGTCAGAGGAAGAACAAGTGAAGGGTCTGAAGGAGAAAGAATATATTGAGCATGTGAAATTCTGAAGGGGAGTCTAGGGCTCACGAGAAATGTTCCAGATCATTGATCATGGGGCAACTGTTTGGGGTCTTCAGACTTGGATCTATCTAACACAAAATCTTAGATCTGCATTTCTGGAGGACTTCTTACATTAAGTACATTTCTAGAAAATATTCTAAATGATTGTTAGAATGCCCCTATAATTAGACGTACCAAGTCAGGATACAAATAAAATAAATATGGTTCTTCTTCCTCTTTAGATGTACACAGACTCTGAGCTGGAGAGATAACTAAGCAGTTTAAAAGCACTTGCTGAACTAGTAGAAGACTCTGATTCAGACTCCAGTGCGAACCCAGGGTGACTCACAACTATCTGTAACTCTAGTTTCAGGGGTTCCAACACCCTCTTCTCATGGACACCTGCACCCATAATACACACACAAAATACACACCCATACACATAACATGAAAATAAATAAAAGGTATAAACACAGTAAACAGAGCATTACTGCATTCTAATGCTAAAAGAAACTCAGTCTGAAAACCATAACCTTGCCTATCAAAGATCCAAGGTTTCAAAACAAACAACCAGGCAGAATTTCAAAACATGAGAATTTGTCTCAGGAGAATCGAGAAGTTCAAATGTTTTTCCCTTGACTGATTATGGAAAGAAGAGATGCCAACCACAGAGCTGAGAAAGACACAACTAATTTTTTAATTTATTGAGAATGTTGTAATGTATATAATGTGTTTTGAGCAAATCTACCTACTTACCCTCCAACTTCTCCAATATGCTCCAACAGCTTTTACCTCCAAATTTCATGAACATTTTTATAGATCCACTGAGTCTATTTAGTGTGGAATTATGTACATCGGTAGGGGGCCATCCCCTGGAGCCTGGGCAGCAACTGGGACCTGCAGCCCTAAGGTAAACTGTGACTCCCTCTCCCAGCAGCACTAATTGCCAAAGCTCCTCAGCTAGGTGAGGGATTTCATGAGTCCTTCTGGTGTTCTGGCCATTCTGGTGTTTTGGGTAGCTTGTTCTTGTACAGAATTTGTACATGCAGTTACAGTCACTATGAGCTCATGGGTTCCACAGCCCTGACATGTTTTTTGAGAATCCTCTGGCTCTTACAATCTTCCTTGCCCTTCTCAGCCATGGTTCACAAACTTTGGAGGCAGGAAGTGCAATATACTCAATACACCTTAAAAGTTATCTGTGTGCTCATGTGACACCTTACTCTCCTTAAATTCTTAGTTTCAAACATATGGACAATCTGTACAGAGGTTCCCAAGAATGATTGTGGGACAGGCAACACAGAAGCCCTTTTCTGAGTAATAGCATCAAGGTGACAACCCATAACATTAAAAGAAAGTATAACAAAGCAGGTTATAAAGCTCTTATCTCTTAAAAATAAAACCCTAGAACCAACATTTTTATTCTACAGGCATGCTGGTAACCATTGGTAGACAGTTAGAGCCAAATACTATATGATGTTGTAGAAAGAATAGAAAGTGCTCTTGTCCCCACCCACCTCCAAAGACATCTTTAATTGCTGGGTAGTATAAAAATTACACACACATACACATGCACATACACACATGCATATACACACTCACACAGCATTGACCCTGAACAGAAAAAAAAAATCTGGAGGAGGAGGAGAAAAACCTGTGGCTGAAGGAAAAATACGTACTCATATTTACAATCCAATGCTAATACAAAGCAGAGATAAGGGTAATAAAGAGAAGACAGACATCTTGGCTGTAGATGTTTGTGGATTAGAATATAAACAAATACTATGTAAAGATGTGATACATTTGTTTATGCTACATTTGCATAACTATGTAAAGATGCGTTGCTGTTTTATCTTTCCTGTCTAAGGCTCCTGATTGATCTAATGAAAGATCAATAGCTTGGCAGAAGAGGGATGGGCAAGAAGAAAAAGAGAGTCATCCTGCCAGCCAGGGGTTAGACAGACAGACATGGAGGAAGCAGGAAAGCAGGATGGACAGTACACAGAGGAGGTGAATGAACCTTAGGGCAGCACAAAGATTAATACATGTAGGTTAACTTAAGTCATAGAAAAATGACTATAGAAAAAAAAAGCTAGCTAGAAGCAAACCTAAGCTAAGGCCGAGCATACATAATTAATAATATGTCCCTATGTCTTTATTTGTGAGCTAGTTGGTGACCCAAAGAAAATGCCAACTACAGTAGAAAAGACCAGTCCCCTCCAAAGACATGAGGCAGAGTTGAGCCGTCATTCAAGGAAGAGTCATTAATGATGGCAAAGCAAACTCCTCCGGCTGGAGAATCAAGTATATTTTCATGTTACTAATAGCAGACAACTGAAAACTCAAATTTTAAACAATGCCATTGCAATAACATAAAAGCAACTCATAAAAAAGAAAAAGATATGAAATGGGTCTCAGAGCTCCACTCTGAAAGCCAATGCTGCCCGACGCTATGAAAGATATGGACTTTATGAGTGGAGAGTCACACTGCACTCACAAATTAGAAGACGCACATTGTCAACATGACATTTTTCCTCTGATTGATTATTCAGTTAAATGTAATCAAAACCAACATGCCAGCAGTTTTCTGAAGAATTCAACAAGGTCAGAAACAATCCCAGTACATATATTATCTGCTAAGTTCCACAGATGTACAAGTATTCGGTGGAGACAAAAATCATCTTTTCAATAAACTCTGCTCCAAAAACTTAAAAGATTTGCAGAAGGATGAATTTCATAGTTCCTAAATATTCAAAAATAATTCAAAATGAAGCGCAGAGCTTGCTATGGAGCTCAAACTGTGAAACATCCAGAATACCACACAGAGGGAAAATGCATATGTATTCTGGATACCCAAACATCTTAAAGCAAAACATAAAAAGAGAAATTCTGATATATTTAATGTCATCAAAATTTGAAAATATTCTTATTGAAGAGATCTTGTTTGAAAGATCAGAAAAAAGGCCACAAACAATATATCAAAAAACAGAAATAAAGCAATTCAATAAAATATGTACAGGATTTGTTAAGATACTCCACTGACTACCTATGTGAAGGCTGCATATGGAGTTCAGTGGTAGAGCACTTGACCGGGATTCCTAACACTCTGGGTTCAATTTCCAGTCCTGCAAAGGAAAAATCTTCAAAAAAGTCACACAGACGCACACACACACACACACACACACACACACACTGGAAATGCATATACACATACATACATATAGTCATACATAAAATACATACATATGACTTGAAAGAAAATTAAACTCATTAAGATAAAACTGTATTATTAGTCATCAAGGGTATGAAGTCTAAAAACACAATTAAATCTCAGTGTCCATCAACTGCAAATGCTAAAATTGAAAGAACTGCCATTACTTATGACAGTAATACAAACAGTATATCAACTTTAGAAAACACTTTGGCATCTTCATGTCATAAAATATTTGCTACTAGTTATCCAAGAGAAGTGAAATACACTCAGATAAGAACTCTATCCATCTTCACAACTGCTGCATGACAAAACATTTTCTAGAGAGACATAACACACATCTACTCACCCCAGAACCTTAAAGGAGCAGAAATGACTCCCAGACAGCTGCATTACCAGAACCACTACAACACAGGTGACAGCTCCCAAATCTTGGAAACCTGAAGCACACTGCACAGCCAGCAGGCAGCTCAACAGGCTGAAGAGTGTTGCTTCCAGTTGCTCTAAACCTCTTCCAGGCAGACTGGCTGGTTTTTGCTTCTCCCAGACACCTGATCTGGTCTCAGAGTTTTCTTCACAGCTTGTTATTTTTTATTTATTTTTGCTGACTCAGACAGAAACCGGCCTGATGAATCTGATCCATTTTAGAGACCTCCTGAAGCCATTTTGTGGTGTTTATCTTCCAACAAGATGGAATGCTTCAATTCCTGGAGAAAACTGCTACGCAACAATAACAGATTCGTTTTTTCATATCCACTAGCTGAATGTCCATTAATTGGTGAATGAATAAACAAATTGTGATAAAATAATACAACAGAAGAATACCCATTAACTTAATGAACAATGAGAAGTGTGTTACTATGGAAAAATCTCAGCTAATGCAATTTATAAGAAGTGAAACTTGAAAGGCTGCATACTCCATGGTTCATTTTATATGTCACTACAACATAGAAGCAAAAGTGAAGTTCATAAGTATATCAGTGTTTGGCAGAATAAAGAGAGGAAAAGACTAGCATAAAAACACCTGAGTGAAATTCATGTAAAAATATGTTCTGTTTCTTGGTTAAAGCAACATGTACACAGCCATATACATCTGTCAAAGCTCACTATAGGGTTTGGATAATAGCACATAGTAGAGCTCTTGAGTAGCATGTGCAAGACCGTGAGTGGGTTCAATCCTCGCAACCAAAGACAAGGAAAGAGAACACTGATTGCTTCAAGAAGGTAACTTTTAAGATCTTTAAGTTATGCCTCAAGAATACAGTTTACAAAAATGATGAATAGGGTAGTCTCTGTATAATGGAGTTTGCAATTTAGTGTGGAAGATAAATGAGCCAACTCTAAAGCATAGTGTTAAATGCAGTGTTTCTCTGAAGACTTAATTCAACATGGATTTGTGAAGCCATACTATGTGCCAGCCATCATTTGGGACTGTAGTTTACAACAGAGGAAAAACAAGTGTTTCTTATTTTATAAAGCTTATATTGTACTAAGGGTATACAGAACAATATCTAGATACTAAACTCACAAAGAAGTAATATAAAATTAAGTAATTAATACTATTTAAAATGAAAAAACAGAGATAAGGAATATGGTGGAGTTAAGAATCTGCTCAGTTTTAAAGCAGGTGGTAAAGTTGGGTTGCATTGAGAAAGTGACATGTGATTAAAATCTTAGGGAAAGTGAAGGGGAGACACATGTTAACCATGAGGAGCATATTCCATATGTGAGGGAGAGGCTAATGTCTTTCAGGAATGAACAGCAAACCTCTTAGAAAAGAGTGTAAAAGGCGGGGAAAATAGGAATTGAGATTTAAAAAAGGGATTTACCCTGGAGATATGAGGGTTTTCCTTTTGATTTGCTTCAGTTTTAGTGAAGATACAAAGTCATAGACTGAAATAGAGGGTGGTCTGAGTGGTGTTGGGAGCTATGAAAGAGAAGACAGTACACTAGTCATTCATGAAATTAAGAGAATAAGTAGCTAGAGGCATCCACTTTGATAATATGGATCCATCTGAAAGACATGGACATAGATTTAAGTTAATACCAAACAACCTGCTCAGCTCCTATGGAGAAGAATACTCTACAGGGTCCTGTACACAACTGTGGGTCAGACAAGTCCCAAGGGTCAAGGTAAAAGCAAACCTGGATGATTCGGGCGCAGGGCCCTGCCCGGGTACTGGATTTTTTCCAAGCCCAGACCAGCTCCCCCTTACAGCTGTGGGGTCCTAGGACCTCACAAAGCAGCAGGCTCCAGGGCTAAGGCTCTGGGGATCTGGGAGTGAGTTCAGGGAAGCAGGGGTTATTTCTGCCAAGGTGCTACCTCCACCAAGCCTGCGCTTTTGCCTCTG
>JAQHUG010000002.1:4105818-4119208 GCA_028555095.1 Dicrostonyx torquatus
TCCACAGTCTTTACAGCTGTTGAGATCAAGCTAGAGATATGGTAGGAAATGTATTCTTCATAAAAAGAAAATTTAAATACCTAGGCTTATTTCAATAAACAATAACTCCTGTTAGGGGAAACTGTGGCAGAATTGCTCGTTGGTTTCCACAGACGTTTCAGTAGAAACACTGCAAAGTAGCATTCAGGCTGCAGGAAGCTGATGTTTCCATTCAATTTTCTCCTTATGTGCCCTATATTATTCAATATACTCAATCTATATATGTTCTAGAACTACAGAATCAAAGGAATAGTGACAAGAGTTGTAAAAATTGGCCTGGCCAGTCTTCTCACCTTGACATGGATGATAGTCAAAAGGCTAGGTGAAATTTGGGTCTATAGGAAGCTCATTACAGACTTCATCTCCTATAAATGAGTCTTACAGTCACAAAGACAAAGAAAAATGCTGCACCATGGAACATTGGACTTGCCTTTCTGTCTCTGCTTTTTTTCTATTTCCTATTTTATACTCCCCTTTGAATTCCTAAGTCCACAACTAATAGCCTTTATTTTCTAAGTGGTTATTTTGCATGTGGTTGGCCTTTCAAAAGTTTTAGACTCCTTTATTGAAAAGATCTTAGTGGGTGCACTTATTGACATTCTTTACATCGAAAGTACCCACCACTCGATGTGGATTAACATTTAGGAAATTAATAGTGAGGGCAAGGAAGCCCATGGAAACCTCTGAAGCCAACAGAGAAAGCTGTTGGAGTTTGGAAAGCAAGGTGGGAGCTAGCTAGAGGTCAAGTACCACAGCCTGATCTCAGCAAACTGCTCTGTCAAGTACTATTTAGTTACAGAACACCATGTGCAGGGGAAAGATTTAAGAATGAGAAGCTGAAAGCATAGTAGTGAGTGAAGGAGACCTTGGGCAGATGCTGCTGATCCTAGTCAACAACTTTCCATAGAGCATTCTCTATTTGGACAGAGCACATTGTGTTTCTGACCTGTGTCACTTTGACTCTTCAGAAGGTTTCCTGAGAGAGTCTCCCTTCCTCCTTCTCTTCTATTCTTCCCTCTCTGGCTGCCCTTTCTTCGCTTTCATTGTTTCTCCCTTTCTCTGTCTCTCTTTCTTTATTTCTTTGGATGATCCCTGAAGATCTCTCTCTCTTCCCTGTGCTGAGATTACAAATATGGGCCACCACACCCAATTCGTGCAGTACTGGTATTGAACCAAGTACTTTCAGAACTAAATTACATCCTCAGGCCTGAACTATCTGAGGTACTTCTCTGTGATATGAAGTTCTAGATTATTGAAATTTTTCAGTTTTTTACTTCTTTTTCTTCCCCATATTTCTTTCTATAGCAATTTCAATGGCTCAGATGCAGACCATGTTGTCATTAGTGAATATAGTTTCCAAGGGTTGGTTGCTCATAGACTATACTATGGTTCAAAAGTATATATATAAAGTTTGCTGCTAAATCTAATTAAGGTCTGTATTAAGCATAAAGATATTTCTATTAGTTGGCTTAGAAGCTGTTTTGGCTACTTTTTCGACAACTTGACTCAAACCTAGACATACCAAGGAAGAGAGAATATCAACCGAAGAATAGTCTCATAAGACTGGCCTATGGACATTTAATGGTACTTTTTCCCTTCTAATTTCTGTCGGAAGTTCCAGCCCACTTTGGTACTGCAGCTCCTGAGTAAGTGGATTTGGGTTATATAACAAAAGTAGCTGAGTTAGTCAATAAGGAGCATTCCTTCAGGGCTTCTGCTTCTGTTTTGCCTCCTGGTTCATGGTTTGACTTTCTGCCCTGGCTTCCTTCAGTGATGACCTATAACTTGTAAGCAAAATAAACCCTTTATTTCCAAAGTTTTTTTTGTTTTGTTTTGTTTTTTTGTTTTGTTTTTTTGGTTAGCGTTTTATCTGAGCAATAGGAAAATGTTGGGAGCCACCTTTTTTGGGGTGACTTCTGCCACAATCCTAGCTGTGGCAAGTTGCACGTTCCAGGGTAAGAGACATGAGGATTAGAAATGTTAGGTAGGAGGAACAAAGACAAAATGAATCACAAAGACATAGAAGAATATCGGGAGGGCCACTCAGTGCCTCCTGAATACTGAGTTCTGGTTCTGAGTTTGCGCATGTTTAATTTTTCATACACTTTTATACCCCAATACAAAAAGGGAGAAGAAGGAAAAAGACTGCTTTAACGTGAGACAAAAGACAACCAGAATAGTGACTTGCTTCAGTACTTTGAGACATCAAACCATTAATTTATGAGGAAAATATTCTGTTGTTTAGGCAGTGAACCCAGCCTAGACCAAGTATCCTGAAGGCAGACACTCCCTAGGTCAAACTTCCTATTTCAAAAGAAGAGGTAGAAGTATTCTTGAATTCTTCCCTTTGATCAGGGTGGAGAGGATCTACCTCTATGGGCCTTCTTAATGTCCAAAACACCAAGTAACCATATCCTAGGTCAGAGTGTGTAGCCACAGTTATTGTTAACAACCTTGAATGTGCTCAAACTCTCTGACCTTCAGACAATGTGGAATAGGCTCACATTTCTGGGCCTCCACAGAGGCTATAAAAATACTCCAGTATCACAAAATAGAATCATGTGTTGTACTTACCTGTCATGTTCTCTTTCAGGGAGGATTCTGGAAAGACTTTGTTTAATGACATCAGGTAACTCCAGTATTTCTTTAGTTTTTATCCAACTGGTCTATTGGAGAGATTTGGGTGTTGAAGTCACCCACTATCACTGTGTGAAGGTCAATATGTGATTTTAGCTGTGGTAATATTTCTTTTATGAACTTGGGTGCTTTTGTGTTTGATGTAGAGATGTTAAAAATTGCCATGTTTTCTTGGTTGGTGGGTTTATCCTTTGATGAGTATATAGTATTCCTTATCTCTTTAGATTATTTATCATGTCAATTTTGTCAGATATTAAAATGACTCTACCTACCTTCTCTTGGGTTCATTTGCTTGGAAAATTGTTTTTTATTATTTAGCAAGAGGTGATATCTACCCTTGATGTCCAGGTGTATTCTTGGATGCAGTAAAAACATGGGCCCCATTTATTAATCCAATCTGTTAGTCTGTGTATTTTTTATTGGGAAATTGAGACCATTGATGTTGGGCTTTAACAGCAAGCAGTGTTTATTGATTCCCACTATTTCGTTGTTATGTTTTGTTGTTATGTAGGGTTTTCCCCACAGTTTCTTCGTTTCTTCATTTGTTGTGATTGAAAGTTTTTCTGCAGTAGTTCAGGCTGGCATCTGTGGTTTCTTAGAGTCAGTAGAGCATTTGGCCATGCCCTGACTTTTATGGTCTCCATTGAAAAGCCAAGTGTTATTCTCCTTTTTTTAATAACTTTTTAAATTTATTTTTATTGCTTTATAAAAAATACTATTCAAAATTTTCACTTCTTCCCCACCTCCCATTTCCCTCTCGCTCCCCCACTCCCCCTCCCCTTCTCCCTGTCCAGTCCTAAGAGAGGGCAGGGCACTCTGTTCTGTGGGAAGTCCAAGGCCCTCCCCACTCCATCCAGGCCTAGGAAGGTATGCATACAAATAGACTAGGATCCCAAAAAGCCATTGCAGGCAGTAGAGACAAATCCCAGTGCCATTATCATTGGCTTCTCAGGCAAGACTGAGAAGTGTTATTCTCATAGGCCTTCCTCTATGCATTATTTGGCCATTTTCCCTTTCAGTTATTTAATAGTCCCCCTTTTCTGTATATTTAATATTTTAATTATTATGTGTCATAAGAATTTCTTTTCTGGTCTAGTCTATTTACTGTATGCTTCTTATACTTTGATAGGTACCTCCTTTGTTAGGTTAGGAAAATTTTCTTCTATAATTTTGTTGAAAGTATTTTCTGTGACTTTGACCTGTGTTTCTTATCCTTCCTCTATTTCTAGTATTTGTAGATTTGGTCTTCTCATAGTAGCCCTGATTCCTTTGATGTTTCATGCTTTAATGGTTTTGGATTTAATGTTTTCTCTGACTGAGATATCCATTTCTTCTATTTTGTCTTCAGTGTCTGGGATTCTTTCTTCTGTAGCTCAGAGGGTTTCATTTGAATTTCTAAATTTTTCATTTCCAGTTTCACCTTAGTTTGGGTTTTTTATTTTATTTTTTTATTGATTTGTTTTTGGCCTTCATGTCTTCAACTCTTTATCATTGCACTATTTGCGTTTTCATTAATGGATTTACTCATGTCCTTTTTAAGGTCTTTGAACATATTCATAGTAGCTATTTTGAAGTCATTGTTTTGTGTTTCAGTTATTTTGCATTTCTCAGTGGCTACTGCAATATACTTGCTGGCTTCTGTTATAGACATATTATCTTGGCTGTTAATGATTGTGTTTTAAAGCTGGTGTCTAGGCATTTCAGTTTGAGATTATAACCCATAAGTGTTGATATCTGGTCTTTCCTTTGTTGGGTGGGTGTTCACTTCCTTGAACTCTTGCCTTCTCTGAATCTTAGTAGCATGTCATGACTGTGGGTTGTACTTCCGACCTTTGGGAGATCCTGGTAGAACAATTTTCTTGGTATTGGGAGCTAACACAAAAGAATGGGAATAGTCTAGAATAGGAGGACGCCTGAGAGTGTTCACAGGAGGGAGGAAAATGGTTTTCCATCAGAGTTCTGCTGGAATGGAGGCACAGTTGAAAGACAGGTTCCTGCATGTGGTCTCCTACAGGGCTGAGGATGAGACCATGGGGTTTAAAATGGAGAATAGGAAGCAGAGTGTGTTTCCAGGTAAAGAATGCCTCTGGCATTGGAGGCTGAAATAAATAGGGCAAGGGAGGAATGCTGAAGGAGATCTGGGGAATCCCCTGGGGACATAGGAAGAAGAGGCCTCAGTGGGTAGCCTACTGCAAAGTGGTGGCTGTAACTTTGGAATTGGAATTGGAGACAGGAGGGAGAGGGAAAATCGCATACCTGACCCCCTGGCAAGCAAGGCCAGCAGGTTCTAGGTAGGCGTGTTTCTGGGTATTGGTGGCTGAGACAGAGGGAAGAAGTGAGAAAGGAAAGCTGAAGGGAGAAGAAAAACCCCAGAGAGTAGTATGCTACAGTGCTGGAAATGAGTCTGGGGAATTAGAATAATCACTGGATTTGTTTGAAAGACTGTGAGAAGAGTCACTGAAGACTCGCTTGTTGGATAGAGTCATTCCTTAATTACTGCCCATGTTGTTTTGTGACAAGGTTTCTCACTAACCTGAAACTCAGAAACTTGTACATCCTGGATGCCCATAAAAATCCCTGGAATCTACTGAGCAACATTTAAAGTCTTTGCTGTGGTGGTAGTTTGTAATTTCAGTAATGTAGAGGACGTGTACCTCTTTAACTGTGGGTGCTGGGCAGTCAGCTCAGGAGTTCTTGCTTGTAAGGTAAGTACTTTCCCAGATGAACTGTCTCTCCATCCCCCACTCTTTTAAAAAACTTTTATAGACACTGTTTCCATTGGACTAGGCTTTACATTTTACTAGGTTTATTACTATAAAGTCTATCTTGCTTACAGCAGCATGGGGATTAGGACTTTGACATGAATTTTGGGAGGACACAGTTCACTCTGTCCAAGCCCACAGAGTTAGTCTTCAGTGATCTTTGCCTTTTCAAACATTGAATGCAGTGAGTTTCCGCTATCCTAGCCTGCTTATCGTGGTAAACTCTTTTGCATTAGATAATCTCTTGTTCAAAAAACTTCTGTACTGCCCTTGTTTACCCCATTGCTTGTTTAATTTTAAGCATGGCTAGCAAAAACAGTTTAATGTGAAATACTTATGGCACACACCTTTAATCCCAGCACTCGGGAGGCACAGGCAGGAGGTTCTCTGAGTTCTAGGCTAACCTGGTCTACAAATCAGGTTCTGGGACAGCCAGGGCTATACAGAGAAACCCTGTCTCAAAAAACCAAAGCAAAGCAAAGCAAACCAAACATGTTTATATGCTCTCAAGGGCAGTATCCTGTTAGCTATTGTTGGGAAACAAATCAAGCCAAAACTTAGTGACTTACAGAGAGGAACAATCTTATTACTTTGCATAGCTTTGTGTATATGAAATTTGGTGTGAGGCTAGAGGTATGGTTCTGGCTCAAAGACTTCCTAATAATCTTTTATGACTTTCATAGCAAGAATTCCAAAATCCAGGAACTGGTGGGATTGACTTTTAGCATAGCCTCTTCACGCCCCCCCCAACATATATATATATATATATGTATACTTATTATTATTTATTCTGTCCTCACAGGGCCTTCCCTGCATGCATATGTGGAAGGAGTGAGAATGTTACTACCTCTTCATCTTCTTACACAGACACTCTTCCTATTAGATAGGAAACATTTTTTAAACTCTAACAGCCATCTCCAAATACAGTCACAGACATAAATGCTAAGAAAACAGGGAAAAGGGTTCACAGAGTTCTTTCCATATGGACCTGTTTGGACTTGTTGACCTGCATACATAGCCTTGGACACCCCACAGAGCAAAGAGCTTGATAAAGTAAGGTACAAAAACATGCCACTGTTATGGCTTTGTCTTAAGTCACATTTAATCACTTTTGACATAGTATGTTAAATGAAGCAGAGGTCTATGCAGCTTCAAGGGGAAGAGGTATAGTGTTCCCCCAAAGGAGATATCAAAGTCACGTGGTATAGGCCGTGCATGGAAGCTGCTATTTTGGGGAAACATGTTTGCTATGGAAAATGATGCTCCTGTGAGTTTCACATTTCTCCTTCCCAAAAGGCCCATTGTAAGAAGGGGTCCAATAAGTCATTTGGAGACTGGCTGCTCTCAGTTTATACACATACAGTTTTTATTTGCCCTTCTGAGGGCAGTGTTTTTAAATGTTACTGTTTATAGTTATAACTGAGAAGTTGAGATATTTGATAAAAAAAAACAGTATCAAGACTAATGAAAACCATCAGCAAACATTTCCACGTCTTAAATCGAGAGCCTGCTTTCCTTACACTGCTGATCTCCAGTAGCTATGGTTTTTCATATTGGATTTTTCTGTGGCTTCCATCTCTGAATTAAAGTATACTTATCAGGACTCAGGCTTACTAGAGAAATAGAGCCCATAAGATGCATACATACACATACGGGCAAACAATATTTGGGCCAGGCTTAGATTCATATGGTCATGGAAGCTGGCAACCCTAAAGGGTTAACCTTCAGGCCAGAGACTGGGAACAAGTATTTGCTTGTAGAACAAGGCATCTGCTGACAGAGTTATTTCATCTCTATGGTGTAATTCTGTGACTGATGTTAATTAAGGGCTTGCAACTGACTGGACAAAGATTACCTCCATTTTGAAACATAATCTGTTTGAAGTCTACCGATTTAAAAATTAATTCCGACTGTATAATGCTTCAGCGTCATCTACATGCAGCTAACAAATAACCAGTTTCATGGCCTCATGAGCAGTATTAGCTGTGCTTAAACTGTGCAATCAGGAGCAACAGTGGTTTTTGTAGTGTTTTCACTAGGACCATTAAGAAACTTTAAGCTCATAGTAAAGGGATATTTTACTTATTAAATTGTATCACCTTGAAGACTCCTTTTCATTGGGCTCACTGTTCATGCAAGGGCTTCAGTGAGGTGTGGTGAAAAAACATTTAGGCCACTAGTAATAATCCCCACACTCAACATGGAAATGGCTGAGCTTATCATCCACATAAAAATCCTGATTGTCATAAGACAAATCAGATATCAGGCTTTTACCAGTTATGCCTCTACTCTCCTCTCAACTTTCATCATCTTCTGGTCCACTAGTATACAAAGAAAAGAAGGAAAAAGAACTAAGTAGGAGGAAGGTCATACAATTTAGCTGTGTTTTAAAACATCCAACAAGGCATAGAACCATCCCAGGCTGAGACATAGGTCACTGTCCAAATTGACTTTATTTATTTATTTTCATTTTATGTGCATTGGTATTTTGCCTGGACATATGTCTGTGTGACAGTGCAAGATCCTGGAACAGGAGTACAGATGGTTGTGAGCTGCCATGTAGGTGCTGGGAATTGGACCTAAGTTCTCTGAAAGAGCAGCCAGTGCTCTTTTCTGCTGAGCTATTTTTTAGTCTCATAGTCCCAAAATTTATGTGTCAGTGGTATTTGGAGATGGGTCTTTTGGGAAGCAGTTAGGTCAGATGAAATTCTCAAGGATGTGGCCCTCTTGATAGCATTCGTGGCCCCCTGGAAAGAGTCAGAGACTGCATTTAGCACATTTGCTCTGTCTTGTGTTGTGTGGTCTGCTATGCTGTGATACCTTCCAGTAGGGCTATACCAGGCTCCTGACTACTCAGCCTCCAGAACCAAGAGTCAAACAAAATCCTGGTTTTAAAAAACAAATTACTCTCTCTGGTATTTGGTGATAGCAATAGAGAAAACCCAACTAAAGACAGCCCATTTTCTTTTCTAGTGCCCTGTGCTCTCCTGAGATCTGACTAGAAATGCACTCTTGTCTGCTCTGTAAATATACATGAGATATAGTGTCTGTATTTTAACCATACATTTTTAAATTTATGTCTTTAAGAAGGAAGAAGATCCTATAAAATTTCTCTTTGCTGGGAAACAAAAGATTAACAGTAAGACTCTAGGCTTTAGATCAGTCACTGTTTCCATCTTGTGAATGTTCTCTTTGATAGCCTCATTTAGAACTTCAAGAGATTTTGCTCAGATTTAAAATTCTCATTATAGCCTTTGCCAAAGTATCTTAAATGCAAAGCAATCTAAACTTTAAAAAATTTAGGAATTGCTGAGGGAGACCTATTAAGGACTGAAACACCAAGATAAAATGGGTTGGGAAAATATTCTAGTGCATGACTCCTGCTCTCTGAAAATAAAAGTAATAAGACCGTCATTATGATTTTTAGAGGTTTTTTCCTATCTAGAGCTACATTCATTTTTCTCCGCTGTGTAGGTCCCACCCCAATTTACAGAGAGACATGAAATATAGCCAGTACAGAGTTTTCTGAGCATTTGCCATTTCCTGGGCTTTGGAATGAATCCCAAATGGATTTGGTTTTATAAGTTACATGTTTCTTCTGCTCTTCAAGTAATATTGATCTCCCGCAAAACAATGTCTTGTTTCTTCTAGAAAATGGACATCTTTGTTTCTGTGCTCTATCCATATATAGCCATTTTCAGAGGAAAATATCCCCAAACACATTTTTTTTGTTTCCTAAGAACCACTACATTTTATCATTACATTAACCATGGTCGATTTTCCAGCTCAAGCTGACTACTGATTCCCACTTCTCTTTATAAGAAAACTCTTATTTTAACTGGGCTTCATTTTGTCTTTAAAAATTTTTCTCATGTTTTGACATCCATAACATGTAATATTTTCAAATTTAAATGTTCAATGAACATATGCATACTTTCCTTAGATATTTCTGACTTAAATTTAAATCTATATTATTTCTTTAAAGGAAACACAATGGAGAGAGAAAACAGTAAGAAAGTGCACAGAGCCATCATGGTGATAGATTAGCAATATCTTCATAATTATTTCTATCATAACTCTTATAGTGGTGGCACACAATGAGCATAGCAGAAGATATGTATATTAAGTTTTCTTGAAAATATAAAACACAATGTGCTAAAGAGGCTCAAGGCATATTGTTGCACATTTATAAGGCTAGAAAATTGAAAATAACCTTATTTTAAAATTCCTTTTCATTGCAGATACTGCATTCTCTCTATTTTATATTCTCAAAGTATGTGAACAAAATCATTAAAATCTGTGGATAAAATTGTTAGTCACCAAATTTATGATGAAGAGGAGAGGAAAGAGGCAGGATTAATGTATAGTGAATACCATCTTTATGTCAGGTTAATTCATATACATTTTTCTTGTTTCTCAAAACCGTGTTTCAGATATTCCCTGTACATACTATTCTGTGTACATTCATGCATATATGACAAAAAGGACACTGAAAGGAATAATAAAAAGAGATCATTTTATTCATTTGTTGTAAATAAGGTCTCACTCTGTTGCCTCAGGTTTGTTGTCACTGCAATCCTCCTGCCTCAGCCTCCCAGTGCTGGGATTGTAGACATGTGCCACCGTGCTTGGGATCAAATGTTTAAAGTGCTAACCTAATGAGTTGGCACACAGAGGCACTCTGCCTGCATCTGAATGATTCTGGCACTGTGCTATGGGGCAGATGCATGTAGAAATACTGAGTGACTTTGAGCACATTAATAAGTCGCTCATGCAAATGATAATCAGCAGATTTAAAAATATCCATCATATGAATAGATGAAAGATGAACAAATATTATTTAATTGGTCATGATGTGTCTCAGGTTTGAAGTGACAATAAAGACTACACGTTTGAACTTAAGCACACATTCATGATTTCATGGATGACTAAATTAAAAAAGCTGAAGGGTCATTAAACACACAGATTGATTATTACAGCACCATGCTGAATTGTTTTCTTTAGTCCTCTTTGAGAACAAGGGAAAATGAATTATCATCTTTTTCAAGTTAAGCAGGTAACAGAGCGAATCCCTTTCCCCCAACTTCTTAAACACCTAGCTCCTCTGAGAAATCTACCTTAATGAATAACCCTAATAATTGAATCTTCTATCCTGTGCTTCCTCAAACACTTAATGTACCATAATACTTTGCATGGTAATTTATGTCTGGTCACTTTAGGCTCTGCAAATGTGTTTGGAACATAATGTATACTACCCAGTGAACTGGTTAATAAGCTTTTTCAGAGGAGGGATCAGCTTTTAAGTGTTTGTATTGGGCTGCACACAGGAGACGGAAATAGGAGAGAAGGGCAGGAAGGCAACCATATTAGCAGAATTATAAATAAAATAGATATCTAATAAATAAAATGAGGCTGTTTTTGATTCGAGTAACAGGAAAGTCAGAGGAAATGATATCACGTATCAAAGAAATAGATGCCAAGATGACGGGAAAATCACGTTCTGAAGATGCGTGGGACAGCATTTGATCAAAGTGGTGATTATAAAAACTAACAGATAAGGCAGACTAGAGAATTAGTGTTAAATTTCTTACTGTTTATCTGTTTAATGGAAAAACAGGATAATCAACCTAAAAGGATACTATTTCTTAAGGAGTACCTTTATTTCTGAAGGTGTGGGGGGTGTGTGTGTGGGTGTGTGTGCGCGTGTATGGTTGTTCCATGGTTCACATGTGGAAGTCAGAGGATAGACAACCTTTGGGTGTAAGTCCTCAAAAACCCCCCCATTTGAAACAGCCTTTTTGCCACTGCATATGACATGCTTGCTTTTGGAGATTCTCTTGTCTCTGCCTTCCATTTCTCTGTAGGGATACATTGGGATTACAAATGCTTACATTACTGTGTCTGTGCACTTTTATGTGGGTACCATTCTCATCAGGCTTGCATGGTGTGGTGTCTCGGTCACTGTTCTATTGCCATGAAGAGACAGCATGACCACGGCATAACTTATAAAAGAAAGCATTTAACTGAAGGCTGGCTTACAGATTCAGAGGTTTAGTTCATTACCATCTTGGCAGTATGTGGGCAGATGCTGGAGCATAGCTAAGAGCTATATCGTAATCCATAAACAGAGGAGAGAGAGAGAGAGAGAGAGAGAGAGAGAGAGAGAGAGAAGAGAAGAGAAGAGAGAGAGAAGAGAGAGAGAAGAGGGAGAGTAAGCCTAGGTCTGGTGGCATGGGCTTTTGGAATCTCAAAGCCCACCCTACCATGACACACTTCCTACAATAAGGCCACACCTGCTATTCCTTCTAGCCCTTTCAAAGAGTTATACTCCCTGGTGACTAAGCATAGAATCTATGAGCCCAAAGGGCCATTCTTATTCAAACCAGCACAGATACTTAAACTCTTGTATTTAAGTGATTAAAGTATCAAATGAATTAGAGCACATTTCTATATTATCTATATTGTATGACTTTGATTTAATAAGTATGTCACTTTCGGGTTCAGTTTATTAAATTAGGGAAACTAAGTAAATATAGGACCTCTATGAGTGGGCTGCTGTTGAAATGTAATATTAAGTGGAATTGTAGTTGCTGTTATTGTTACCATTAACTTGGGTGTTACCTTTTTGCTTATTTGTTTTCTTCATTCCTAGAGGGCAATGCTTAACATAATAATCCTGTTAAAGGTGATAAAGATTTATGGGTACAGAGATGAAGAAGAATTGAGGTGGATTTAAATGGAATTAGTCTGCTTTTTTAGTCCTGCTTGTCTAAAATATTTTTAGTATTAACACGATTACTTGGTATGCTAGCTATATTTTATGTAACAAAAGAGAAGAGACATCGAATAATGAACAACTGAGAAATGGGATCTTTATCCCTGAAGAAAGAACAGGCCTATATCAGATATTTTCTAATAGAAGGAGTGCTATGTTCTAGGAGAGAGCCCTACTCCCAGTCTGACTTTGAGTATTACAAGATACTCAGATACTAGGAGGAGACAAGACAATCATGACTTAGGGCCAGAGTACGTTCTTGGAGAACCTAAAAAGGAGAAGTGGGAAGGCCTCTTGAGAATTAATTCTTTGCTTCCACCTCTCTTTCTCCCCGCCCCACTCGTGTGTGTGTGTGTGTGTGTGTGTGTGTGTATGTGTGCACGCGCGCGCGCGCGCGCGAGCTCAGGATCCATCTCTCTCTCTCTCTGCATCTCTCTCTGTGTCTCTCTCTCTTTTTGTGTCTCTGTCTCTCTCTCTGTGTGTAGGGTCAATCTCTCTCTGCATCTCTTTTTCTGTTTTTTCTTTCTGTGTGTAGGGGTTGGTGCTGGTGTGACTCTAGGTTGTCACACACGCAGGCAATTGTTCTATCACTGAGCTTTGCCTCTGGTCCTGGAGATTTTACATCTTGAAGTCTTTTGCTGATTGCTTATAGAAGACTTAGCAGCTTGGGGCCAAACCAAGTCTACTATTTTTTGCCTCCCACTTGAGGGTTCTTTTCAGTTTAAAAGAACACATTAAGCTTTTCTTTTCTTTTATCTATTTCTTTTTTAGTAAATTTTTTCAAACCTGTTCTTTTCCTTAGTTACTTGAGTTATATCAATTGCCCTCCATAGCAAAGAGCACATCTCACCCCAGTCTAACCGCACTTTAGATCCCATGTCCATCTTACCTTAAGCAGTGGGTGCAACTCTATTCTTTACAGTCTACATTTTGTCAGAGCCACACTGCTTCATTTTCTTAAACTCAAATGCATCTTAGCTTTGGGCATTTTAGAGATGTTTTCCAGTGCTCCTATTCTCACTTTTAGTGCATTTATTTTTATGATGATTTTTTTCCCCTTCTTTTATGCTCATGTTGTGAATTGTGTCATCCAGGTTGGCTTTTTGTTGTTGTTGTTAAAAGAAAAATTTACATTTACTCCCCTTGTTCCCGGCCCTCCCGCTCTCCCACTACCACA
>JAQHUG010000002.1:4124799-4179410 GCA_028555095.1 Dicrostonyx torquatus
CAGGTCATATGAATACATTCACATTCATGTACCTCAGTCACACACAATAATTCAAATACAAGTTTTATTATTTTATTACTATCATCAATATTACCATGTAGCAAAACATGACATACAACAGGTTGTTCTGTTCATAATCCAACTCTAGTATCTAAGTATTATAGAGCATGCACAGTTAAAAACTCAAATATTTATTCAAGATTTTGTAAATCTCCATTATTGGTTTAGACAGTGGAGCTCTTCAAGGCAGTTGATATTGTGCTGACGAGCCAAGTTCTTCGTCTTAAGTGACAAAGCAGGCAAATGGAAAACAAGTGTTCCTCATACAAACCTGCATGGAAATGGTAAGTGGTAGTGGGTGAAAAAAATGTCTTCTGAAATTCTCCAAAAGGATTACCATTACCATCACAGTTTTCTCACATATGATTTCCATCCTTGGCGGAAATTGATTAACCTTTTAATGCTATTATTAGTAGCAAGTAACACACCAGATAAAAGGAGTCTGTGACTGTTGTAAATAGAAAGTCAAATCAATTGTACATGACATTCTCAGCGAAACTGATGCTAGGGTTTTATTGCTGCTCCAATTAAAATTGGAGATTTTAAATATATTTATGACATATTTAGAGCAAATATGTGAGCTAAAAGTTTACTGGCTTTTGTTTTGTTTTTCAATCTTATACAAGCTTAGACCACTAAGGCTGCTGGAAATAATAGCCTAGAGGCTCAGGAAATAGCTCAGGCTCACAAGTTAACTTGAGGCTACCTCCACTGTTCACCTCAACTCTTCCTCAACCTCTTGGTTACCATATATCACTACGCAATGCCTTTTGCTTTATTCAGAGGTGCACAATCTTTATCTAAAAGTAGGGGATAGCAGGGACAAAATGTCCTGCCTAGGTTCTTCAAAAAAGGACTCTGATGACC
This sequence comes from Dicrostonyx torquatus, assembly GCA_028555095.1. Taxonomy (NCBI): domain Eukaryota; kingdom Metazoa; phylum Chordata; class Mammalia; order Rodentia; family Cricetidae; genus Dicrostonyx; species Dicrostonyx torquatus. The sequence goes on from JAQHUG010000002.1 coordinate 4,125,727, forward strand.
TTTGTGCCTCTGTGTGTGTGTGTGTGTGTGTGTGTGTGTGTGTGTGTGTGTGTGTGTGTGAAGGTGAGGTGTCAATCTCAAGTGTTTTCCTCAATCTTTCTCCATCATATTCTTTGAAACATGGTCTCTTCAGTAAACTTGGAACTCACCAACTCAGCTACACTGGATGTCAAGCAAGTTACAAGAATGCACCTGTCTCTGCCTTCCTGTACTCAGATTAGTTACACCTGGCTTTTACATTGGTGTTAGGGAATCTGCACTGTGGTCTTTATGCCTGAACAGAAGACAACACTTTACTGTTTACTGACTAAGCCATCTTCCTAGACCCCTCTTAATGCTTTTGACAGTTCTTGACATACATTGGTCAGCTACCTCTAAACATATGGTCATTGACAATTTCCTCCCTGTCTGCTCTATTTCCCAGAGGCTGCTCCCTCAGAATGAAGAGAGGGGACCTTTGCTAAACAAAGCAATAGTTCTGCTGAGTTCTTAAGAAAGTCGACCTTCCTTAGCCATTGTGTGCTCAACAAAAAAATACAAAATGCAGAAACAGACTCTTCTAAATTCACCAGTCATGAAACAAGAGGAGAAAGTAGTATTGAGACAGAAGACATGGAGGTGGGGAGGGATGAGAGAACCGCATGTGACCATGCAGACCAATCCTTCCTTGGACAGTCTACTCATGTCCCTTTGTGAGTGTGGTTTCACTTGTATATATCTGCTTGCTGTTATTTTCTTTGTGTTTTGCTGAACTCTTTCTTCTGAGGGAGCAAGAATCAAGGAAGCACAGAAAATATCCGGATGCTACGGCTGTGAGTACCTGAAGGTAACAGAGGTCTTCCCTTCCACAAGTAAACAGCTACTTACAAACCTAGAACTAAGAATTCCTACTCTCTTTCCCACACACCTCTCCCTCTCTTTTCCTGGAAACTCTGTCCCCTGTCCCTTCTCACACTCCTTACCTCTCCCAGGAAGAGTCATCTCAGTGTCTAATAATTGCCCCAATCCCTGGATAAGAGATATCCCCTAGGTACACAGGGTAAAGTGGGACAATCCTGGCTGTCTGGGAGTATACCAACCATGGATCACTGTTGTCTGAGTCTTTTGGCCTTGGATGAAGACAGATGAGGATTATTTATTTATTTATTTATTTATTTATTTATTTATTTATTTAGAGCTGCTAAGGAATCCAACTCTGAAGTGACGCTCAAGAGTAGCTATTCTCATGGTTATCATATGCTTTGATCCCAAACACATTGGGAATGCGATCTCTGTAACTGTCTGTTCCTCTCTCTGTCTTAGGTCACAGAATCCCAACTCTCTATTGGCCTCTTTACCACCTGCTCTGTCTGTCATCCTAGCTTCTTTCTGTCTCTCTATTGCTTCTATTTCCCTGATCACTCAGTGTGAGCCGATCCTTGGTTCCTGCTCTGGCTGGGTACTTTCTCCTCCCAAGTGCTACTTCACTATGACTTGTCATAACAGGGTTCACATTTTGTCATTCATCTCTGAGATTTAGGTCAGAACCATCTTCTACTTCTCAAACATCCTTGGAGTGACACACTGCTCTGGGAGAGTGTGCCTCCTCATTTGTCACACAGCACTGCAGGCTCCTACATTGAAGCCACAGGTGTTTGTGTTCTTTGTCTGAAAGGTGGACGCATAATTCTAAGAAATGTGGGCCTGTAACCAGTCTTTATCTGCTCTGCCAGCCAGCTCCCAAATAACAACATGGAAACTAATTAATTATGAAAGCTTGGCCTTGGCTTAAGCTTGTATTACTAACTCATAACTTAAATAACCTCCTTATATTAATCTATGCTTTGCCTCCTGTCGCTTTACCTTTCTTTCATTTTATGTCCAACTCCCGTCATGCCCTTGGCCTGTGATATGTGCTAGAGCCATCTTCCACTTCCTCTCTCTCTCTTTTCCTAGAAGTCCCACCTATCCCTCTGCCAAGTCACTGGCTGTTCAACTTTTTATTACAACAATCAGAGCAATACATATTCTCACAGTGTACAAATAGCCAACAACAGTGGGTCCTCTCACTTTTAATTTTCAGTCACCTTCTGAATGACCTTTGGCTAGCCTGGGAGAATGATCCTGACCAATGTATCATTATTTTAAAGAAAGGAAGCTAGAGGCCTGCCAAGAGAGTCATGGGGTGTGGCCACCTCAGACATTCTGCCAAAATTTACATTCCTCTGCCATATCACTTGTTGTTGCCTGTTAATTGCCTGTGTTAGGACCAAATGCTAACTTTATCCCTCAGACCCCTTCCACTGTTCAGCATGGAGATCTATTCAGAGCAGTGTGGGACAAGCCTTTCTTCTCAGTGTCTGGATAGAGAGGTAAGGGAGCTTTGATGCTGAAAGGGAAAGCTTGCAGAACATAGCTACAAAGCTACAGCTTACTTGCTGACTAGTTTTATGCCAACTTGACACAAGCTAGAGTCATCTGAGAGGAGGGAGACTCAATCGAGAAAAGGACTCCATAAGTTCGGAGTGCAGGCAAGCTTTGTAAGGGATTTTTCTAATTAGGACTGATGAGGGAGGGTCCAGCTTGTTTTGGGTGGTGCCATCCCTTGGCTGGTGGTCCTGGGTTCTGAAAACAGACTAAAAAAGTCATGAGGAGCAAGTCAGTAAGCAGCTACCCTCCGTGGCCTCTGAATCAGCTCCTGTCTCAGGTTTATGCCCTAATTGAATCCTGTCCTGATTTCTTTTGATTATGAACAGTGATGTGGAAACGTAAGTCAAATAAATTCTTTCCTCCCCAACTTGCTTTTGGGTTATGGCTTTTCAGCACAGCCATAGACAACTTAACTAGGACAGCATGGGATCAAGGACATGAAATGCATGTAATGTAATACTCTGATCATTGGGGATAAAAAAGCTTGCCCCAACACATTATCTTTCACATGCTGCTGTCAAAAAAGTGAACATGTAGCTCACTGTGTAAACTGTAGGTACCTCCAGAGCACAGACATGTCCCTCTAGGAGAAGAGCCAGAGACCTTGTCTTCAACTTTCTTTTCCAAATATAAAATCAACTCTCTATGCCAACCTTTACGATGGGTTTCAGAAATGCAGGGCCAGTTTATGCTCAGACTTTAAAGAAAACAAGTTTAATTTTCTTTAGAAATCCTGCTTGCCCTCAGTACCATTAGGGGATGTGGAGGTGTGGCCATCTAGTGGCAGCCTTAACTATAACACCATTTTCCTGTTGGAGTTCTCTAAGTGGGAGAGGAGATGGTCTGAGATCTCGACGCCTGTTTTTCTTCCTTAGAGACCAAAAAGATCTGTGCGGGACGTGAACATTTGACTTTTCTATCTTAGGGTCTATGTCATCTGCTCCCATGAACTCTCCCAGAAGTCTGAAGGATCTTCCTCAGGCAATCTCTCCTCAGTATGAGCTCCCCTGGGGAGGAATCTGTTACTCCCTCAGCCTCCTCAGTAGCTTCTATTTTTATCTTGTTACTATTGATTCTTCCCAATTCAGAGACTTCCCATTTCCTCCAAGTTCAAAAGAAAACAAGATGAAGAGTGTCAGGTCCTACAATCAGTTTAAGGTCACGCCCTGCAGCCTTCACTGGATAGTTGTTATGTGTGATGGTAGAAGGAATGTTGAGAAAAAGGATGTGCATATCAAGCGTGGTTATTTAAACTCCTGTTAAATAACTGAGTGATAAGATCCTATTGCTAAGACAGCACACGCCTTGGCCACAGGACATAGAGAAATTAAGCTCAAACTGGGCTGGCAGCTTCCCCTTTTCTGACTAGCCTTCATATTGTTAGAAGATACTGTTCAGACTGCTGGAGGAGAGTTGCAATCAAAAATATTATTCATCTGTGGACCTTGTATGCTACACTGCTAACCCCACCAGGAAAGAGGAGCCCACTGGTGCCATAGGACTAGTCTGTTATAAATGTAACCAAAAATCTTCTTATTGAATCTGAGGCCTGTTCCACAGGAAGGAACTCACAGCTGGTTCTATAAACATCATCAAAACAAAAACAAAAGAACAAAAAAGAAAACAAAACAAAAAAATCAATGGTAAGATAGAACACAGACCCTAGAAAAGATGATATTGTTGTTATTTTGCTAAATGTACATGATTGTACCTGTAAAACTACCTTCTAAATAGCTGTGTTTATGCCAGTAGAATAACACTGGTATTAGTTTTGAATCAAGAAGCTTCTTTTTACAGTAGTCAGCAGTGACTGCAGAGACTCATAACTGGTTAACTATGGAGAATAAATGACTTCTGTATGGCTAAGCTATAAGTGGTACACATATACCAGCCTCTAAGGCTCGAGAGACATTGTGGAAGAAGGGGCAGAAAGAATATAAAGAGCTGAGGAAGGGGGCATACCATGAATTTCGTATGCTTGTCTTGATCCTCAATTGCCAGATGCCAGTTAATCCTAAGAGCCTCTTCATGCAATAGAAACATTTTCCTCAATGCTATAACCTTTAGTAAGGGACCCACAGTCCTGTATAATATAGTCACTTCCCTATACACAGCTATAACGATATTCATTGAAACACACACATACAAAAGTAGAAGAGAGACTTGCAAGGAAAAGGAATGAGGTTAAATTTGAGAGACTGAGCATGGAAGGAGATAAAAGAGGGAAATAAGGGTAAATGCTCAAAATATATTATGTACATATATGAAAATGAGATGATGAAACTCATTATTGTATATAATGAATATATTCCACTAAGAAGAAATATATTTTATTGAAACAGAATTACATCACTTTCTAAAATTACTATTCCTATATAAATCTGTATATGTATACACAAATATATAAATAAACTCAGCTAAAAGCACTTTTGAATTTTTTTGTATGTATAGTTTTAGGACTGACAAGTCTTTATTGAATAACTAAAAAGGAACTCAAGCCTGGGGGAAGCTAATTATCCTCCCGGAAGTCATTAGTTTCCTATAGTTCTTTTTGTATGGGTAATAATCCAGGATATTTTCCCCTTTCCATCTTGCATGCCCATTGGTATTGCCATTGTTCAAGTCTTTTTTTCAAGCCATTTTTAGGATAGTCTGTTTCTCAGCAGATGTCCTGAGATTCTGGCTCTTACATTCTATGAAAGGTTTTTTTTTTTTTTTTAACATGGTCATATGAACTTCTTGCCCTCACTGTAAAGGATGGATCACTGGACTGTCCTGGAGTCCCATGAGCCAAAGGTTGTTCTTCAAAATGGTATCTCACTAATAAAGAGACCCCTGGGTTTGCTAACATCTGGTAATGCCATACCAACACTTAGGTGGAGACCAATGGTGGAAAGTAACAGTACAGAATTTCTTTTGGACAGCGGTACTTCCTACATTGTATTGATGTTATTCTATGAAGAACTGAAAACTCCTGAGTTAAGACATTTCTGGTGTACCTTAACATATACCTGGGGAGATTTAGTCAGTGGACATGGTCTTTATATTAACCAAAATGCCTCATTGTTTGTTAGGAATCATTCTTTTAGCACAACTCTTCTTTTATTTGGTCATGAATTCAAAAGATATCATCTTTGATTGGCGATGTAAAAGACCAAAATAGCCTAATAGAGACAGAGGACTCACCTATAGATTCAAATGTATTGGAAACAGGAGTTCTAGGCCAGGCAACATCATCATCTTAACCTACATACATTAAACTAAGGAACCTTACTCATTTTACCCTTAAGAGAAAATACCCCATAAGCCCAAGGCTGTCATCAGACTCATCTTTGTACTTTGTAACTCTACCTGTAATGCTCCTGTACTCGATACTCCAAAGTCAAATGGTTCTCACAGAGTAATGCAGAACATAGAATTATCAAGGACGCTCTCATTCCAGTAGACCTATCTGTGCCTAATTCCATGCTCTGGTAAATGGGTACCTTCAGAGACCTTGTGCTTTCTAATACTAGGTTTAAAGTAAGCCTTTTGCTGAATGCCCTTCTACCAGGTCTTTAATTGCATTTTTGACTAATTTTGGTTTTGACAGTTTCATAATGCAGTTAATGTATTTGATGGCTCTTTCCCCATATTCTCTCATCTCCCTCCTATTCTTACCAACAAACCTCCACCCGTACTTGCATTTCTGTAGATACGTGGCTCTGGGGCAGTAATTCATTTAGTTTAACCACAACCATCTGTGAAATCTCTGGATTAGAACTGTTCACTGGTGGGGTCACCAGTGGGTAGCCACTGAAGGCAAGGACTCCTCGTCTTCCTGGATCTAGAAGAGGCGAATAGTTTGTCAGTGGGAGGCAGATACTTGGTTAGATTCTTGCCACTTTGACACGAGCTGAAATTATTTACAGAAAGAAACCTCACTTGAGAAAAGTTTCCCCATCAGACTCCCTGTATGCAAGTCTGTAGGGAATTTTCTTCCTCAGTGATTGACGTGGGAGGGCCCAGTTCGCTGAGGATGATGCTACTCCTGGCCAGAGAGTGTTGGGTGTGATAAGAGAGTAAGATGAGTAAGCCATAGGGAGCAAGTCCGTAAGCTGCAGTCCTCAGCGGTCTCTACTTCAGTTCCTGCTTGCACCTGCTTGCCCTGAGTCTTCTTCAAGTTGAACTACAAGTGCAAGCTGAAATAAAGCCCTTTCTTCCCCCTTTGATTTTGGTCATGGGGTTTATCACAGCAAATGAAAGCAAACTAAGACAGGCCTCCTTAGCCTCTCCTCCATCATGTCTGACTGCTGACGAGGCCATTCTTGTGCAGACTCAAGGGAAGCTGCGGTGCTGTGAGTTCATGATTGCAAAGGATATGTCTTGCCCGGATACGGGCATTTTGTAGCCCATCCCTGTATTTCCTGTCTCTCACATTCTTCCACTCCCTCTATTCCCAGCATTCCCTGAGCCTTAGAGGGGTCACTGTGTTGTGACGAGGGCTGAGCTTTTGAAAGTCCCACCCTCAGAAGATGAGCTCAGCAGTTGCCCTAGACAGTTCTTTTTAGTAACTACTAAAACTCACTGTTTTGGTTATCCCCTGGCCCAGGACCTTTGCAAGGGAGAAGACATGGTATGGTCTCCATTCCCTTAAAGGAGGCAGTCCCAATGGTCTAACTACCTCCAGGCTTCCCCTTCTCGAGGCTTCCTTCCTCCCCAGAGCACAACAGACCAACAACCAAGTTGGTATATAGACACTGGGGAAACTTTAAAGCTTGAAAACATTAATTAAAACATCTGGAATTTATTTTCTTGGTAATTCTCTTCTGTATTCCTTCTGTAAACCTCTGAGACTCTTAGATTGCAAAATTTGAATGAGAGCCACCTACTAATGTTACTTCTTCCACTGAGGAGTATTCCCAGATGTGTGTAGAGATATAAAGGGCAAAGATGTTTTTATTGATCATTTAAGAAACCCCGTTATTGTCTTCTGCCCAAGAGTTCTCACATCCTTTATCTTAACTTTTACTATAGAGAAAGCACAGAAGAGTCTGACCTTTTCCCTTCCCTAACATTGAGAAGCTGACGTGTTGTTTTATTTATAGAGATAGCTGATCTATGATAAAGCCTTGGCTCAAATTTTCATTCTGAAACAAATTTTAAACATAGTATAATGTCTTCTTTAATCTCAGCTCCATGGCAACAGGGTACCTTGACTAATTACCAGTCATGAGATCTGGTCATGAAATCAACTGGTTTAGACCTGAAACCAATAATTAAAACAGCCACTAAAATTGATTCTCTTGGCAATAACTCTTATGTATTATCATCTGTAAACTTTGGAATCTCTTTCTATAACATCCCAGGATATACATGAGTCCAAAGCTAACATTATCCTTACTATGATGACCACAAAAATGACCACCTAAACGACAAGTTAAAAGAAAATGCAGGACAGAGGGGCTGAGTATGCCAACTCACCCTTCCTAGAAGCAGAGCCTTAAAGAAGGATTATTTATGCAAGCAATTCCAAAACTAAAACTGCTGAGAGAGTGAGCAACAAGGGTATGGTGTTCAGCCATGCACTGCCAGTAGCAGCTTCAGTCTGATACAAAAAACAAAAACAAAACTCTGTGGTCAAACCTCATAACTAACACAAGTAAAGATAGCAGGAGCTCTGCTTGTTTTCTGCTTGTTTGTGGGTGATAGAAACAAAGGGGTACTCGTAGGTGTTGCTGTCTCTTTATAGATTATTTTACCTTACTTTATGTCTGGGTATTCTCTGTGTATGTGTGTATGTCTACTGTCTGTGCAGTACTCACAGAGGCCAGAGGAGGGCATCAGACACCTAGGGACAATGTCTCAGATGGCTATCACTTTGTGAAAGCTGAAAGTTAAACTGAGGCTCAGCCAGAGCTCTTAAACACCTAGCTATCTCTCCAGCTGCCTCTGCTAACACCAGTACTCAATATCCAGCCTCTAGAAAACAACATAAGACACTGGCTACATGCCAGTCGTACTCCACTGGCCAAACTCAAGCCATGACAATTGACAGAGAAAGAGTAGTGCTAAGATCCAACCCAGTTTTCAGATCAAGTAATAACTAGAAATAAAAAATTAAACTGACACACTAATTTAAAACAACTTTTTAAAATGATGATAGTCATTATTTGTAGTTGGAGGCTGCTTGTTTGTTCCTGGTTGTTCAGCCCCAAAATAACTACTCAAAAACAATATTATTTAAATCACTGCTTGTGTTTAGCTTTATCTTCTTATTGGATAACTCTTATATATTAATTTAACCCATTTCTATTAATCTGTATATCGCCACGTGACTGTGACTTATTGGCAAGATTTTGGCACATCTGTTCCCAGTGGCAGCTATATAGCGTCTCTCTGACTCTGCCTTCTTTCTCCCAGCATTCAGTTTAGGTTTTCCCTGCTTACCTTTATTCTGCCCTGCCAGGCTCGAGACAAATTCTTTACTAACCAAATGCTGTATGGTATTCACAGCACACAGAGGGGAATCCCACATCAATTATCTACTCCCTCAAGAGCTTAAAATGATTATATAAATGGAATAAAGGAATATGTTATCAATATTTTTTAATTCTAAAAACTGACAAATATAAATATTACATTAATACCTGTAATAGTTGTGAACATATGTAAGAAAAGAAGGAATGGATAAAATGGAAAAAGGAGAGAAAATTAATCTGAAGTCCTTTCTCAAAATGAAGAACAAAATAAATAGAAAAAAATACAGGAAAAACTTAAGCCTCACAGATTGTTGAAATAAATATAGCACAATACAGTTGCTATAAGTTACAATGGGTAGTATTGGAGGGTATGAATATTAAAAACATGACAGAGATAAATAACACAGATTTGAAGAAAGATGAAAAAGACACAGGGCTTTAAACAGAAAAGACACAGCCTAGAGTCACCTAAAACAGTTATGTGGGAAGCCCCTGCACAGAACAGACCATCTTCAAAGGAAAACGAATCTGAGAGAAAGCACCTTCCTCATGGCCACACTACACATCAGAAGACAATGGGGTAATATTTTTAGAATATCAAAAGCACACAGCTTGGAACATAGAGTTATTTATCCTCCTTACACTGGCATCACAGTGTCAGGTCATAATAAAAAAAATATATATTCAGGTTCTTAAGCCTCTGAAGTAACAATTTATAAAAGGCTACCCAGAAGGTGCCTTGGGAGGAGGTACTGAAGAAAAATATACTGGAGATCTAAGATGTATGAAAAGAAAGAATTTAGTTTCCTTATTTTCAGAAAACTAAAACAATCATCAACAAAAAAAGAAGTCTATGTTTCTAGCAGCCCAGGTTTAAAACCATAACATAAAATTGTGAGCATTTTGGATAAGATAAAGGAGAAACCCAGACATTTAGAACATGTCCAAGTTTTTATTCAGTCTAAAGAAATTTATAGATACTGATTTTTGCATAGGTAGAAAAAAGAAACACGAAAAGTAGTAAAATAAAAACACAAGTGTAAAGTGAATTTTCATATATGATACTCATATTTTCATATAACCATTGTTAGTTTAAAGTTAAAGCAAAGGAACACAGTCTGGGGTCTAGAAATACAAGAGCTCAGCTGAGGAATCTTGAAGATAACCCAGCTTTGGTTCCCAGCACCCACATGGCACATTATAACTCTCTAGTTCCAGAGGATCTTGCATCTTCTTCTGGCCTCCGTGGGTACCAGGCACACACGTGGTATGCACACACACACACACACACACACACACACACACACACACGCAGGCAGGCAAAACACCTACATATGGAAAAAAAATGAATAATTTTTAAAATTACAGACTGTCAGACTATTTTTAAAATCATCCTTTATACCAAAAATAAATCTAAAATATGAATATGCAAAAGTTGGAAGTTATAGAATGGAAAAGATGTATTTTAAAAACGATCAAATGTGCTGTTCTGCTGATAGGAAATAACTTTAAATCCAAAGCATTTTACAACTCTATGATCCCTTAAGGACCAAAGAGGGAGATTCCTGGTGAAAATGATAACTTAGAAAACACAGTTCACATTGTGGGCAGGAGGCCATGAAAAGCAGGACTTAGGCACAGTTCAAGCTGCTCTCTGGGAGAACAAATGTCAGCTCTCCACCCACCCTCTCAACACTGCATATGACCACACCCAAACTCCAGAGGCATAGCACTGCTATTGGGCTCTTTTTTTTCTGGACATTTGAAATAAAATCTATGTATTCTTCATTGTCTATCATCTTATTCCTTTGTTACACAGCACATATCCTTTCTCAACTTCAGTGAAAGTTAACCACAGAAGAATGTCTAGTGTTGTGTGATGGTGGTCGTGGAGGAAGACACAACCCCACAGGGCCAGGATCCAGCCTGAAACAGTTTCTGAGACATCTGTTTGGTAGCATCAAAGATCTTGTCTCCTCGCAGAACATTTCATGATGAGCAGGAAGCAAAGTCGTTGGCTATTCAGAAACAGCTTTAATACCAAGTGTGGACATTAACAGAGAAAGAGAAACCTGAGTACAGCACTGTGTGCCTAACGGTGTGCACAGCTCCTCGGTGAGAGAGTTATTCATCATTAGGATCCCAGGTAGCTCTTTTGTGGACAAACTGAATAAGGGAGAATTATTCACAAGTTTGGGGAGGGGTGTGGTGGAGGAAATCCAAGAATAAGTCAGAAATGTCCGGGAATAGAGGTGACTCCTCTTTCCTGCCTTTCTATAGAGTTTTCCAGTTGTACTGTCCGCTGTATGAGTCGCATGGTAAAAGTGGTGGTCTTGCAAAGCTGAGGATACAAAGATGTTACAGTAATGAAGCAGAGTACGGCCAGAGGTCATCTTGGCTAGTGGAGTTTGTTTTCTGTGGACGGCAAGAGCATTGGCTTCTTCTCACATGACAACTTGCTTCCATTCCCCTCTGCCTCTCAGGCATGCATCAGTACTGGTTGCCATTTGAGCTTCCAGTTTTGCCGGACTTCTTTGGAACAATGATCCTGAATTCTCTGAGGCTGTACTTCCCAAATTATGGCTTCTAATATTACTGTAGCCAGCAGCATAATACTTTGTCCTAGATCCAAATGTTTACATGCATTGAGAAAGAGAAAAAAAAGATACGGGTGTGTGTTCATATGTATGCATGTATATTCAGTTTGGGGCAAAACTAGGAAAAATGAAAGGTTTAATCTGTCTCTGCTTGTTACAGATGATGAAACAAAAGACAGGAAATATTCATTTGCTGACTCCTGGATGAGCTCCAGTTAAGAGAACTTATAGGTAAGCTTTTGGTGGCAGCATTCTTAGATGAGGCATTTCCATGTCCAATATGGTACTTCCTGCAGCTGCCCTAATTGCTAGGATCCACATTACATCAAGTATTCAAAGAGAATCTTTTTACTTTTGCAGTTTCTGAGTTTGTATTGCTCAGCAATACTAAAACATTGAGCTCACCAGGAAGATACAATATTTTAAACATCCAAGCATAAATTTAAATACACTCAGAGTAAACTTACAAAGAAATCATGAAAGAAAAAGGAAGAAATTAAATCCACCATTGTGGTGGGAAATTGCAGCAAAGCTTTCATTAATTGCTGTGGCATGAAGAAAAGGAAATATGGGAAAAATACATCATAACAACTGAAGAAAATAATTGCACATGCACTGTAGGGGTAGAAAATAAATGTTTATCAATCTTTCCCGGGTTCCTTAAAACAAAAGAGTAACAAGAAGAAACATAATTTTTATTAGCATGTATACCTAAAATATATATTCTGAGAAAAATAAATGATCTCAATAAGATGGCCTTGAGCTCAAGCTAAGTGCTGTTTTCAGCTCAAAGAAAGGTATTGCAGAATACTAATGTCATTTATGGAATGGAAAAGTACAAGCGCCAGGCTCAGTGGGTAAGACTTCTCATGGGGACCTAATACAGTGTGTGCTACACTGCAAGTCTCTATCTCTAACCACTTTGGAGTTGCCAGTGCCATGAGGAGACATCATTGCAATTGAAGATGCCTTCTATTGGTGTAATTTCCCCTAGAGGAGGAGTGGACAGTCTTCTGTTTTCAGAGACATTCCTGTAACTGCTCTTTCTCAAACTGTTTAGCAAAAACTCATCCTTACTGAGCTGAACAGGCATATTCTGATGCTGAACCCTCTGACTTTAGGCTAATACACGCACATGTGTGTACATGAGCACACAGAGAAATGTCCGATGTGTTGATCACATTCTCTGATGGCAATAGCAGACCTGAAAGCTAAAGTGAAAGTCAGCAAACAGCTTTTTTTCAATGCATATGAAATATTGCAAAACTTGAGATGCTCTGTAATCAAACGACTGTGATGCCAGTATTAAAATGCATAGAATTATATGCTAATGAATGCCAACATATCAAATCTTGAAAGATGCAGAGAAACAGACCTTCAAGGAAAAATTCTTGCATTAAATTTACATTATAAAGGAGAAATTATGAATGCCACATAGTGGCACAGGCCTGCAGCACCAAAATTTTGTAACTACTGCCTCGATTCCATGTTGAGGGCCATCTGGGCTACATAGTGAAGTTATCTCAAACAAAGAGAAAGAAGAGAAATATTTGTGAAAAATAACAAAGAAAATGACACATGTAAAAATACATGTAGTCTTGTATGGTGATGCAAATATAATTCTACCACTTGGGAGGCAGAGGTGAGAGGATCAGGAGTTTACATGGCTCTCTGCTACATTGCAAGTTCCAAGCCAGCCAAGGCTTACTAACATAAAATGGAATACATTCCCAAAACAGGGAAATAAAAGTTAGGAGAAGACAGTTTTCCTCTTTTTAGTTGAAAGCAGGATCGCAGTGGGGATCTCCAAAGATGAAGGGAGAAAAAGATCAAAAATTGGTTCATTGAAAAGAATGATGCACTGTCAGGCATGGCTAAATCATAACCCATGGGCCACAGCTACATGCCATCTAAGATATCTCGAAGTACAACCCTACACCAAATCAAAAACTCACTTAAAACACTGTGGGCTGGTTCTGGTAGTTGGGGGCGGGGTTGTTGATATTGTTTATTTGTGACTTGATAATATAGTTCTCACTCCAGTGTGACCTTTGGAGATGCCAAGTGTCCTTTCACAATGTCTGTAACTTGAAGGTGATTGTGACTAGACAAAGAACTGATAAAAAATATCATTTAAAAAAACAGAAAACAGGAAAAGCACAGATAAAAAGCTTTCTGAATGAAAACAAGAACATGACCACAAAAATAAGATTCTTAGGGCAAGTGAGAGAGAGGGCTTAGTGAAGAAAGGTGTGTGCAGTCAAGCCCAGCGAAAAGGTTAGGCATCTAAAAAGAAATATATCAAAAATTGCCTGAGACCTTATTGCAAAACACTACAAAAATATTCTGAGTTTCTTAAAACACCTAGGAAATAGAAGTATTAGAAGTTTCAATACCAGAAAATGATCAGTTCTTTTCCAATTCATCAATGTAGCCAACATAATGGCAGGGGAAATTTTCAGTAGGTGGACAGAGTAGGAATTGATGAGTTGGTTCCAAAATGTGTAAGTTAGTACAAAAACTTAAAAATACTCAAGGAACTTGAAGAAAACAGTGGAAGTCTCCACTATTTTTTCCAGTTGTGATAAAAATGCCCCGACAGAAATAACTTAAGGAAGAGTCTGTTTTATTTTATTTATTATTTAATAATTTTTAAAACTCATGCTCTCCACTTGGGCCTACTAGTAGATGCAGTGGGCAAAAAATCAGCTGCGATACTTAAAAACATCCCTGATTTTAGGTTGCATTATACAGTGTAATATGGACATGAAAACAGATATCTTGATGAATGGATTATAGCTGAAGACCCAGACATATGAACATCCAGGTTTTTTTTTTAAAACAAAAAGAAATACACATTGGAAATGTGCGTTGGTTAAACTGGAAGTTTGCTTCTGAAAGCACAAATTTGTCCAACCACTATGGAAATCACTGAGGTGGTTCATCAGGGAGCTGGGAATAGACCTACCAGCTATACAACTCTTGGTCATATACCAAAGAGATATACAGCCTATTCAAGAGACACTTGCTCAACCATGTCCATTGCTGCTGTATTCATGATACCCAGAATTTGGAAACAATCTACATGGCCATCAACAGATGAATGGATAAAGAAAATGGGGTACATTTACACAATGTGGAATAGTATTCAGCTGTTAAAAATTGACATCATGTAACTCATAAATAAGTAAATGGATGGAACTAGAAAGAATCACCCTGAGTGAGGTAACCCTGAAACAAAAAGACAAACATTGCATGTATTCTGTCATAAGTGGATGTTATCTCTTAAACCTTTGATAGTCATGCTACAATACATATACTCATATAGCTTAGGTATATAGAGTAAAGGACTAGGAGGGAGTGAGGAGTCTCTCAAGAAAAAGAAAATAGATTATGTAGTTATGGAATGATGGGAAGGGGGAATGGGAGGGTTAATCAGAGAGGGGAGGGAAGAGAGGATAAGGGAAGGAATAAAGCAAGAAACAACTAACACTATGGGCCCTTTGAAGGTTATATGGAAACATACTACAGTATGTGTGTGTATACACATATATATAGACATACATACATAAATTTAAATTTTATATATACATATATCTACACATATGTATATATTTCATGTGTGTGTTTCATATACATATTTGAAATATAAGTATTTATATATAAGATCTAAATGTATATATACATATATGTATATATATGAAATCTAAGTGTATGCACCAAATAACAGGTAAGACAATGACCTATCTAGACATCTTTCATCACCCACTGTAACTTCCAAATGGTTTACATCTAATTGCTGTTTTCCAAGGTATTGGTTGCTTTCCACAAACTGATGGTTACAGCCTTACTAATGAAGACAACACTTAACACATCTTATTGAATATGGAGAGGTCAAGATTTGCTAGTGCTTAACTAGAGCCCTTACCACTATTGACCAGTATTCATGGCACTGGAAGGTACCAAGTAAACAATTTTTCCGAGAGATAACTGGATGGACCCACATCTGAACTGAAATAACTGGACGGGCACACATCTGAACTGATGTAACTGGACAGACACACATCTGAACTGATATAACTGGACGGACACACATCTGAACTGATATAACTGGACAGCCCACACATCTGAACTGATGTAACTGGACGGACACACATCTGAACTGATACAACTGGACGGACACACATCTGAACTGATGTACCTGGACGGCCCACACATCTGAACTGATGTAACTGGACGGACACACATCTGAACTGATACAACTGGACGGACACACATCTGAACTGATGTAACTGGACGGACACACATCTGAACTGATATAGCTGGACGGACACACATCTGAACTCAAATACACGTGGCACTATAGACAGCACTGCACAAGTTCAAACCAGTCAGGGTCCCACAACTGAGGGGGAAATGGACATGATCTCACATTTCTAAACTAAACAGACAGTGTCTTCAACTGACAACTGCTTTCCAAATAAAAAATTAGTTTTCTCCAGTGGAGTCTCACTGGAGACTTCAGTACAGGCCCCATGCTCAGGAGGGGAAGGCAACACAAAACAAATTCAATGGTATTCTCTGAAAAGAAAATTCATTTTTCTTTGTTTGGGAATATTTGTATTACTGGTCTTTTGCTTTTGTATTATGATTTCTGTTTTGTCTTTTTATGGGGAGTGTGTTTTGGGGGATTCTTCTTTTAATATTTTTCTGGCTTACTTATTTTTGTTGTTGTTGCTACTTTAGGTTTTATTCTTCTGCTTGTTTGCTTTCTAGAAGGGAACAAAGAACACATGGACTTGAATGGTGGGATGTGAGGAGGATCTGGGAGGAGACTGGGCAGGAGAAACCATGATCAGAATACTGTGTAGGAAAAACAGCACCTAAAATAAAATGTTCAACACTAAAAGTAATTTTTATAATTACAATATTCTTCCTTCCCTCTTCTCCTTCCAGCCCTTCCCTTTTCTCCATTCCAAATTCATGGGCTCTTTTTCTTTAATTGTTCCCTTATATATTATGTATCCCTAAATACATGAATGTTGGCTGTGCAGTCTATACAATATTAGTTTCCATTTCAGGGCTGTGACAGAACATCTGATGAGAAGTAACTTAAGGGGGCTGGAGAGATGGCTCAGTGGTTAAGAGCACTGACTGCTCTTCCAGAGGACCTGGGTTCAATTCCCCGCACTCATAAGGCAGTTTACAACCATCTGTAACTCCAGTTCTCAAGGATCTGATACACTCACCCATGCACATACAATAAATTTTTTTTTAAAAATAAAAAGGTAACTTAAGCTGATGGTTCAGCAGTCATGAGTATTTACTGCTGTCAGAGGATCAGAGTTCAGATCCTGACACTCACATGGCGCAGCTCACAAACACCAGAACTCTATCCCCCAAGGGATTTGACGCCTCCTCCTGACCTTTGTGGTATCCACATAAACAGACACACACTGCTATAGTAAAATTTAAAAATTTCTAAGAACAAAATAACATAAATGAGCAAAGGTTGATTCTCCTTACAGTTCCAGGGGACAGAGTCCTTCGTGGATGGAGGGCCTGGGGACAGAAGCTCAAGGCTGCCTGCACACACTGCTTCTTTTAGGCACGAAGGATAGAGAGACCAGGAAGGGAACACAACGAAATCTCGAGACTCACCCTCAGTGACCCACTCCTCCCTCAAGCCTGCACTCTCTGAAGGGATTATAGCCTTCCGGAACAACAGCTGGAGAGCAAGTGTTCAAACAGGTGAGCCTATGGGTGGCACTTCATAGTCAAACCACAACTGCACCTTCACCGACAGAGCTTATTACCCACTGGTCATAAGTTGTGGTTAGACAAATAATTTGTATACCGATGTCAGTACCATAGTATTCATAAAACTGAGAAAGGTAGGGTTCTCGTGGTGGCTTTTCATAGGTAAGAACATGGCAGTGAGTCGGTCAAATATCTAAGATGTTTAAAGCCACTTTCAGTGGTAGCAGAGAAGACAGAAGGTGTTTCATTGTGATAAATGACAGCATAAGCTAAATCTATTAAATTCAGGAGCATCGTGCTCGTCAGTAATTATTTCAAGCAGTGACTGCCCAGAGGAAAAGTGGTCTCGCCACTTCAGAAACCAACAGAGCAATAGCTCTTGGCCACCGTACAGATTTACAACCTCACAAAAGCTCATTACTTGAGGCTTTTCAGTTCTTCCTTCAAACACCTATCGTGAGGATAATGAAATCGGACTAACTAGCCAGAAAGAAAGGAGGAACAGGCTTCTGCAAGTGGCAATTACACATAGAGTTCAGGTTCAACTGAATATGAAGACTTTTGTTGATGGACCTTGAGCTGCCCAGTTCTCAGAACTTTAGTTTGAAACTTTATGTTCGTGATATGTTTATGTATATATCTGTGACACATTTAGAGGTGTGCGTGTGTGTGTGTGTGTGTGTGTGTGTGTGCGCGCGCGCGCGTGTGTATAGAGAGAGAGAGAGAGACAGAGAGACAGACAGGTTTCTGTCTTCATCACTCTCTACTTTACTTATTGAGGCAGGGGCTCTTACTGAGCCTAGAGCTTGCCAAATTCAAATCCCACCTAATCTAGCTAGCTAGCTAGCTAGCTAACCTCTGTGACCTCCCCCCATATCTGGTTCCCAACTGCTGGGATCACCCTGCATCCCAGCACTTATGTGAGTGTGCCAGGATCTAAATTCTTGGTGCAGGAGAACAATTTTATATCTGTCAATTATGCTTTAAATAAATGCTGATTGGCCAGGCAGGAAGTATAGGCAGGTCAACCAGACAGGAAGTAGAGGCAGGGTGATGAGAACAGGAGAATTCTGGAAAGAAGGAAGCCCATTCCTCCCAGTCCTGCCCAGACCACAGAAGAAGCAGGATGTGATCTGCCTTGCTAAAAAAGGTGCTGAGCCATGTGGCTAACATAGATAAGGATAATGGGTTTATATAAGTTACAAGAGCTAATAAGAAGCCTGAGCTAATGGGCCAATTAGTTTATAACCTAATGTAGACTCTCTGCATGATTTTCTTTGGGACTTGCCGGCTGTGAGGTACCGGGCGGGACATAAACCTCAACAAGCTGGCCCTCCTGCTACCAATTCTAGTCCTCCTGATTGTACAGCCTATACTTCATTCACCAAACCATCTCCCTGCCACCTGTAAGGGTGTTCTATAAATAGGAATGTGCTACAACTGTAGGAGTTTATAGCAAAGAAAATCCTGTCAAAACATAAGTCTTCGATAATTATAGACAAATATGTGTTTTTAACAGCACTAGCAGTAATATTTTCAGTTGAGGAAAGGTAATTCTGTTCAAGCAAAACAAAGTATGGCACACAAAGAGAAAAAAATCCACATTCAGTCAGCTTTTAACAATCATTAAATCGCTAAATTTTTGACTATTTTTTCCAATTTTAGCTTTCTCTGAAATGTGAAAATAAAAACATATTCCAAACAGAAAGCCTAGCAGTAGGATCTTGTTTGGATTTCTACAGTAGCTTCATCTACCTCGTTACATCAGCTGTGAGTAAACACATGTGTAAATTCATGGCTGTAATTCCAGGACTGAGGAGGCTGAAGGATCTTCAGTTGAACACTTAAATGCGTGATTTTAATGTCAACTTGCCTCAAGTTGCAATCACCTGAGGAAGGGGTCTCACTTGAAGAACTGTGCTAACTCTTTTAATTGATGTGGAGGACTTACCAAATGTAGACAGCACCTTCTGGTAACAGCTAGCCTTGGCCTCTTCCCTTTTCCAGCTGGGTTAACTTATCCTGTTACTTCTGCTGATTCCTTTTCTGAAGTCAGAACCAGAATTTTCTGGTTTCCCACATTA
This sequence comes from Dicrostonyx torquatus, assembly GCA_028555095.1. Lineage (NCBI taxonomy): Eukaryota > Metazoa > Chordata > Mammalia > Rodentia > Cricetidae > Dicrostonyx > Dicrostonyx torquatus. Next base: position 4,145,038 of record JAQHUG010000002.1, read on the forward strand.
ACTGAGGACCAGCAGCTCTCTAGAAATCCACCAGGTTTCCAGCACCAGATTTGAACTGCTAAGGTACCCATGCCCAGGACTGAGAAACACTAGGTTTTTGGATGCTCAAGTGTGATCCAGTTATTTTTACTATTTCAGAGATATACACATACATACTATATCTATATCCTCACTGCCTGTTCCTCAAGAGATCCTAATGCATTCATCTTGCCTCTCAAAGCATAATAAACCAAGAACCAGACATCCCTTCCTGACTTGCGCTGCTGCATGTTCACTATAATTGACCACCATCTGTTATTTGCCATAAAACGTATCTTCCTGTCACGTGTCCTTCTTCTCAAAATCCCATCTGAATAATATAAAATAAGTTTTCAGAAGATTTAATCCACAACAGCTTTGAGGTTTGTAGAATGGCATATTACAAGACCATTGAGTATTTTAATTTCTGCAAAGATGGGAGTAAAGGATTGCACTGCCTGAGAAATTGTGTTTAGAGGGAATCTGAACATACTTACATCGGAACATATGTCAAGGAAGACAGAGCCAGAACACAAGCAATTCTCAGTATAAGCATCAGGTATGACAGTGATTATAACAGAAACCAAGATTGATTTTTCTGAAACGAGCATCCTAAATTTAGGAAGAGTGTGGGCAGAGGGAGTGCTGGTAAACAGTTAGATAATACACCGACCAGATGAAGGTAGACAAATGGCATGTGTCTAATGAATATTTATTATAAAAAAATAATAAATGAATAGCAAAAGACTGCTTCAGTTACCTGCCAGTATAATGAGGAGACTTGGTCACCTGAAGTGTGGTTTAGAACTTGGCCCCAGACCCACAGTTAGAAACTCTGTCTTCTCAAGTGTGAATTAAAAGATCTGAGCAGAAATCTTTGGCTCGGCTCCCACTGCATGACACCCGCATCAATTCACTTCTGCCCCTGGTCCATGCCCAGCCACACTGCATGGCTGCAGGAGCAATCTAGAGCAGTCTGACACCTTTCAAGTTGTTCCTAGTTATTCCGTGCTGTGGCTGCTACTTCAGCGTTTCAACCCCTCCTTCTCAGGGCACCATAATTCCTTGCACATTGCTAGAGGAATTTTTCTGTGTGTGACGCTGACTTCAGCTGACCTCAGATAATTGGCGGCTTTTATTGTACCCGCTACAGCAGCCATCTTATGAAGGGGATGCTACATTCCTGAGGGATCAGGTTGAGGACCTTTTTATGTGACATTCCAGACCTCTGCCTACTATGGTTAGATTTAGTAGCAATTACTTTGTCACCTGAGGGGATGCATAGATCCAGAGTCCACAGAAACTTCAGCTGTGTCTTGCTTTTTCCTTGCATGACGAAAGGGCGCTGCTCGGTCTCACAGACATATAACTTTATGTTATATAAATCTTCTCAACAAATTCTCTCAGTCCTAATATTTGTACACAATTGTCAACTTTAATCTCTCCTTCTCTATCCCAAAATACCTAGGAAATCTTAAGCACAAAGCACTTGAATGGATTGCTTACATGTCGGTCAGTCCTTCAGGTGAATGATCATCCAAGCTAGACAAATTGACATGAACACTATATTCTGCTCAATACACTAAAAAGTTTTTCACTTTGGTAACTTACTAGCTGTTCTGTTTTCTTTAAAAATATATTTGTTCTTTGAAATTGCCACACAAGTTACATTGTATTCTGTCTGTATCCGTCTTTTATTGATTCCGTCCTGTTCCCCCCAGGAACACTGCCTCACGGTGTCTCACTTCCAATATCATGTCTTTAAAACTTTTTATTGTTTTAAAATTATACTTACACTATTTCTTTTCTTCCATTTTCTCTTTTCAAACCCTCCTGTATTCCCTGCCCCTTGCTCTCTTTCGAATTTAGGGTTCTTTTGCTTTAATTGTTGTTGTTGTTGTGTGTTATAACCTAAATATATAAACATAACAGTCTGTTTAAATTCATAATTGCCTAAGTGTAACCTGGACAAAAACAATGCTAACAGGCATGTGTAGTACTGCCTGGTTTTGTGTGTTCACTTGACACAAGCTAGAGTCATCAAAAAGGAAGAAGCCTCAGTTGAGGAAATGCCTCCATGAGATCCAGCTGTAAGACATTTGTCTTTTCATTCAGTGATCAATGGGGGAGAGCCCAGCCCATCTCTGGACTGCTGGGCTTGGGTTCTATAAAAAGGTGGACTGAGCTAGCCTTGGGAAGCAGCTCCCCTCCATGGCCTCTGCATCAGTTCTTGCCTCTAGCATCCTGTCCTGCTTGAATAGGACCCTGTCCTGACGTCCTTCAGTGATGACCAGCAATGCTGAAGTGTAAGCCAAACAAACCCTTTCCTCACCAACTTGCCTTCCGGTCCTGGTGTTTTATCACAGCAATAGAAACCCTAACTAAGAAAGCATGCTCACGTGGAAAGGGAAAGCCCACAAGGCCTCAACTACAGATTAAGGCAACTAAAGAATCTTCAGAACAGGAGAAATAGGCTTCCCCATGAGAGAGCACTCCAACTGGTTATCTTCTATTTTTAATTATTAGAACAGCTTTAGCAACACAGTCTGGACTCTGTGAATGTAACTGTTAGCCTGGCTTAGTCACTTGAAAAGGTCGGTCCTGTTCCCCTCTTTATTTATTCATTTATTTGGGTCCAAATTTCTCACTTTAAAAAAAAAGACCTTTCTTTTTCTTTTAATTTTTGAACATTGTAATTTAATGGTGTTCCTCCCTTCAAACTCTTTTACACACCCCTCCCTACTCTTCTTCAAAACCACAACGTCTTTTTTCATTAATGGTTGTCTCATGAATATATGTAATTTCACATATATACATATATACATACACACACACTTAAATGTAACCTGCTGCATCTATATGTTACTTGTATGCATGTCTTCGGGGCTAACCATCGGCCTCTTACTTAGCCTCCCTTATCTAAGGTTTCCTTTGTGTTTCAAAGGTCCAAGTTTATCTGCCAAGCTGATCCTGTTGTACTTCTCCAAGACTTAAAAACTCTACCAGGCAAAACCAGGGCTCTACAGGCCAATAGACAGGAGGATTTCTATGATAGTGAAATTTGAGCTAAAATATTTGTTAATGCCATGAACTTTGTTGCTTGGCCTTTTTTCCTGTTGCTATAAAGTCTTGTTTGTCTTTCCTTTTTTGGTATGTATGTATGTATTACTTTTTAGCCATGTTAAAATCTCTGTACCCTCAGCTACATTTAAATTAATATCCTGTACATATTTAATTTTTTGTGATTTTATAATATACTTGTTTACACACACAGGTTTTGTTTAATGTAACATAGAGGCTCACACACATAGAGTTTTGCACTCAAGATACTTCATGGGAATCCTCTAAGTTAGCAGATGCAACTATTAGTGATCTTAACAGATGCATCATGATTCAGGTAGCCCATCTATTGCAGAACATCCATGTTTTCAACACTGCATTATCCCCAGTGATATTGCTATTGATATCCTGTACGGATGGCTCTTGAAGGCTTGTTTCCCAGAACTCTACTTCTCAACCATCTACACATGGTTCATATACTTTAATTAAAAACACTTCTGTATATGTTTTTCTTATTAAAAAGCACCATTAAGGACTGGTGAGATGGCTCCGTGGTTAAGAGCACTTGATGTTCACACAGAGTTTGATTCCCTGCACTCACATGGTGGTTTACGATGTAATTCTGTTTCAGAAGGAAACTGATAATCCTCTTCTGGATTCTGAGTGCACTAGGCAAGTGTGTGGTCCACATATACAGTTGAAAATAAAGCACTCATACACATAGAATAAATAAAGATTCAAAATAATTTAAATAAAGTATTTAAAATTTTAATATTTGGTGTGTGTGTGTGTGTGTGTGTGTGTGTGTGTGTTTGGAAACAGTTTTATATATTCCAGGCTGACCTCAACTCAGTAACAAGGACAACCTTGAACTCTGGTCTTCTTGCCTCTCTGCATGCTGGGATCCCAGGCATGTATCACCTGGGCTATGCATTGTTGCAGATGGAGCACAGAACTCTGTTTCTGCTAGGCAAGCACTTTACCAACTGAGCTGCACCCTGGGCCTAAACTGTCAATCTTACTAAATTTCAAACATTTAGTACCTTGAAAGACAAAGTTTTTTCATATTTATTATGTATACAATATTCTGTCTGTATGTTTATTTATTTATTATGTATACAATATTCCATCTGTGTGTATGTCTGCAGGCCAGAAGAGGGCACCAGACCTCATTACAGATGGTTGTGAGCCACCATGTAGTTGCGGAGAATTGAACTCAGGACCTTTGAAAGAGCAGGCAATGCTCTTAACCGCTGAGCCATCTCTCCAGCCCTGAAAGACAAATTTTTATTGATAATGTTGTGTTCCATTAAACACTATTCAGCAAATAGTAAAACTCAAATGCACTGTAGTTTTTCACCCAAGTCTGTTCTCCCAATATTGTCATCAAATACAGAAAGCAAAATAACCTAGATAGAAGGCTTTTTCTACTGTTTTCTTAAGCAATTAATATCCTCAAAAATTCAATTTGCTGCCAAAGTTCCTATAATGGTAAAGTATTGTCTAATAGTATTGAGGTTAAAAAAAAAATTAGATTCTCTCTTCACCCTTGTGTTAAAACAGATTTCACTGTTGAAATTTTGTTTACATTGAAAGTACAAAGAAATCAGAAGCAAGATAAAACTACATAATAACCTTTTGACTATAAGGCATTTTCTAATACTCATCAATATTTTGTTGTTATTAACATCCAAACTGAGATGATATTTTTAATACATGGGTATTATTTTTGACCTATGAAGTAAACATGGGTAAATGATAGTTATAGACAATATTCCCAAAGATCTCAAATGTGTTTCACTATTGTATCAGTTTAAGGATAGAACACCCATATTTTCACAAATTATCTAAAACAATGTTTTCTAAAAGGGAAGTATACATGTGTTTATATAATGTTGTAAGTTTCTATAGATGAAAGGTAGGCCTCCAGTTTGATGAATACAGCCATTTTAGTTATAATTGTCACATTGTCTGAAAGACTATCATCTTCAATAATAGTTCACATCACATACTCTTCCTAACAAAAGTCCTTTTAGTGAAGAAGGCATGTGTGCCCAGTATTTCAGTTCTGTAACCTCATTTAATATGCTTATTACAAAAATGCTAATGGAATTCGGTAACGGAATCATCTAAATCTTCCAAAAGTGATTTCTGCCTACTCTAGATTATACCTCATTTAGGATGGATGCCGAGAGGTCTTATACATCAGCCACCCTTGTCATATCAGTAGATACTGAGGCCTGAAAGACATTCAGGTGATGAGATGTAAAAAATTATGTATTCATAATACCAAGACCAAAGTATGTGCTTATTGACATTCCGCCTCATGTTTGCCATACACAATGTAATAATAAGGCAAGCAAGCATAGGGATAGCTTAGCAAACAGGAACTCCGTTTGACTTGGGCCATGCACATACCCTCCTTTACAATACAATAGCCACCTACCATCCTCACTTGCATTGGCTACTCAACACAGCACTTCAAACACTGGATTAAGTTACTCCTCCCTACCAACCTTTAGTAATTCCCCTTTGGTCACATTTGTTTAAATGTGTTCTCCAGCATATCTTGTATCAGTGGCAGGAGACCAGTCCAACATGAACTAGTTTGGAACACATGTACAGTAAAGCAAACTGTGTCTCCTGAGGGAACTGTTAGGGGAAACTTCCTACTCACCACTTTTGACTATGCATAATTAAGCATACATATGTCAAAAGTCAGATGCATCATGGGAAAAGAGATGACAGTAAGCTATAACTTAGAAAAATCAGCAGAAAAAAATAATGACATCTTGAATTTTGCATGCAAATGGATGGAAATAGAAAACTCCATCCTTAGCGAGATATCCCAAACCCTAAAAGAGGAGTTTGGTATGTACTCACTCATTAGTGGACCTTAGCCATTAACAAAGGACATTAAGCCTACAGCTCACAAGCCTGCAGAATCCAAATAGCAAGGTGAACCCAAAGAAAAACTTACATAGATTTTCTGGAAGTCAGAAGCAAACAAGATCATCAGACAAAAAGTTGGAAACAAGGGTGTGGGAATGAGGGTGGAGGTAGGGATTGGGGGTGATGGTAAGCGAAAGGGAGGGGGTAGAAGTGAGTAAGGAAGAAAAGGAGAGAGCCTAGGGTTGTGGGAGGGTGGAGATGGAGGAAGGGTAGATATTGGGGAAGGGAATAAGATATATACATTAACGGGAGTCAATTTAAGAGTTGCAAGAGACTTGTCCCTAGAGGGGATCCCAGGTATTCATAGGGAATTCCCAGCTAGGTACTCGGGTAGCAGAGGAGTGGGTGCCTGAACTGAACTTGTTTCATAGTTACTTTGTTGAATATCTCAATCGTCACCATAGAAATTTCGCATGATGGATGGAGATAGAGCCAGAGACCCACATTCACACCAGAGCAAGGGATTGTGCCACCAAGGTCCAGTGGAAGGGCAGAAGGAGGGAGAAGATGAGCAAGGACGTCAGGACAGATCCCACAGAAAGAACGTTGCCCCCATGACAGCTGGAAGTAATTCTAGAGGACGACGTCCCCTCTCCCAATAAAGTTAGCACTTGGATTTAGGGACATCATTTAAGGGTTGATTATAATTAGTATACAATTGAGGGTTGGGGGAGGAATTTTATAAGCTCAGGGACCCTTTAAAAAAAAGGGGGGGGAATTGATGGGATTAATAGATTGGTATTTGTGAGCTATTTTTATAGATAATTATATTGGCATAGATTTTTGTATATGGATACAAAGTTAAATTATATCGAATATTGTATGCATGCATATGCTTCTACCTCTGTTTAAAACATTCTTGATGTATTGTTATAGATATATATTGATATATATTTACCATTTTACAGTGTACATTTCTACCACTGATTAAGATACTTATATATTGTTTATGTATTGATATCATATAGCAATGTATACTTGTAAATTGTTTACATTTGGAGGGTCATTGTCCTCTTTTATTACACAGTTGTTTATTCACTTAGTCTTTAAGTCATATAGATATTAAGAATTGTAGATCAATAGTCATCTATGTTTGTCATATTTATAGCTAGACTAATCCGGTTCTTTAGATACATAGAGATTATATTCTGTATAAATAGTCTTCAACCTCTTCAAAGAGCTGTAGAAAATGGCATTTAATCTAACCTAGAATTCTGTGGTAAAGAGACACAAACGCTCCTGGCTACACCGATCTATTCCCGAGAGACTGTTGAGCGCCAAAGACACTCCAATTGGAGCTTGTCCTCTTCTTGGCAAAACTGGCCTCTGAGCAAGGAACTGCCCATACCTCAACTACTGACAAAATACATAAAAGCTGGAAATGGATAAGCAGAACTGTCAAATCCTGCCAAGACAGGGTAAGATGGTTTTGAAAATTTTCTTGCCTTTAAAAATAATCTGTCAGTTATTCTAGGCCTTAGCCAAAGTTGGTTGCTTCAACACTGCAAATGTGACTTTGGGTGATTGGCCAGGTAGCCAGCTGTCTCTGTGACTTGTTACATATTTTGGAAGTTGTTTGATTGCACTTCCTAATCACTCAGGTAATGTTATTTCCCTTCTCAGATCTTCGATTGGGTTGAAGATTAGATAAATGTAGTTAGTTACTTTCTTCTCATGACTTGGCCAATTTATTGATTGCATAAGAATTAAGCTAATTGACTGAGATGGAGGGGGGAGGGCCTTGGGCTTCCCATAGGACAGGGTATCCTGCACCATCTTAAGGAAGCAGGGGGAGGGCAGTGGGGTAGTGGGGGAGTGGGAGGGCCGGGAACAAGGGGAGTAAATGTAAATTTTTCTTTTAACAATAAAAATAAATAAAAAAAATAAAATAAAAAGCAGATAGCCATAAACTTTATGGCCCTCTTTTTCCTCCTAGATCCACAGGCCTATGATGCTCTAACTCTGAGCTGGTTGCTCATTGGCAGAGTCTCTGATCTATACTACCACTTTAATAAAGTTATCTTTCTTTCCATTTCTCAGTCTGTGTATGTGCCTTTTAGTTCTCCAGATAAGACCCAAGAATCCAGAAACACCAGAGCCAGATAGCATACCCAATTAACAATATGATAGAATTTGAAAGGAAATTCAAGTTAAGTCAAGCATGTATCTGTGGAATCTAGGAGTGTCTCAGAAGGAAATCTATAAGGATCAAACAAATTGATTCTCTATGGAGAATCACCAGCAAATAAAGAGGAGGTGGGCAGGCAATGGGGGGGGGATATTAATGACAAGGTAACAAAACCCCTGCAAGGTTGATGGCAATCCTGCAGCCACATAGCATTAAAATGGTAGCAAATGCTAATAGTGAGGAAATCGCAGAAAAAGGGGGATTTCAAGGTTACAGCCATTCATCTTCTCTCAAAGTTTTACAGCAGTCAAGAGCATTCTGTACAGGGCTTTATTCTAGCTTTGCTCTCATTAAGGGCTCGTAAGCTTAATTACTAAATATTCCTTAAGAAACACAGCTTGAAATAATTACTTCATTAGAGAAACTTAGCAGTGTTCACTCTTACTATCTTTAATAGATTCTTATTTTAGAATCGCTGAATGTTTTAACTTGTCCTTTTGTTCTGGTTGCAAACCTCTTCACGTTCTCCAGAATTGCATTTAAAATACAATTCAAGAGGAAATTTGAAAATCTGGTATGTAGTCTTACTTGAAAAGTCCTCTTAATTAGCATAACTCACAGTTTAAGAGCTAGAAACATATACTATTGCAAATATAATAATAAAGAAGAGTTAGTTTTAAAGAAATGGTTTTCAGCTGGGCCAGTGGAGGCACACACCTATAATCCCTCTACTTGGAAGGCAGAGGCAGGCCGGTCTCTGTGAGCTGGAGGCCAGACTGGTCTACAGAGCTAATTCCAAGACAGCCAAGGCTACACAGAGAATCCTTGTCTTGTAAAACAGATAGACAGACAGATGATAGACAGACAGACAGATAGATAGATAATAGATAGACAGATGAGAGAAATAGAAAGAGGAGGAGGAGGAAGAAAGGAGAAGAAGAAGAAGAAGAAGAAGAAGAAGAAGAAGAAGAAGAAGAAGAAGAAGAAGAAGAAAAGAAAGAAAATTTAACATTTAAGAAATAAATTGGAAATGACTTCAAAGCAGAAAATTTTTAAAGAAAATAAATTTAAATGAATAAACTAGTTCAAATGTAGCTACTAGTATATTCTGGTAGTTGTTTTAAATTTTGAGATGAAGTATTGCTATATAGTGCTGATCCGTTAGTTATTTATAACCTACAGCAGAAAGTCTGGGCAGTCGAGCAGTTCTAGTGTTTTTCCGGGAATAAACCTATCCAGCAGTCTTGGGGCTTGACTGTCAACTGCTGCTGTCTTTTCTGAGCTGTTTTCATCCTGCTCCATACCTGCGCATCCTCAGGACATCCTTTCCTACCCTTTCTGGGGGCGCCAGCAAAAATCTTGCTTCCTTCACACCTACCCAGCTCAAGGTCATATCTCCTTCTTCTGATCCTTTCTATGTATGATTCATCACCCTTTTAAAACCGGTGCTGGGGAACAAACTCAGCCCTCGTGCAGGCTCTGTAAGGTCTTTCTGGAGGTGTTCCGGTCACATGCTTGGGCCATCAGTCGCCCTTGATAATGGTCAAGATTTGCAAGTTCCAATTTGTACCCTTGATTTTTTTTTAATCCTGAACTTTTACATAATTCACATGGGGTCCTTCCCAATATTAACTTTCTTTATTGTTTGATTTTTGAATTACATAAAACGTAGATTCTAGAGCATATTATAAACTCTTTGATTGTAGAGGCCATCATATATTTGATGCCTTATGTAACTAGACTTTTAAATACTCACTGGCAGATTAAAATTTGATTGCCAAGGGATTCCTTAATGTGTAAAGAACATGAAGTTCTTATTTGTAGTGTATTTATAGCCTTATATGTTGATCAGTTCGTACTATTATATCAATGAAAAATGAGCAAGGAATTTAAAGCTACTTACATAACAGTTTGTCCTAACAGTTTATAAGAAATATGGATTGAATGTTAAAATGACCACTTCTGTGAGAGTTGTCATCATAAAATGCACATGCTGGTATATCCTGTGAGAACATCGTAAAATACAGAATATCTCTGATAAATTTTCTCTAAATGGTGTATCTTTACAGTATCTCCAAATCAGGATACATGCTGTGTACTCAGCCAGTCCTCCTCCTCTCCCCTTCCCCCACCACCACTTTGGGAAGAATCGGGTTTTTGAAGTACTGGTGAATTCAGGACTGAGCTTGCTTTCTTCATGTCCAGATTTCTTCCCCAGGACAACCTCAATGACAAAGCCAGAAATCCCCTGAAGTCTATAATTGTTTCTTTAACTAGAGAAATATGGATGGATTGAGTAGGCTCTTTCTGATAAGGATTGATGGCCCAATAATCAGTGTAAGCAACTGACCTTTTTTGAATATTAGACCATATTTTTGAGATACAGCTGACCAATCAGCGACCACTGTTTCTGAGTTAGTGGTGGGTAGATAACACACATAATATGCTTCTAGTAATATGGTCTTGTTGCTCCTGGCAAATTACTGTATCCTTGACTGAATAAACCAGGGTCCTGCCTTTATTTCATATGAGGTGTGTGGAGGGGGCCACCCTGGCAATCCTTAGCCCAACTGAAATATTCTTTTTCTGTTTACACATCAAAATATTTTCTAAATTCACGTTATCAGGTCACTGGTGTGTGTGTGTGTGTGTTACTAAGAATTAAATGGGGACACCCTACATTAGGTAAAGCACTTCTAGAACCCAGCCACATCTTTCACCCCCTTTGAGAACTGTTCTTACTAAATTTCCTAGGCCAGCTTTTCTGTAGTCCAGCAAGGCTTTGGATTTGTAATCCTCTTGCCCTCAGCTGAGATTATATGCCTGCACCACTAGACCTAGAATATATTCTTTTCATATAAAATACTGGGGAGTTCTTTTTTCAGTCTATAAGTGATCCTAAGTGTTCGAATTTAAAAAATAGGGGTGTCATATATGTACAGCTTATCATAGAGGACCCATGAATAGTAGTGTGGTCAATATGAGTCTGTAGTAATGAGGAGGAGTGGGACAGGGCCACGGGCCTGCTTTTGGCCCTGGCTATCTTATACCTGGAATAATTACACACAAACATTATTCATTTAACACACTGCCTGGCCATTAGTTCTAGCCTCTATTGGCTAACTCTTACATCTTATTTCAACCCATTTTTAATAGTCTGTAAATCACCACAAGGTAGTGGGCTTACCGAGAAGATTAAGCATGTCTGACCCTGGCAGCTTCATGGCAGCTCTCGCTGAGCCTTCCCTATCCCAGAATTCTGTTCTGTCTACTCCGCCCACCTAAGGGCTGACCTATCAAAAAGCCAAGGCAGTCTCTTTATTCAACCAATGAAAGCAACAGAAATACAGAAGGACCCTCCTACACCATGAGTTCACTAGTACAATTGGAACCTTAACATGGTGTATGCTCACTCTCACCCACAGACACAGGCTTCCTGACAGCACATGAATTTGTACGCAAATGGAGTCCATCGTGTTTATAAACCTGGTAATGGGCAAATATGCCAGAGAGACTTTCTGAGCTGAGTTTGTAGCAGATGGCTTTGTCTCACCCATGTTCACTTAAAGCATCAATATGAAATCTATAAACACCATAAAATTAAAATCTTGGATATCTGGGCCCATTCAAGGTTGTTCAGGAAAATAACAACAGAGATAGGATATATTCAATGCTTATAATTTAGTCACATCATGTAAGTCTTCTTTATCTGGTCATATGGCTTTGCTCTTCATGAATTCAAGGACCCAGGTTCCAAGGGCACGCAGGAAGGAGATAAAAAGCTTACACAGCTTTCTCTCCCATCTTGGACTGCTTTTTACCTTGGTGGAGCAGATTACCTGTGACATTCTTAACCTAGGGAGAGAAAGCCACTTGATGACCACTACCCCAGGCTCTGCCACACCCACCATCAATTTCAGTGACAAGTTTTGAGAATCATGTTACTAACCAAAATATTAGTTTGATGAATCTACTCAGAGAAAAACTGTTGGGGGCCATGTGGCCTAGTTTTGGATCAGCATATGAACGCTTGTCTGGTGGGTCTACACAAGATAATACCCATGGAGATGGTCTCTCACCCAGCAACAACCAGTAGACACTGTCACACGTCAGAACACTGCCAGGACCACACAAACTGTACACTGCCTTCTCTCTCATAATATTGATAATTCTCTGGCGGCTTATAGTTTCACTTTATCAGTCACGCAGGGGACAGATATAATCATTCCCAGAAACCCCATTTTTTTCTCAAATAATTTTCCCCTAAAATTCTTTGGTAACTGATGCTGCTCAGGTTTCTTATCTGGAAATACCAGCTGTTACTCCAGACCCTGGGAACTTTTCTGATTCTGTGCTGACAGGCTCAGAGGCAATAAAAGCAAATGGGCACATAGCAGAAAGCAGCGCAGGTAACATTAACTACATCTCCTAATTCTGGGGGGAAAACACATTAAGATGGGGGGCAGTGCCTTATTCAAGTTCACCCTTTAAAGGGAGGCTTAGGCACGCAGGACCCTTTTGTAGGACAAAGGAACAGCTGGAGAAATACAAGCTAGCTGTACGGAAGCAGTTCATCACCCCTACTTCTGTAAATAGGCTTTCTTAAGTTTTGAATGATATTGTTGTTCTTGAGAATGTGTGTCTATGTTTAATCACCTTTTAGCTTTGTAAGGACAGGATGTGCCTGGATCGAAATTTAGCCAAGCTAACAAAGGGCTGAGCATTGTTTTTGGTTTAAAAGTTGTTTTGATGTAAAAGTTGGGAATAAACATATTTGATTTTTCCAGAGGCCAATTCTGGAGAGTGGGAAAAACAAGCTTATTTTTGAAGTACAAATAAAGACAGCTGGAGATATTGCGGGGGTGGGGAGGTGGCGGGGTGTGGGGGTGTGGGGGGGTGGGCAACCATTTGTGTGAAGCTCACCTGGTGGTCAGGCACTGCCTTCTTCATGCCCCTTTCTGGTTTCAGGACCTGAACCCAGCTGTGGCGGCACTGTGGCAGAAAATGGAAAGCTCGGGAGATATTTTGACCAAATATAATTTTGTTTTTCATTATGTGATTTAATTCCAATGAAGCTACATTTAATTATACCTGCTGTTGTAAAATGATGATTACGTTTGAAAAAAAGGATCTAAAAAGGAACTTTGGCAATTTTAGGAAAGGACTAAATATAAATGTGTTATTCGATAAAAAAAAAAAAAGACAGCCTAGATGTCTCCTGATAATAAATCCATGTTTAAATATTGGACTGAATGGTCCAACTTTAACAGCCAACATTTTAATAACTGTCTCCTCCAATGTACCTCAAATACACTCTATTAGAAAACATGACAGTCCAATTATCTCCATGGTGCTTAGCATTTCATGGTGGCCTATTGCCAACAACAAGATATAGGGTCGGGAAACTTGCCAAAAAAGTTAACTGATTTTAAAAGCTAAAATACTGCTAGTGCTGAAAATTCAGGGTTTATGTAAGGCTAACTCCCCTCACCCTGCTTAAATTCATCATATAAGTAAATATGTTAAATGAATAACTCCTTCATTTTATATCCTGCAAGAGGGAAATGGAACTCAATAGTTCAATTTTATTACAAAGAATACATTAACAAAATTTATGCTACATACAAAAGAAATATTCATTTTCCTTATCAATGGAGAGTATAAAATAATTAAAATGCCTTGATAATACATTATGTATTGATCTGGTCTGTATCATTAAATCAGGAATACAAATAAATTAGCCATATAAAAAGGATATATGGGTAAATTGGATTTCTACAAATATATGTGTCCAACCACAGGTCATACAAGAATTTAATTTCTGACAGTAGATAGCAAGGAAAAGAAATTGGCTACTCCTCTGAAAGTCAAAATGAGTTTAAACACTAAAGTAAACCTAAAAATATCCCATCCACAGTAAGGACCTGATGACAGTATGAGTGGCTATATGAAAGAACTAATATAAAGAGCAGAGGACCGAACTCAAAGTCAGAATAACCAGGTTGCAAGCTTTGTTTTTCCCATCTAGCTACACAACAACAAGTTAGAACAGCTATTATTGATAATATTCCTTCAAAAAGATGTTACTCCTATCTGTCCTACACCTTAAGAGGTAGGTACTAATGTGTGACACGCCATGTCCACCAGCGGAAGAGATGACCACAACAGGATTCTTCTCAGAATGCACTTTATTGGGACACAGTCTCGTAGATAGGAAAGGCAGAAGGACCTCGATCCCAGGCATGGCTCGCTTATAAGCAGTGCCAAAACAAAGCCCTGAGCTGTCATCGCCTGATAGGCGCCATCTTATGATGACCGGATTGGTCAATTCATACAATGCCCTATACAAGTGCAAGCATGCGCGGAAGCTGTCATGAGAGAAGCAGCAAATGGCGCTTTGGCTACGAGCCAGCCAGCTCACACACGGCAGCGCACAAGGCGCCTTACACTAATGTACCCGTTTTATCCACACGAAAATTAAGGCTTAGTAACTTGATGATGGCAGAGTTGGGATTCAAATTTAGGTAAGGCTAATTTCCTCAGGATACCCAGCACATTTGCTCTTCTTTATATATCGTTTTGAGGACACATCTGAATAGTATTTTCACCATTGGTAATGTAGTGGGCTTGGACTGCATGTCCCATTCAGTCCCCTCTCTTTCTTTTTTTTCTTTTTTTCTTTTTTTTTTTTTTTGGTTTTTCGAGACTAGGTTTTTCTGTGGCTTTGGAGCCTGCACTGGAACTAGCTCTTGTAGACCAGGCTGGTCTCGAACTCACAAAGATCCGCCTGCCTCTGCCTCCCGAGTGCTGGGATTAAAGGTGTGCACCACCACTCCGCCCGGCTAGTCCCCTCTCTTTCTAAAATTGTTATTCAGTCAACATGAAGTCGGATTTAAATGTAAAATTAGTATTCTAAAGCACGCTGACCAATTTTTCTGTAAAGGACCAGGTAATGAATATTTTAAGCTTTGTAAGCTTAAATATTTTGCAAGCTGTCACAAATATTCAAATCAACTCTGCCATTGTAGCACAAAAGTAGACATGGTAGACATGGTTAATATATAAACACTGAGCATACAAAACACTGACTGAATGTGTAGTCAGTACCACATGTTCAATCCCCAACACCAAAAATATACAAGACATCCTTATTAAAAAACAGTATCAACAAGAAAGGTTGTACCGGGCTTGAGTGGAAGGCTGTAGTACACCCACTGTGTCCCAGTTATCACATATAATACCAGACACTTGGGCTAGGATTAGCAAGAACGAACTAAGACTCCATAAAGCTATCGTGATAGCAGAAATCTTGAAACATAAGGTGCTCAAGTTTCACACCAGTTTCTTTAGAATATATGACTATCTCTTCTACATCCTATCTGGGAAGTGTCTACATGGATTCAAATCCCAGATTGATCTCTGTCAGTTTCCATAGAACCATATAAGAAAAGCACACATGCTGTATAGCAAAAAGTAATATGGTTTCCAAATCATAACTGGGTTTCCAGGCTAGACTGCAGTCTGTCAGATGTATGGTGTAGTCCAGATAATGCCAACATATATTACACATGTGTATTTTCTTACACATGTATGTTGTAGCTAACAAGTATGCTTACATAGAATTGAATGCACTATTATTTATATTAGCAATGCATCCCATAATAAGTGAGTTAAAATATATTTGTCAAGAACATTGGTCAGTTCTTAAGGCATATTTATTTATTTATGTGTATATATGTCACATGTGTACAGGGGTGCCCCAGAGGCCAGAAGAGGGCATGAGATCCTCCTGGACCTGGAGTTACAAGTAGTTGTGAGCCATCTCACATGAGTGTTGGGAACAGAACTCGGGTACTCTTCAAAAACAGTAAGTCCTCTGAACTGCTGAGCCATCCATTTGGGCCTAGTCTAATATCTTCAGAATTAATATTTCAATTGTGTCTGTTCTATAATTCAAAATCAAGTTGTTTCATTCTTCATACTGTTTATATTTTGTGCATACTACTAAGCTAAAATTTTTTGAAAAATAGAATTGAATTTTTTTGCTTGTGCTTGTTAATACTTATTTATAGGTATCTGTAAATTTACAAGTATTCCAAAAGTTAAGTATAGATATGATCTCTTAAAAGTGTTTACTAACACCATAACTGAATAAAATGCTAGCATTAAATAATGTATACCTTAAAATAACTAAAAATAAGATAATTTTTGAAACATAATCAACTTTCAATAAATTTGAGAGCATTAAAATTAAAACAAGAACATTATTTTTAAAGATTTATTTATTTATTTGTGTGTGTCTGTATATGTGTGTACAAATATCCGTGGAATCCACAAGAGGGTCTAGGGGTCCATGTCGTTAAAGTTACAGGCAGCTGTTCACTGCCCATTGTTGGGGCTGGGCATTTGGGTTTTCTGGAAGGGAAAGCACTCTTAACTACTGCCCCAAGAATGTTCTTTCTAAGATTATACTAGAAACCAATTACAAAAGTATTTCTGAGAAATTAAAAATTACTTTGGAAACTAAATACTACATTTCTAAATAACCTGTGGATCCATGGAAATATAAAGAAATGTGACAAAGTTTTAAATAAATGAGAAGGGGAAAAGATCCCAAATCTGTGATGTGGCTAAGGCAGAAGACAAAGAATTTCACAGCCGTAAATGCCTATGCTAGAAGAGAACGACCTTAAGTAAATGACTTAAAGAAGAAGTAATATGAAATTAAAGGAAACACCCAAGATCCCATGCTATCAATGGAACTGAAAATAGAAAAATAAATAAGATAGCAGAGTAAAAGCATCGAACTATTATAAACATCAGCCAAGTGAATCAGACAAGAGCAGTGACACTAGTACAAATTCTGACACCAATAGAAATTCCTCCTCTAAGAAAGAACTCTCCCGAAATACTTGGTGCCAATAACCTTGGCAACTTATTTATTTAAATTTTAAATTAAAACTTTTGAGTTAAATTAAAATTATGATGCTTCTCCTTCCCTTTGCTCCCCCACTCCCTCTCAAATTGATGGCCTATTCTCTTTTATTATTCATTTTTATGCAGAAATATATAAATATAACCTGCTAAGCTTGGTTAGTGTGGCTTTGTGTGGGGTTGACCACTTTCTTTCAGGTAACCAACTACAGGCCTTATCCTGAGGCGAGGCTAATTCTCCTCCTCTCAGTAGTCATTAGTTCCCAGCAATTCTTTGTCTAGGAGTGGGACGTGGTGAGATTTTCCTTTTCCTCATTATCACTGAAAATTAAAATGAAATGGACAAACTCAGGGAAAAGAAAGGTTTACCGAAGTTCACTTAAAAAAATAACTTGAATAGCCCTGAAGCTATTATACAAATTAATTTTTTAGTTCAAAAACTTATCATAAAAATTATAGGTTTCTGTGAAGAATTCTATTAAACATCAAGGGGGAAATCATATTACTTATATGCAAGCTCTTCCAAAAGAAGGAGGCTGGAACTTTACCCTATACATTACCCATATACCAAAACCACAAAACTACAGATTCCTCATGCACATAGAAAATTCTTCTAATTTTAACATATTAAATATGTGAAATCGGTAAGATGTTGTGATTAGCTGAAGTTAATCTCAAAAATGCAAGGTTAGTTTATCACTAAAACATCAATAAGTGTTAATACATTCAGATGAAAAGCAAGGAAGGAAAGTCTTAGAATCATCCTCCTTTGAAGGAGAAAAGATTCACTTATTTTGTGTGTGTGTGTGTGCGCGGCCTGAGTGAATGCAAGTTTAAAATGTGTGCATAAGTGCGGTGTCAGATCCCCTGAACTGTAATTACAGTTTCCAGCTGCCTGACGTTGGTGCTGGGTGCCAAATCCAGGCCCTCTGCAAGAGTAACAATGTTCTTACCACTGAGCTGTGTCTCCAGCCTCAAGCATTACTTTCATATGAAGCAACTGATGAAGTCACTTTTCAATGGAGACAAGAGCTGACAAACGTGGAGTAAACCGGAAGGAATCTGATGTGGCTCCATGGAAAAACCTCAGCAAAGTGCTTATGCCGAGATTCCATCATACGACATTTTTGCCAGATTCTCTTTATAGAATTTCCTGTTTTCATATAGTCAGCTTTATTAGGGTGAAGTTTACAGCCCAAACTTTACTCGCTTTAAGTATGCTTTAGTTTTTTTTAAAAAACACGTAGAGTATATGAATGTCTTTATCATATAAAACCCCACCCCTACCCCACCAAACTTCCATACAACCAGTCCCCTTTCTTCATCTTCCACCACAGTCCTTGAAAACCACGAACACTCATTCAGTTACTCCAGATTCCTCCTCTAGAGCTCATGAGTGGGATCATACGTCATGTTTTCTTCTGTCGGAGTTTTCTTTAGTCACTATAATGCAGCTCGCTTTCCTGCACAATTGTGTGGAAACAAAGTGATGTCATCCCTATTGCTGAGTTAAAATTCAAATAACTACTTATCCATTTATTATTTGAAAGAAATATGGGGTGGTTCTCATTTGTACCTATATGAGTAAAACTTGGTGCTGATGTGTAAGTCTTTGTATTTCTTTTGGGGAACACCTGGAAGGGACATGGTCATATCATGTCATTAGATATATGTTTAACTTCATTAAAGACAGCCATATTTCATAGGCAATTTCCATTTATTGCCGTTTTCAAACAAGAAATGTGAGTTCTAGAGTTCCAACTGCCACATCGTGCTATGCATTTGTTGTAGAAATTTCTATGACTATGGAGTGTTTATGGAATCTCCTGGATTCCATTAAGTTTCATTAAAATGGTGATCATGCAGCTGGGCTGTGGTGGTGCATACCATTAATCCCAGCACTCAGGAGGCAGAGGCAGGCAGGTCTCTGTAAGTTCGAGGCCAGCCTGGTCTACAAGAACTAGCTCCAGAACAGGCTTCAAAGCTACAGAGAAACCCTGTCTCAAAAACAAAAATAATGATCATGCGTACTTTTGAGGGTTACTTGAAAATGTATTTTTGATAAAGTATATGTTAATAATATTTTATATTGGGATAGAGATGTAACTCAGGGGCCGAGCACCTACCTAGCAGAGGTGGACTCCATTTCTAGCAATGAAAACTGTGCAGAATACGTTAATGTATGCATTTTCACAGTTTGGAATGTGTGGGTGTATATGTGCACTATTGTTTATTCTCTTATTTCTGAGTGGCTAGCTCGATATAAGTTCAACAGAAAAGTCTTTACTAGAAATGCTCTGACCATTTGTTTTCTAATTACTTAACTTTCACTAGAGGACACCTTACATAATAGTTCATCTTTTCCTAGTCAGGATAGCAATGGGGGAAAACAAAGCAGCAACAACGGATGACAGCCAATGCTGGTGAGAATGCGGGGGAAGGGGAACACACGTGCACTACTGGTGGGACTGAAAACTGGTGCAGCCACTATGGAAATCAGTAGAAGATCTGCCAAAAGATCCAGCTATACCAGTGTTGGGCAGATACCTAAGGTCTCTATGTCTTACCACAGAGATAGGGGCTCTTCCACGTTCACTGCTGCTTTCTTCACAATGGTCAGGAAATGGAAACAGCAGAAACCCCCACTGAGTGGTGAACGGTTAACTCAATTTGGTAAAGTTATACAATGCAATATTATTAATGTGGCAGAAAAACAAATATTGTAAAAATTTTTAAGTAAATGAATAGAGCTAGAAAAGATTATGCTGAATGAGGTCACCAGGTATAGTAGGAGGTTGCTTTTCATTTCCCGGCCACTCAGACTCCTGAAATAACCACACAGAGACTGTATTATTAAATCACTGCTTGGCCCATTAGCTCTAGCTTCTTATTACCTAACTCTTACATCTTAATTTAACCCATTTCTATTAAACTTTGTATCGCCATGAGGCTGTGGCTTACTGGGTAAAGTTCTTGCGTCTGTCTCCAGTGAGACTACATGGCTTCTCCTGACTCTGCCTTCTTTCTCCCAGCATTCAGTTCTACTCTGCCCTATCAGGCCAAGCCAGTTCTTTAGTCATTAACCAATAAAAGCAGCGCATATTCAGAAGGACCTCCCACACCAACCAGGCTCCAAAAAGACAGAGATTACATGTTTTCTCACATGTGAATGTTAGCTTTCTCTTAAGTTTTAATGAAAACATTTCATTTGGAATACCCACACAGTTTAGGTAACTAGGAAAGGGCCACGAGGGAAGAGGGGTTCATTCAAAGAAGGGAAAATAAAATACAGTGTTTTAAACGGAGAAAGGCAAAACCCAGAATGGATAGGATTAAATTCCCTCCTTTACCCTGTTCTCCCACTCCTTTCTCCGTTTGATCCTGGTTACTGTCTATTCCTTGTATGGTCCCACAAAGAAAAGGGTGTTGGTGGTGGGAACATACAGCCTTGCCAACTCATCTTACAGTCATGGATTCCTAACTGTACTGTTTTTCCCAGTTCACTTACTGTCTTTGACATCTGTATCACATACATTACCTAGAAATCCTGTATCATATCTCATTACCTAGAAATCCTACCAAATTATTTCCCCTGTAAAACAACAATCCCTGCGAAATCAAGTTTCTGAAAATGTCTCCTATACATCTGTGTTCATTTACTATCTAAATCTACTTTGGATTAAATGTCCAGGATCTCAGCAGATGCTAATACTCCATGCATGCCCTAAGGCTTGAGATGTTCCCTTCTACCTAAACACTGGATTCGTTTAAGTTCATCCTGGGTTTAAATTGTCAAGTTCCTCTGTCTGCTTCATCCTCACTCCAAGGTAAATGTAGTTCTACATTTCAAAAATAAAATTATTAAAGTAATTATGCTTGAGCTCAAGCCTGTGTTAACTATTACTTGTTTTCTTTTATTTTGCAGTAATCCTCCTGGAAAGACCAGTTTTAAAATCTATTCTATTTAACTCAACCCAATCAGGCTTTATCAATTATTACCTTATCAAACCTTACTAAGTCTGGGGGGATGCTCTTGTCATTTTTATATTACCATGGTTTTAAAATAATGCATCTCATGGAGATGTTAAACCCTTAAAGTGCCATATCTCATTTGTCTTACAAGTCAAAAATTTTAGACTTATTTTTAATTTTTTATTATGTATGGGTGTTTTGCTTACATATATGTATGTTTACTGTGTGCATGCCTAGTACCTACAGTGGTCAGAATGTCTAGATCCCATAGAACTGTAGTTATGGATGGCTGCAAGCTGTTGGGTGGGTACTGGGAACTGAACCTGGGTCCTCCGCAAAACCAAATGCTCTTAACTGCTGAGCCATTTCTTCCCATCTTAGATTTTTTTGTTGTTGTTGTCAACTTTATTTATGTGCAGTGCTTAACTTGCCTTTGCAAACAAAAATAAGACTTCTTTAACATCTGGAAAACAGACAGTATAACTCAGTATGACACAGTACTACTCACTAATCCCAGATTTAGACAGACTATATTAGAGAAGTTTAAATACTTCCCTGAGAGTTACTGTGTAATACCTTGACAGATACTTTAGATATGTGTCACAAGACTCCTAACTACAAGTGTTGTATTTCGAAGTTTTGGAGATGGAGTCCCCAGCCTTGTGCATCCCGGAAAGCAACCAACCACTGAGCTCCTATGTTTCTATGTACTAAAAATAAAAATTTGAAAACAGATGCCCAAAGATTTACATACTAATAAAGTTCTCTCAAGACACTTTATATCATAAAATTTTATTTATATTTAAAATCTGCAAAATATATGAATTGGCTCTTCACAAATAAGAGACAAAGTCTGTCCCAAGATCTCATACTTAACTACACAGCTGAGGCAGGGCAGTATTTTTTAAGGCTATCATTCTTAAAATAAGTAGAAACACGAATCACAAAGACATTTCCTATTTTTAATTTCGAATTGTCTTTTGGTTTCTTTTAATTTGTTAATTACATTGTTCTAGTGGGGCAGGTGTAGACGGCAGGAGGCAACTTGTGAGAGTCGGTGCTGGTTCTGCTATTGGGTAAGGTCATGGAAATCTAACTCAGGCTTTTCGGTTTGACCTCAAGCACCTTTCTGCTGAGACATCTTGCCCAATCTCATTACTTTTTACTTATTTTTTTAAATTTTTTTTTCTGAGATAGGGTTTCAACATGTAGTAGTAGTTGGTCTGAAACTTGCATTGATGGCCTGATTCTTGTTTCATGGGTACTAGGATCACAGGAGTGAACAACCTTGTCCAATTCTGTTTCTACTTTACAAAGAGAAATGAAAACCACCTTGTTCCAGATGAAGTCACTGTTTGCAAAATGTAACTATGATAATTTAGATAATACCTGAACTTCCAGTAAGTCATCTGTCACCAACGATGCAAATAATGCCTATCTGCAATGCAAAAGCTAGGCAGGCTGCAGTCTCTTAGAACTAAGAGTATCACTCAGGAAGACATGGCAGCTGGAACCTTCTGCAGGCACTCTGCCTCCACACACGCGTACAAAACATGTGTTGGGGTCATCTACTTTCCTCACTCATTCAATGGGAGTAAAATGTGCAATGTGTCTAATTAACTTGCTCAATTTACCTTCCTCCAATTTACAACACCCTTTAACAACATCATCATCGGAAAGTTATTGCTTGGCATGCGCAGTACAAAACCTGACTTGGGAAGAAGTGTATTTTAAATGCCTGACTATCCCCAAATTTATAAGTGTATTACACCTGTTGCCTCATATGCTGATGAAAATAAATTTAGGCAGGGCTCATTTGGGTAGAAAGTTTTTTTTTAAAGTAGTATTAGTTACAAAATGTATTGTTATATAAGCAAAGAATACAAAATAACCTATAGGATTTTTTTAAAAAAACTGAAATTGGCAAATTAACATATTTGAGTATTGGCTTTCAAACAGTAAATGGACAGTTATAGAAAAAAGACCCCCACATGTTAAATCTATGGGCACAGAGACTTCTGTTCAAATAAAATACAGTGTGAATTGTTTCAATTTAGAAATCTATTGTTCTTAATGCTTTCAAGTTCAGTACAAAATCAAATCTATCACCAAGAAATAATAGCAGAATGCTTATCAGCATGAGGGAGATAATCTGTCTTCTAAATGAGCCATGTGAGCGCTATATTTCCAATGGAAAGTTAGAAATTGATATCGGCCTAAAAAGCACCTCCTACAAAGACAATTATGTCTGAGGACAAAGTCCTGCTAGATGTCCTTTGTTCCACCACAGAGAAAATAAGCAACTGTGCTGTTGCCTGTGTTTTTCCAAATGTACAGCTGTAAAAATGAAGAAAATAGGCTTTTGCCCATCTCTATGGACTCTTTCTGGTACCCAGGCCTTTTGTTCTTTTTCCTTCCATCCTTCCTTCCTTCTTTAATAAAATTGTCTCTTCTTCCCAAGATCACTAGAAAAACTATTACTACACAGTAGAGATGATGTAGGTTGGGACATTTCATTCTATGCCCCTAATATTCCCAATGAATGTACTCTATTTATCTCACAAGAGTTTCTTTCCTTATTTTTAAAATATTTTACTTTACAGTTCCAGGCATATCTACAGTATATAGAGGTCAGACCATAGCTTCTGAGAGTCAGTTTTGTTTTTTCACAGTGTGGGTGTGAGGGGTTGAAATCAAGTTGTCAGGCTTGGAGGCAAGCACTGTTAATCACTGAGCCATGTCAGGGGCTCCCGACCCCTCCACTACTTTCTTATAATTCCCAGACCTTTCATACTGCTAATCCTCTTAGTTTCATGCCCCACCGTGCAGCTTCCACATAGGAGACAGAACACGTGATGCTTTCCTTTAGGGGACTGGCTTTTATATCACCTTACATGATCTCCAATTCTAGTTCCCTACAAATGCTTCATTTTGTTCTTCTTTCTGGCTGAGTAAAACTCTATTGTGTACCTGCACTATGACCACTTCGACTGAATCCAAACTTGGCTATTGTGAATAAACACGGAAGTATGGGGATCTCCATGGTACTCTGACATACATTTATTTATTTTATCACATAAATTGTGTGGCTAGGTCAACTTAGATCAACTTTTGGTTTTTTGAGGAACCTGTATACTGATTTCCATCTAGATCAGTCTACATTACAAATTACCACTAATGATTTATAAGTGTCTGCCCCCAAGCCTGATCAGCATTCCTTTTCTTGATGATATTTTAGTGAGATAATGTTTCAGTGGGCACTTTCCTTATGGATAAAGGCGGTGAGCCTTTCTTCACGTACTCACTTTTAATGGGTGCTTCACCATCTGAAGTGTCTGCTCACTTCCCTGCCCAGTGGTTGATTGGAGTCTTTTTATTCTTTTACTATTTTGTAGTTTAATTAGTTCGGCATATATTCGCCCTTCTCCGGTGAACCATGACAACTCTTTTCCCTGATTTGTACGCTGCCTTTTTTTCCTTCTACTTTACAAGTATGTAGTAGAACTCTCTCTGCCAGCTCTCATTCCCTGAGTTCCTGGGTTCTTATTCAGAAGCCACTGCCTCTTTCAAATCAAGTGCTTTCCCCATTTTCCTCTACCAGTTTCAGATTTTTAGGTTTTACATTAATGTCTTTGATCCTTTTCTAAGTCAAACACAAACTAAAACCTAGGACTTCTCCTACAAATTTAAAAAACAAGGAACTTGCAAAAAATGAACTCACTTCATTTCACAAACTGAGCCAAGAGCAAACCGAATATATTCTGTTTCAAACCTCGACATGGACTGACAATGCCTGAACACACAAAGCACATGCTGCCAATGTAGACAGGACACAATCACGCCGCCTTGTCTCCTTTAAAAATGAATACAACATAAAGCTTGGGCGGCCCTTGTCATCTATGTGCTCTGAACCCTCAGGCTGCACATGTCTCTCAGCAGCACTGGTCGGTAGTTTTGCTCCAGAGTCTCCATGTATTCAAAGTAGTTGCTCACTCGAAACCCACGGAGTGCTTCTTCCTGCCAGGAAAATAGGAAGGGAAGTTCATTTGCTTAGAGAAAGACACACAGTTCCAAGTGAATAATGTTTATGGAGCTGGAGTATCATTTGTTTTCAGCTGTAGATGCTGGGGCAGTTTACGTAGCTAGGAAGTGTATAATTGCTTTTCATTTGGGGAGCCCTGTTTGTACCTGTCAGGAACGAATCATGGCCTCATGGGGCAAGGTTATTTTAAAAAACAAAATGCTTTATTGCTAACAGCAGCAGCAGTAGCAGCAGCTCTTCCTAACAAATTACATATATTTCAATAGTTAAATACGTAACTAGAAATGGCTCTGAACTCTATCTGTGATGCTGTGATGTACACGGAATATCTGTGCTGCAGCCACTGCTCATAAAATCCTCCATCCACTTGTGGTTCACAATGCTGGCACTGTGTATGTGAACAGTCATTTCTGCCTTAATGGTCAGTGTCCCAAACGAGGCACTCAAGAATAAGCAGCATGAACATCTATTCATTATTTTAAAGTCTCTGGGGACATGCATTGACTATACATTTCGGCACTCTCAAATATTATCTAATGGAGTATCACCTTAAAGATTTCTTTAAAATCTTCAAAAGAGCTATTCTCAATTCAACACAACTATGTTAGCTTTTGAGGATATAAAAATTTTGGACAATTCATGCCCTAACAAGTTTACAATTTAAAGATGAAAAATAAATAACATAAACACAATAGCAGTCCCAAAGAATGAAAGGCAATGCATATTATATACCATACAGTTTGTTAGCACTAATAGAAGAGACACATTAACACAAGGTAGCTAAAAATATACACAATTTTTCACATAAAGAATGGTTTTAAAAGCTTCATATGTACTCATATTACATATATGTATATGTATATGTATAAAGCCTCATATATATGTGTGTGCATCTATCCACTTATGAGTAATAGTTCACAGCATACATGTAGTTATGTAGAGGTTTATTAGTAGTGTGCCACACGGCACTTAAAATCTACACCATTATTACGGCTCAGCAGAGTTGACAGATGTTGAAGAAACTAAATGTTTACTGAGAAATCTACCATTAAAGCATCCAATACAAACGTGTGAATTCCACTTTTCGCTGTAAGGTGAAGGACCGTCTCGCCCATTCTCTCACTGTTCACTCGTACACTCTACTAGCATGTGTAAGCTCTTGGTTGTGCACACAAGACGTCAAAGTGACTAAGTAAGAACGGTATTCTAGATGGTTAATAGCCAAGGCAAACCATGTCCTCCCATTAATAAACATGAAACTTGTCTTAGGGTTATTGTCACTGCAAAGAAATACCACAACCAAAGCAACTTGGCGAAGAAAGTGTTTATTTGGATTATA
Organism: Dicrostonyx torquatus; assembly: GCA_028555095.1. NCBI lineage: Eukaryota > Metazoa > Chordata > Mammalia > Rodentia > Cricetidae > Dicrostonyx > Dicrostonyx torquatus. The sequence goes on from JAQHUG010000002.1 coordinate 4,171,483, forward strand.
GTGCAGCATTGCTGTTCATCACTGAAAGCAGTCAGGACAGGAACTCCAACAGGGCAGGAACCCAGAGGCAGGAGCTGATGCAGAGGCCTTAGAGGGGTGCTGCTTACTGACTTGCTTGCTCACATGGTTTGCTCAGCCTGCTTTCTTATGGAACCCAGAACCACCAGCCCAGGGATGGCACCACCCACAGTGGGGCTGGGCCCTTACTCATTGGTCACTAATTAAGAAAATGCCTTGCATCTGGATCTTATGGAGGCATTTTCTCAACTGAGGCTCCTTCCACTCATGACTCCTTCAGCTTGTGCCAAGTTGACACAAATTATTCAGCATACAACTGAACCAAATAGAAGAGGTTCCAGTGGGCTTGGTCACACTCACTTGTTTGTAATCCTTGTCCTTGACAGACTGTCACAAGAGGATAGTAGATTCAGTGTCACCTGGGCAAAATAGTAAAGCCCCGACTCAACAAAGAAAACAAAACAAATAGATGTTAACTTGATTAATGGCAGAATATTGGGTCTATGTAAATTTCTATCAAAAGTACTTTTACCAGGGGGAAAATGATCAAAATAAGACCAACCTTACTGGACCAGAATTCATCTTAAATAGCTATTGTTGTAATGATAGAACTCTTACAAAGTTACCCATTTTCTATAATGTATATGTGACTTGGCTTTGATCATTTCTACTCTAAAAGTAACCCTAAGTTGGAAGGCAATTATAGCAACAGCTTCCCTAACAGAGAAATTCCAATGTTGTGAGAACTGCGACAGGATGCAGTCATGATTTTCAAATAAAGGCTTATTATTCATTAAATGCAACTTAACAATGAGAAATAGCAGTGCTTGAACAATGGCTTTAATAATACTTTACTGGCAAAAAATAATAAAAATCTACTTAACATCTTTTAATTATTCTTCTACTTTCATTTAAACATAAAGCTACATAGGGAAGCCAAAGTTAATTACTTGGCTTAAATGTATTTCTTTTTAAAAATATGTTTTTTTCAAAAACTGGTTCCTCTTTTAGATAAAAATTTTAAGGCGAAAAGAAAATATTTTAGTAACTAAGCTGAAGAGATTAGCATAAAAGGTTACCTAAACTACACATATAAGGGAAAAAATTTAAATATACATTTTAAATGCAATTGTGTAAATTGTATTGTTTATTGTTTTTTTTAAAAAAGGCAGGCAATTTTATTTCTGAATAAAAATTTAAAGTGCCCAGGTTTCACTTTTAATCTTTAAAGTAGAATATTTTTCATCTCATCCTAGAGATTCTAGAACCCTCTTCTCAGGGGATAATCTTACTTGCGATTATGTCCATTTAGATTATTGGGCTATCATCCGAGTTGTAACTGACCATTTCTGCAAAGCATGGTTTCACTACAGTTTCTTTTGCAGACCTAAGTATATTGGAACCACCCTGTTCTAGGAATCGGGAAGCATGTGTAAACTACAGATTTTTTTTTAAAAAAGTTTTATTGTTTTTGTAACAATAGTGAAAGAGTTGCTCAAGAAAACACTTTAATAGGCTGTACTGCAATAATTTAAATTTGGCTTACAAAAATCACTGAGAGAATGCTTGTCTATCAGTTTGCTTTCGGTGATTGCTTTCATCAACTCTGAATTACCAAACAGCATTAGAAATTAACATTCTTTTTTTTTTTGGTTTTTCGCGACAGGGTTTCTCTGTGGCTTTGGAGGCTGCGCTGGAACTAGCTCTTGTAGACCAGGCTGGTCTCCAACTCATAAAGATCCGCTTGCCTCTGCCTCCCGAGTGCTGAGATTAAAGGCGTGCGCCACCACCGCCCGGCGAAATTAACATTCCTAACCACAGTGCTGTGTATGCTATCACACAATATAAACACCGCTTCTTTCTTTCCTTCACACATAAAAGTTCAATTCCATGTTCTATTTTCTTTTAGAACATATGATCAGGATCCAGTAAATGTAGAATGTGTTTGAAAGACAACAACACTAGTTAACCAGGAACAATTTACGAAGTATCAACAAAAATAATTTTAAGGATGGGGGTTACCACAACATAAGAAATTATATTAAAGGTCACAGCATTAGGAAGGTTGAAAACCACTGCTCTACGGGGATTCTTGCCTCTGAGCTTTGCAGCTGCCTCTCTAAGCTCTTATGAAGGGTTTTCCCCAGAGGTCTTCATAAGGTTTTTCTTCTAAGGCATTCATAGCCCTTCCTACCCTTTGGAGTGGTCCAAACAATGTCTCTGGCTCCCTCACCATGCCATAGTTTCCTTCAGTAAGAAGAATTATGTCAGAAATACTATCTATGCGGTTTCTCTCAGCAGAATTTAAGAACCATGTGGGACACAGACATTCCATCATGTGACTACACCAGTGCTTGGGATACAGCTGTTACGGAGTAAGTACTGGAATATGTCAAAGAGTGAATAGCCAATACCTCTAAAGTCCTTTGCCTATGGTCTCGCATTCAGTAAGCACTTAGAGCACTAATGGCGGTCATAACAGTGTCAACTGACAGTCTTTAAAATGGTCGAGCTCCTCAAGTCCTTGGCAAGAATATAAGAACCTCCCTATCACAGATACTCAGACATCACTGTCTTTTCTCACAAATCCTCTGGGATATGCCTATGAGGGAAGGGAAGGTAACCTACATTTCTAAAAGCTCTTTGTTATCAATTATAATTTTCAAAGATACTAGAGACTTATCTGTAAAAATATTGGCAGCAACTAAAAATTCCATTAAGCTTAATATTTTGATTTAGTGTTAAGTAGATACAAGGTACAGAAAGATCAGTGTGCTGATGGAGCCTTACTTCCTGATTTTATGATTTTTATCACTGAGTCTACTTGCTCCCAAGCATTTGATTATTAATGTGTTTGCAAGGTTATGGTAACTTTTCAAAAATTAATTTATAGAGAAAAAAATCTTGGGTGGGTTAAAGTGGGAGAATGGTGATTTACTAAGACTGTAAAATTTAGCCAAGTTTACTCAAATGATTTGCATTAATGCCAGACTTCATAGAAAGCACTTAAGAGAAGAGTTTTGTTCAGTTTAAATATTTATAATTAAAATATACATACACATGGGCTAGGGAGATGGATCAGTGGGCAAAGATTCTTGTCACACAAATCTGATGACTCAAGTTCAAGCCCTGGAACCCAGGTAAAAGCTGCGTGTGGTGGCACACCTGCGATCCAGTACCCCTACAGCTACGTGGGGGACAGAGGCAAGAGTCTGCAGAACACTCATGCCTGTGTTGTGTATATTTCTTACGGGTCTGAGGAGAAGTCCAAATATATGACCCATATGGCCAGGCAGCTGAGGTGTGTAATTCTGGAGAGAACACCACATTACTCAAGGCTTAGGAGAAGACATGTGCTTCCTGGATATTTGAGCCGAACTGAAAGACACATGTGATGATAACGGAGATGACAGTTCTGGGTAGGTAAATGAGGGAACGGCCCTGACTGGATGCAGCCTCAGAGTGTCTCTGACGGAGGTGGGATGGTCATATCCACCGCAGGCAGTACTGTGATGTCATATGCTAAGAGGACTCAAGTTATTGCCTCATCTCCAACTGCACGGATAAGGAAACTGTGGTCTGAAGAGATTAAACAATGAACCCAAGCTAACATGATGAGGGAGGGACAAAACTCACGTCTTCACGTGACAAACAGCAATTTAGAGACAATGTGAAAGCACACCTGATGCTGTATGAGGCAGGCTTTATTTATTCCCTGGCTGAGCTGCTTCAACAATGGTATTTCATCAGTTTCTCTGTCTAATCTCTATTTTCTACCCTGTCATCACCTGATAACAGCAGCTGCAGCCACCAACAAAACATCCCTCTCAACAAGTTACCGACTGGGTGGAAATCAATCTGATTTTTCTCATAATTATAAATTATTTTCTCTAATATGCAGGATTCACTGCAGAATTTTTAATTAAGTACTCTGAGCTTTCACAGCCTGGCTTCCAATGGAAGGTAGTCTTCCCCTTGCCTTGTCATTTCAGTGAAGTTTGTCCCCAGGGTGCATGGACAAATGGATGCTAGCAATCCTTCTCAGTCTATGAGCTCTTAAGAGGGGAAGGAATGTGCAAGGCCAGTCCACGGGACACTCAGACTTCGCCACAGGACCCAGAAACAAAGATTCCAACAAATCTATGTGCATAGATATGCTTTTTAACACTCATTATATAGAAGTACACTAATCAAAATGTTCTGACAGGAAAAGACGGTTTTAGATTTTCTAGTTAGCTAAGAAGTTTGAGAACATTAACTTTGTTAGGTGTTTTTCTTTCTGGACTTGTGGCACTCACAGACTTTCAGTGGCTGTTGTAGATAAAATGTTTGAAACTCCAAGCATCCTCAAAGAGAAAATTGATAATGAATTAATAAACTAAAGGAATAAAAAAGTAAATATAGGCCACTAGATCTCAGAACTGAGCTTGAGTGCTTCATCATAGCTTCAAAAGGTGTCTCACTGAAGTGTGAGGCTAACACACTTAACTAGAGTAGTGACATTTCATTTGTATTTTAATAAATGAAGCTTGCCTGAAGATCAGAAAAGTAAAACAGCCACACTGGCCAGCCTTACAGAGCAGGCAACAATAACACCCACTTTTAATCCCAGTAGCCACGCTAGTTTGCATGGAAACCAGGTGGTAGTGGTGCACACCCTCAATCCCAGCACTAGAGAGGACTATAAAATGGGAGGAGACAACTATCAGTCTCAGTCTCATCCTGAGATTCCTGGAACCAGGATCACCATTTCGAACTAAGAGTTAAGAGGCAGGGCTGGCTGTTTTGCTTTTCTGGTCTTCAAGTTGAACGCCAATTTCTGTCTCTGAGTTTTGTTTTTCTGTTTTGTTTTTGTTTTCTTTGGTTTTTCAAGACAGGATTTCTCTGTGTATCTTTGGCTGTCCTGGAACTCATTCTGTAGAGAAGGCTGTCCTTGAACTCACAGAGATCAACCTGTCTCTGCCTTCCAAGTGCTAGGATTAAAGGCATGCACCACCACACCTGTCTTGAGTTTTTATTCAGCCTGCTTAAAGACTGTTCTATTATCTAGCCCACATTGAGTTGTTATCTACAAGGATATCAAGAAAAACAAAAAAACAAACCAGGCACAGTGGTATAAGGCTTTAATCCAAGTGTGCAAGGCTAGCCTGGTCAGCCAGGACCAAGTAGTAACTTACTGTCTTAAAAATAAATAAATAAAATAAAAAGCTAAAATCAAAGCAAGAACAAAAATGTAGTGAGTACCTGGCTTCCATTAATTCATATCCATGACACTTACTGACTCAGTTTAGTGGTATAATGAGGACAGGAATATCAAGTATCCATCCAACCCCATACAACTCCCCATCCAAGCCCAGTGCTCCAACAATGAAGCAGGGCTGACAGCTACTGGTGCTCCCTACTGTCTGATCTGAACCACCTCTGCTTGTCTTTTCAGTTTAGCGATTCAGAATCACCAAGAACTCTCCAGTGGGCTGTTAGAAATTCATACAAGAAGTGTAGACTCTCAACAGTCTGATTTAAAATCTTAAACCTAGGCTAAAATGAATATGGATGGGTTGATATTTTCCCTATAGAACGTATTTCACACAGCGTTTCATTTGGAAAGCAAAGGCTCTGTCATGACATGGTCTTACTTTCAATCAATACATGAAATTTAAGTTGAGAAAAGAAGCCCGTATTTTCAACATTTAAGAGAAAAGTCATCTAGTTTTCTAGAGGTTCTTGGAAGAGCTGGTAATAACTGGAGGGTTATTAAACACATCTCAAGCTCTCAGTAGTCTGGACACTAATTCACTTGTGCCTTAATAACCAAAACAGTCAAATGCTCGTTCTATTTATTTTTACACATTAAATTATCATCCTTTTGTTCCTTAAGTTACAATTCTGTGTGTGTACAACCTATGCAGAGGTCAGACGACAATAGCCAGGAGTCAGTTCTCTCCTTCTACCATCTGTGTTTCCTGGGATTGAATTTAGCTTTTCAGGTTGCAAACTGAGCCTTTCATTATCTTTTATAAATAAAATATGGTTTATTTACAAAATAAAAATTTGAAGTTGTTTTAGTTCAACTAACTTCCCCTTAGAAGTAATGTCAGCAGATATTCAAACCAAGGAATAAACGATGGAATTGTCATTATAAGGGATATCATCATAGTTGTAGCTTCTTGTTTTATGAAGAAATACTGTTAAGTATTTTCTCCCCTTCAACAAGTCTGAGTCACATGTTACTATATATGACTATATATAGTTAATTGTGAGAATTTTTGCACATATAGTCATATATTTTGCAAGCAAGATGCTTCTATAGATCTTAATGAAGGTCAAATATTATATGTGCATATGCATACATTTAAGAAAACTATACCAAAATCTATTCTGCAAGAATAAAATGCCCATCAAAAAAGAAAAGGCTTCTGAGAACTATACACTGAAAGTTCAGCAACAAAAATGAAGTCACAGTACCAGCAAGCAAGCACCTTTTCCGAGTCTCTCAGAAAAATGCAAATAACAGAATTTTAAAGTGAGGTTAGCCTGAGGACACATGCTGAAGTTAATTCCTTACCAACAAGGTCTTAGTTGGGATTTAACAGACTCAATTCAAATTCTAGTAATTTTAAATAGGAGTTAGATGATAACCTTCGCACCATTTAAAACCCTTTAGGTTAAACTGAGAGCACTGTGCCCAGCACACAATGGAGTTGGGTTCACCTTTAAAATAGCTATCATTTTTACACCCTACTGCAACTGTCCAGGGAAAGATGACACTGCAGTAATCACCAGCATTAAATAAAGACACATAGAGACATTGTTCCATTGGAGATCACAGCAGGAAACATTTTAAAAAATTAATGATGTTTGTGGCTCAGTATAAATAAAACTAGTTTGTTCACCTAAGAGATTTTTATACTTATTTTTCAACAAATATTTACTGAGAAAGTGTTGAAAATCCTTCACTAATCTAGACAGACCATTTATTTAAAACTAAGAGTCATAATTTAAAGCTAGAAAGTTGGAAAAGGAGGAACAGAAACATCTCAGATAGTAATAAAATTTATAAACTAAAGTCAAGGAGTTTAGAAAATTATGTGTTAGAGGAAATTCAGATTTAAGAATATAGACAAACATTAAACCCTAAAATTCCAGTACCCAGTCACCACAGCAAATGAAATGTCCCTGACTGCATGTGAGCCCACATTGTCTTCAGAATAATCCCTATGATTAAACGGCCTATTCTCAGGACCACCTCATAGAAATCATTATTTGGAGCTCTGTCTTATTGTTCCTTCTATATGTATTCTTCTGTCAAACATTTTCTTTAATAATGATTCTAAGACTATAATTCCAGTGATGTTTATTTATAAGATGTTTTGAATTCAAATTGTTTTAATCAGAAATGATTGGCTGGCAGTATTAAGTCATTAATGGCATTATCTTAAAAAGACCACTCAATGGAAACTAATTCTGGCAAATACCTAATACTAAAAAAAAAAAAAAAAAAAAAAAAGAACCCAAAAAACTAATTTACAAAAACAAATTCTTCACCTAGTAAAAGATACACTCACATTTTGATGGATGAATATGTTTTGTGACTATGAGATGAATGGGGAGATGAATCGCTGAAAAATGTCAAACTCAATTATGACTTCAGCATTAAACCAACAGGTAGATTTCTTACTAGTCCAACAAGAACTATATATAGCAATGTATTTACATATCATGCCTGCTAATCGCCTAAACTTCAAATACATTACACTGTAATTTAGAAAGTAAGCAAAGTTATTTTGTTTAAGGTTACTATCAAATATTCTACCACTGGGAGTTCTGTGAAAGACTAATGCAAACTCTTTTTGCCTTTTATTTATTTACTTATTTAATTTTATTTCTCTTATTATTATAAAAATTTTATG
>JAQHUG010000002.1:4179897-4197060 GCA_028555095.1 Dicrostonyx torquatus
AAAAAAAAATAAAACACAACAAAAAAGAATAATGTCACTGTTCAAAAATAATACCTTATTAAATAAATGCACTAGTCATAAACAGACTTCTTTTATAGTTTTGTTTTGATTGCTTGTTTATTTGTGAGACAGGGCCTCACAGTTAACCCAGACTGACCTAGAACTTATTATGTTTCCCATAGGCTGGTCTCAAAGTCATGGCAATCCTGTTGCCTCACACTCTCAAAGGGCTAGTTTTCTGAATGTGAGCTACCATGCTAGGGTGGTATGCAGTTTCATACTGATTAAGATGTATCAGACTTACATGATATATAGAACTGATGAATGAAGTTTCCTTTTAAAGATTAAATTAGTAATACAGGTCCTGAGATATCAATGCTCCCATAATCTTTGGTTGTTCACTTCTGAATTAAAGAATATATATTAGGGACTAAGCATGATCAGAAGCATTAAGTAATATACACTCTACCAGTCAACAGATATGAAAGAATCAATTGTCATAAATTATAATAAATATACTGTGCTTTTAAAACTACTTCCTCCAACAGAGTAAAAGTTGTGTGATTCAGTGTTAAAGCAGATGTGCTTCATACACTAAAAGCTAAACTTCCATTCACCTAAATGCAGGTTCATGCTATGTTTAAATTTATCTAATAATTTCATATACAGCAGCAGAATGCCTCACATGGGTACATGTGATAATGGTGTGATCGTTCATCAAGGTAGGCAGAGAAGCACATATCATGTCACGAAGCGCTACTGCCTAATTAAGAGGGAGCTCTCTCTAGTAAGATAATTGCAGAAGAATGAAAGCGCAGTTTGCAATGAAGAAAACTACTCACTGGTATAAAACGGATCCAATAAGCCATCGATTAAGCTAATGCTTACTGTAAAGAACGCTGGTATAATTCTACTTGTTTAACTTCAAATTTGAGTAAAAGAAAATGAAATGAAAGATCATCCAAGAACAGAAAAGTTTTTCAAAAGTGAGAATTATTTTTCGGCAATATGTAGTTATTATCTACTGAGAAAATGGCTAAGTAATTTTTTTATCAGCTTAAATATAAAATAATTCATAAAATAGTAAATAATTTGTAATATAAAACAATTGCAATTTAGACTTATTTTTGAACAGCTGGATAATTTAATAAAAACAAAAAATATAGCATATTAATTAAAAGTAGGGAAAAAGAAAATTAATACATGTAAATAAATAATGTATATAAATATAATCTAACTATATTGCCTATATATTACATTTAATATATAGGACATTTTATATATATATATATATTATATCATATTTTAGGGCAAAGAATTTTCTTTAAAGTTGGAGATCTGATCACTGAAAAACTATAACTCCCCAGCAGATTACCTGTGATGGAGCAAAACCGGACATGTGGAACGCTGAAAATACAAGTGGCACCTCAGCCTTCAATAGCATTTCAATGTAGTGAGTGCTGCAAAAATATATGGGATGGATGCCAGTTTCGATAGTGTCAACAGGAAGGTACTTCTGCACCAAAGAGAATGGAAGAGAGTAAATACGTGCATGGTGTATAATAATCAAGCATATACTTAGCTGAGTCTTTCTACTTAAGCCGTGTTTTGCTCCTTTCAGATTTATATGGTAGCTATAGATCAGTTGACAGCATGCATGCCTCAAATGCACAAAGCCCCGAGTTTGACACCCAGCACAACATAAGCCAGGTGGCTGGGTGCAAACCTGCAAACCACAAGGATCACAAGTTCAAGGTCATCCGAGGATAAACAGAGTTTGTAGTCAATCAAGGATGCTTGAGACCCCGCTTCAATAAAATGAGTTAGAATTTGAAAACAAAATGTATATGGTGGTGTCTTACACTACAGCAATTATGAATATGCAAATGTCAGAAAGTTAAACACTGTAGAGCAATAAACTTTAATAAAGGTAAGGTTATATATCTTTCCAAAACAGAAGTTAGGGTAGTTTGTTATTTAGGAAACTGCAGAGCCTGTGGATGAGAAGGGTTGAAAAAAAATGAATAACAAACATGTGATTGATGAATTTTACATATTAACGAAGGTAATATTAAGCATACATATTTAATAATGCTGGTCTCTGCCAAAGAGTCCATATTAAAAAGCTCTAGTCAGCTCTTAGGAATGTTTGCTTCGTTCCATTTCATTTGTTGATTTTAACTCAGATCTGGATTTGAGTTAATTAGAACACAAACTGAGAATGCCACGCTAAACTCACTTCTAGTGGGGCAAATGTATATAATGTTTACTCAAAGGTTTTCCATCACCCATTTTCATGAAATTATACATACATACATATATACACACATACTAAATCATGTATGAATATATACATTTGCATATATACAAACAGTGTTCCCAGCAGTGTGCTTATAAAGTTGGACATTATAAAAATTTAGCTCTTAAAGTTGGGAATGTCCTGTACTGTAGAGCTCTGACCTAATACACATGAGGAGCAAAGTTCAATTCTCAGCTTTGATTTAAAAAAAAAACACTTCTTAGGTGCAATTTATGATTATTAATGATTGAGAATTTTTTACTTCTTATGACTATAGATTCAATATCAACACAGAATCATCACTTATAACAAAAGACAAAAAACTTGAAGATGTAATTGTGTCAAGAAAACTATTTTAATAGCAATTAGATCATGCAAAGTTGACACCCAGCCCTGAGACTACATAACTAGTAGTAGTAGAGCTAGCCCAAAGTAATTTTATGTCTTAACTTTACCTTATATTTCAACCCTTTTTTCCCAAAAATCTTATCTAATTTTTAAAAATAAAACTTCTTGCTTTTAGATAAAACTCATTTTGGGCTTGTCGCTATGGTACAGGGATTTAGTTAGGTTTAGGTAATGATGTTTCTAAAATCACTATGCAGCTTTAACGGTGATTTTTCACTTTTTGCCACTTATCACAAATGATTTATTATTCTTTCAAATTACAGAAATTTATAGTTGCAGGAATAAATCAGTGTAAATTTTGTGTGTTTTCTGGCAGGTTTTCTAGGAGATATTGCACATGAAAATGCTTAAATATTGATGAAGACATAGCACATTAAGTGGACATTTTAGGTCACTTTTATAGAGAGAACAAGGAGAATACTTTCCATTAGGTAATTCAATATAATGCAGAGTATGAATTAATAGCCATTGATTTACCACTTGTCAGACACAAAATGTGACTCACTATTTATATAATGAATAAGTCTAACAAACATAAAAAACAAAGGTTAACTTACACGTTTATATGTTCAATGTGAACTTACTAATGGTCTACAATACACACAGAGGCAGTTTAAGAATAGAATATTCTGGACCTAATTTTCAAGCAGCATTGTTCTATGCTGTGGCAGAAATACCTTTAGAACAAGTCTATGAAGAGATAAAGATAGTAGACATTAATTACGCTATCAAAGGAAACAAGCCATTATCATGTAATGGAGTCCCAAGACAAGACAATAGTTCTTCTATTCTCATAAATCATACACTCTCAAGAGAACCTTAAGTCACACTTTTGATAACCAACCAGCTCCTGATACCAAACTTGCCATATGTAATACTGACTAAATAGCAAGATTCTAATGACTGCACTTGTTATCACAGTAAATTCACTTATAATTAACATCTTGTTTGTCTGTTATTTGCATATCATCACTCTAATCTATGGTAGATGATATCATAAAGCCAGAAAAATAACAACAGATGGTTCATATGCAAACAAAAAAGGTCTTGTGAGCCATCAAACTACAATTTATACTTTCATAATTTGTATATTTTGTTCAATTGTGACACCCCAAAATAATATCAACACTTTCAAATTCAGAGAATGCAAGACTAATGGCATTCAAGGTCATATACGTATAGAAACTATGCAAATGTTAAAAAATCAAATCAGTAAACCAATGGCTTATAAGATATTAGTAAATGATACGATGTGAGACAAAAATCTTATAAAATAACTTTAGAGTATTATATGCCCATGGTTAAAAGATATACACTTAAAAATGGAGCAAAATAGTCTTAGTTTTTGACTTTCATCTTGAGTAATTCTGGTGAATCATTTTATTCCTCAAACTATGAAAAACTGAGTTCTGTGTTGCAGTAGGAAGTAAAGAGAAAGACTGTATTAAAAAGATTAGAAACTTTGCAATCCAACAGACTGATCCAATGTAGCTCATCCTACTCCTTATCTGAGTCTCTCCAGGCAGAGGGTCAGCCAAGCTTTGCAGCAATACTGTTTGTTAATTTGCACAAAATGGAAAGGAATACAGAGAAAATTTAAGGATTTCTCTAAACTTTGAAATTATGAAATAATTCATAATTATTTCAAATATGAAGAATATTGAAATTCAGATATAGGAAAATGTGTTTTGTATGGCTCATTTTTTGCAGTTGGCCCACAAACGGGTTATGGGTACATTTTCACAATATGCCTGTCATTATAAATGTGTTTAAATCCCATTTAACACTGCAAATTTTTTCAACACTAAGTATTTAACAGGAACAAATGAAGCCCATGTCCAGTTATACTATACAGCAGCTTCCCACCATCTTCCTGCTGGACTGTACCACTCGATATGAGTAGAGTTATACCAGATAACCAGTGTCCACCACCCTCCTGCTGGACTGTACCACTCGATATGAGTAGNACAGTTTCCCTGATAGCTAAACCACACAAAGATGCAACCAAGAAAGAGAATTACAGACCAATTTCACTTATGAACATTGATGCAAAAATCCTCAATAAAATACTGGCAAATCGAATCCAAGAACACATCAAAAAAATCATCCACTTAATTCCCTGCCTCACTCTCCTCACTTCAATAGTGAAAACAACCATATCTACCACTCAGATGATTTGGTGATGAGGGGCTAGATAAGCATCTGATAACTGTGTTAGTTTGAGTGAGAATGACCTGCACTGGCTCTTATATTTCAATGATTAGTCCCCAGTTGGTAGAACTGTTTGGGAAGGATTGGGGCTGTGGCCATGTTGATGGACATTTGTCACTGTCCATTTCCAGTTAGTTCTCTCTGTTTCTTGCTTATGGATAAAAATGAAAGCTCTCAGCTACTGCCACAGTACCATGCCTGTCTGCCTGCTGCCATGTTCCCTGCCGTGATAGTTATGGCCTCTAACCCCCTGGGAACGTGAACCCCAAATTAAAATTGCTTTCTTTTATGAATTGTCTTGGTTAAGGTGTATGGAAGAATGCCTAAGGCAACAATGAAGTGCCCCGAAGTAGTGATTAACTTTGACCAACGTTTCCCCTTAGACATGAGCACACTTACCTTGAGAAAGACTTGCAGATCTTGAGACTGGGTATGCTGAAGAATGTCTTGCTGCAGATGTTTGAGAACAGCTATGCAGACATACACTTGATAATCAGGGCCAAGAACAATACAGGTAGCAATATAATGGCATATTTCAATCCAATCTAAGTAATTCCAAAAACACTGAGTTATCCATTGCAGGCAAATCTTAAAGAAAAAAAAGGGGGGCGGGGGAGAAGTTTGTTTAAAAGGAATAAAAAGCAGCACTTACCTATTAAAAAGTAGTAACCAGTAACACAAGACACCAATAAAAAGCCTTGTGTTTAATCAAAATAGAGAAGCATTCTATTAGTGGCCTTAATAACCTGCTTGTTTGCTGCATGGGTAAGAAGATTTGTGGACTTCTTATTTGGGAGCTGAGGACCTGCTGATGTCTGGACTGCTCATGCTCCTACTGCTACACGGCTTCTTCTGACATAGTGTCCACCTCTTTCCCCAAACACCAGTCAGTCTCTGCTAACAAGTGCTAAGGGGCTACCTGAGTTCAGAGATGTTCCTTGTTTTCCCATCCCACCTGTAATCACAGGTAGATAATTATGCAGATGATGGGCTGCAAAATCTTAAATGCAAATGGACTCTTGCAAATCAGAGAACAATTTAAAACAAATAGAACCAATGAGCACATGAACTGGAAGCTTACACAGAGAATAATTCAAAAATGAGACTTTTACAAAAAGGCTTATATTATTGTTATGTATTAATCACCCCAACCTCCCCTCACAAACAAAACAAAACCAAAAAATCTGTATGTTTAAATATCATTCAGAATCATAAAGAAGCAACATCCGTCATTCAGTGTACAAACTGTACTACAGTTTTCCTAAAACAATTGATATTCAACCACATTAAGCTTATGCCAAATGGCATTAACATGCAATAAAATATTATTTTATATGAAGTAAATTATTTCTACTGGTATCTAAATTACAAGAAAAATAAAGGAATCAAAAATATTCAAGTCAAAATAATTGATTGCAGATATCTATGGAACTGAAACTAAGAATGATTTCTAAACAATTGACTATTTTATTCAAAGGCATTATTTTAGCAACTCTTCTGGCTTTGCAGTATTTGTTTTCACTCCACACACACACACAGTAAAAAGGAAAAAAAATAGCTGAAGAATCAAAGTGGTTTTAAGGCCATGCATGATGACATGAAGATAAAATCTTAGCACTTGGCAGGTTGAGGCAGGAGTATTTCTTTAAGTTTAAGACAAGTCTGGGTCCATAGATAGACCCTGTCTGACGTGTTTCTGAGTGATTCAATACAGTGAAGGCATTCACTTTACCACTTCTGAATTTCTCTATCTGCCATGGGATGAAAGCTCCAAACACATCCTGAAGCACAAACAGTGATTACAAAAAAATAACGATATTTTTGTTATACCTCTGGAAGATCTGATTTCAGTGTATAATTTTACAGTTTCAGAAGGGCTTCCTGGAGTCTTGGTTTCATAATGAAAGTAAAAGAACAAATGATGATAAATGCCAAATGGAGTGTCGTGCACTCTACACAGGAGAGTTAGTCAAGTTAGCCTGCTTCCTGGCCCAGTGCTGTGTAATAATCAGTGCTATGCAGGATGGTGCCCCCACGAACAGAGATGCACCATTAAAGACACATGGCGTTTTATAAGCCCAGAATGTGCAGAAAATACAGTAAGATAAATTTTCTAGCAAAGGATAAAACTGTTGGAAAGTTAATTGGAATGTGATTTTACACTGCTTACTTAAAACAAGAATGTAAATTCCGTATCTGTTTCCTTTCCCACTGGAGTTACTCTTAGAAGAAATTCCAAGCAGCAAATGCGCTTTCCTAACAACATTTAGCTCGGTGTGCTCAAGTTGAGGCTATTATTTTTACTCTAGAGCTCTGTATATTTCATTTAGCAACCTTCCCACAAGTCCTTCACTAACAAGCCAGCCCTCTTGTGCTGAAAAATACACAGCTTCAAAAAGCGCTGCTCTTAATTGGATCAAAATGAGTAAGCTTTGAAACACAAAATCTATACCTTAATAATGACTTAATCATGTATACCTATTTAGTTACTTATACCTGTTTTTATATTTTATAATTAGCAATAAAGTGGTAAATAATCAGCAAGCAGTGAAAGGCACTTAAGACAAGTGATTTGCTCACACGCAAGAGCTGCTGAAAGGCTTTCTACATTATTAAAAAGAATAATGTCGGGAGTGAGAAGACCNCATCTGAGTAGAGTCATACCAGATAACCAGTGTCTACCACCCTCCTGCTGGACTGTACCACTTCATCTGAGTAGAGTTATACTAGACAGCCCGTGTCCACCACCCTCCTGCTGGACTGTACCACTCCATCTGAGTAGAGTTATACCAGATAACCAGTGTCCACCACCCGCCTGCTGGACTGTACCACTCCATTTAAGTACAGTTATACTAGACAGTGTGTGTCCACCACCCTCCTGTTGGACATACCAGTCATCTAAGGTAGAGTTATACTAGATAGACAGTGTCCATCACCCTCCTGTTGGACATACCAGTCATCTAAGGTAGAGTTATACTAGACAGCCTGTGTCCACCACCCTCCTGTTGGACATACCAGTCATCTGAGGTAGAGTTATACTAGACAGCCTGTGTCCACCACCCTCGTGCTGAATTGTACCAGCCATCTGAGTACTGCTTTAGGTTGGTTTAACATCAGTGGAGTTCTATTTGTAAATACATATAAGTTAATATTTCCTATTCAATTGATTTGTTATCCTTTTATAACTTTTACTAAGAGGCAGCAAACATAATATTTAGCTTGATTTCCTAAGAAATTCCCTAAGGATTACTGTATTATGATTTAACATTTTTTATAATACCTGAAGATAAAAAATGATTCTTCTAGTCTAAATAACACTTTATAAAATTGTGAGACCTAGTTACCTAGTT
This sequence comes from Dicrostonyx torquatus, assembly GCA_028555095.1. NCBI lineage: Eukaryota > Metazoa > Chordata > Mammalia > Rodentia > Cricetidae > Dicrostonyx > Dicrostonyx torquatus. Next base: position 4,188,166 of record JAQHUG010000002.1, read on the forward strand.
TTCGTTAACCATTATTTCTTGCTTTGTTAGATTTATTTAGAAAAACTTTTTTGATCTAATTTGCTTATATCAATTCCTTTTTGCAGGGGGGACTGAGATAGGGATCTGTGTAGCCCTGGCTGTCCTGGAACTTGCTTTATGGACCAGGCTGGCCTTGAACTCACAGAGATCCATCTGCCCCTGTCTTCTAAGTGCTGGGATTAATGGCCTGTATCACCAAGTCTGACTGTAACATTCTTAAAAAGGCAGGGAATCAAACGCTTTTTTTCAGTAATTTTTTTCTAAAGTAATACAAGCCTACTGTCCCAAACATATTCCAATTTAAATATTAATTCACAAAGAACATGTTTATAGAGTAAAGAAGCTATAGTTTATGAACAAAGGGGGCTGTATTAGTGAATAAAATAGAAAACTCTAGGACTTGTAACAAAGAATCTAGATAAGGGATACAGTATGAAGTAAACAATGTATTAGCAGATGATGAATATTATGGGAAAAAGTAAAAACTAGAACGTAGCAATGAGGAGAACAAAGGTGAGATTGGCTGAACAGGGTGCCAATTTTTTAGATTACTATTTTTATTAAATATTTTCTTTGACAGTGTTATGTGTACTGTGCAGTGATCCTTTCACTTTATATTTTATATATAGCCTTTCCTATCTCCGCTCATAATTGCCAGTCCTATTTCCCTTCAAGTCCCTTTCTTATATTCATATCCTTGTTTAGGTTTGTGAACAACTGAATTTAACTAGGGTCATCTATGTGACCATGAGTTTGGAAGCCATGGACTAATCAATGGGTAAGCAACTGAAGGTTATGATTGCCCCTTCCTTTCATAGCTGAAAGTTGAGCTGGGAGAAGTAAGGTTCCAGAAACTCCCCCCTGATCCATGGTTGACTGATGATCAGTCCATTCTTGTGAAGGCCCAGTAAAAACAGCTCCAGCGGCTGTGAGATCCTGACACCAATGACTGTATCATGGACAGAATATTGCATGCCCTTTTCTCTGTCTCCTGCCCCTTCATTCTTTCTACCCACTGTACCATGAACTTTCCTGAGCCTTGGAGGGAAGTAGTATAAATGTCCTGCCTAGAGTTAACCACTCAGCCCTCACTTATTCTCTGCATGATAAGCAGAGAGTTTCTTCGCTAACCACCATTTATTGCGAACAGAGGTTTCTCTGGTTAGAAAAAAGGAACATTTTTATGGTATTAACATATATATTTAGTAAGCCATTTTATACCATGTCAACTTAGCTAAGAAGTGGTTGTAAAGTCCCTTGTTAGAGCCCAAGGCCTCCTAATAACCATGAAGTTTTGATCAAGTTTTAGTACCAGATGGGAATACTCTCCTGTGGCGCAGGTCTTGAACCCTATCAGAGAGCAGTTGATTACCCCAAGAATTGTGACATCTTTGTACCACCGGGCACATGTTGCCTGGCAGATTGGTGTTACAGTTTGTAGAAGTCCTTGTTAGTTAAACCATTGTTACATCCCCTCGACCCACTAAAAGCTTGCATGGTACCTTCCATAGCTAAGAAACCTAGCTATAAGGGAGGAAGCTTTAATCTCACTTCCAGCTTGATTTCTCTGTCTTGCAATGAAGGTAGCTGGAATCTTTGGCAATGGGGTCATATCAACTAGTTTTGGATGCTAACTGAGAAGAATGGCAATAGCATATATTATTTTGGTAGCCTGTGGGACTTCACTGACCAGCACAGATTGATTTTTTCCTTTGGAGAGTCATGTTAAGAATGTAATTTTGAGCTAAGAAGGCAAACACATTGTACTACTAACAGCTAATAACATGTCACCAAACTAAAGACTCATTTTTATCAACCTACAAAGAAAATGCTGACAAAATGTTTGAGAAAATGAAGCAAATAAAAAATGTCCTATTTTGTAAGCAATGCATTAAAACTATAATTAAAGGTACTACCCTACGATAAACGGCATAGAGGAAACAATCCAAAAAGTTAATAAGATAAAAAATTTATACTATGAAGTGGTGGCTACTTGGAATATTATTATTAACAATAACTTAGCATTTCTTGATAGGATGTCTAAAGGGGAATTAGTAGAAGAGAGTTTACAAAGAATCACTACTCTGTCAAGCTGGTAATAAAATAATCTGTTCAAAATTGAAGAACAATGCTGAAGGAAGGGGCTGCCGAGAGCCACACTGACTGTGCTGGTGAACAAGCAGAAAGGGTACATGTTCACACAGAGCTGAATCTGAGGTTACAGATTCCAGGAACACAGCTCTGCATCCTACACACAGAACAGCAGTCCATATTCATTGACATCCAGATGGTAAAATGAACACAGTCAAACTTGCTAGCATTTGTTTCTTTTCAACAAAGCATCACTGCACTAATGAAAGCTAAAATGCATGCTACTAAAATGCTTACAGGCTCAAAGAAATGCAATTTTAGGAAATCACAATTAAACATGATGCATTAGTAGTGGCTGCAGAGATGGCTCAGTAGTTATGAGTACCCACTACTCTTGCAGAGGACCTAAGTTCAGTTCCCAGGAACCAGGTGGGTTAGCTCACAACAGCCTGTAAAACAAAACACCAGAAAATGTGTTGCCCTTTTCTGGCCTTCATGTGCACTTTGCACTCATGTGCACATACAAACATACAACTATACACAGGTACACATAATTAAAAATAAAATTAAATGAAATGGAAAAATTAATGATAGATGGTATCAAATAAAATGCAATTTCTACTTTAAACTATTTGGTATAAAACAATGAAAGACAGCATAGCAGGTAAAACAGTAGTCATACAAACTTGATGATACCTAGTTTGACCCCTAGAATCCATGTTTTAAAAGCCAGATAACTGCATCATAATTCCAATACTACTGCAGTGAAAGAAGCAGACACTGAAAATCTCCCCAAAACTCAGAGGAAGTAAGCCTGGAGTATGCGGTCAGCAGGAGACACAGGAGACCCTGCTTCAACAAGTGAAAGACAAGAAATGCCTTTTAATGCTGTCCTCTGTATGTGTGCCCATGTGCACGTGTGCTCACACACATGCTCCCTAGTGTGTGTCTCTGTCATGCACACACACACACACACACACACACACAGGTAAACATTTAAAATGTTTGACAAGAACATAAATTATTCAGTTTAAAATCAATTACCAAACTATTTTAGAAATTATATTTTTAAACAGAAGAGTGGAAGTGAAAGATTTTTAAATTTTTCAATTATAATTTAAAGGGACAGAATTGTTTAATTCACAGCAATGGTAAGGAAAAAGTCTCATAGATTTCAAAAAACAACTATTTATTGTTTCCTACTGCTGTTGATGTGAACAAATGTTTTTATTGTGGCGAAGAATACTAACTGGACAGTCTTGTCACAAACTGCATGACTGTGTTTCAAGCAGAAAATTATTAAATTTCACTATATAATTTATTTCATAAAGCTTTGATTTAATTTTCTTTATTGTACAGTGCATATATAGATATATGCAAGATATGTGTAGAAATGTACATAAATGAATACATAAATTATGCATGTATATATGTAAAATATAGTAAAAGGCATTTAATAAATGCTACCATCTAACATCATAAGGATACCCCTTAGCTTATCCTTGCTTGTATTTCTTTGTCAATGAGAAATTATCAGGAAGCTTAGCAGAACTGATGTCATATTTATCTTTTTCCAGTTGAAGATCTTAACAAAAGGCAATAAATAAAAAAAAAAAAAAAAATGCACAGTAATGTGCTTTTCTCTAATTTAATCTCTGAGATTTCATATGAATAGCAAATGCTTTCAAAAGATAATACTTCAAAGGCCTGGAGGTATTAACAGCTCAGTGGCAGAGTACTTGCCTGGTCTGCATACATCTAGAGTTGAAACTCTAGTCCCATAAGTGACAATGACTGTTAGGGATATTATTTTAAGGTATGTGACTTTCATTTATGCTGCATTTCTTAAACTCCATGAAGCTGTTACTGTGTCTGTCTAAAACATTTGATGGTCTAATAAAGAGCTGAATGGTCAATAGCAGGCAGGAGAGAGAGAGATAGGTGGGACAGGAAGGCAGAGAGTATAAATATGAAGAGAAATCTGGGAGAAAAAAGATCTGGGAATGAGAGAGGCAGGAGGAGAACTTCAGAAGTCAGCCACCCAGACACAGAGTAAGAATGGAAGAAAAGATATACAGGAATAGAAAAAGATCAAAGCTCTGAGGTCAAAGATAGATGGGATCATTTAAGTTAAGAAAGGCTGGCAAGAAACAAGCCAAGTTAATGCTGGGCATTCATAACTAAGAAGACGTTTCCACATGTGATTTATTTGGAGAGCTGGGTGGTGGGTCCTCCAAAAAGCCTAAAGAGTCGAAAAGAGTAAAACACCAAACAACAAATGATAATAATAATAATAGTAATGTATTAATAGGTCATCAGTATAGATTTCTAAAATGTATGCATAGAGGTTTTCTCTTCTATAAAATATGACTACAATTTCTATACTAAATGCTTTTCTTATACTATAGCCTACCCATCAAGAGTATCTTACAAAGCAACACTAAAACATAATCAAAACCTTTATGCCCCTTATTTATCACTAAACAATGTATAATGATAACTCTAATTTTAGACTTTCAGCTTATTATCTTATTTCTACTTCAGGAAAATACTTCTATAATCTCATCCCATTAGCAATAGGTAAGATAACTTTCAAGAGAAAAAGTCAAGTCTATATTTTCAAAGAGAATCCATCAAAAAGCATGCACGCCATCCCAGGACTCTGCTGGCTCTTCCCAATTATAGGCCTTCAAATCTGAACTATAGCCCAGCCCTCCTCTACCTATGGAGGATCTCAATCTCCACAGGTGGAAACTCCACAACCTCCACAAATTATTGGCAAGGACTCACTCTTCCTCCTTCAGGCACACTACCCAGGAACTCTTCTGCTCACACTACCAACTGAGCCTTCCCCTTCCTCTCCATAGGACATTCTAATCCCATCATCTAAACACCTACATCAACTCGCTGCTAGCTCTGCAGAAACTATCCAAGACCCTCTCAATCCATCAGCTTTCCCTCAGCTCCATCTCTCTGGCATCCATCATCATCTGAAGACTTGCATTGCAGCATGTGCTAGCCCCACATGAAGTGGCTTTACAGACTTACCTAGTGGTACCTTAATCCTGTTGAATCAGGACACTTGCTGATTCTATTTAACTGCTAATGAAGTTGAAACTATGCTCTTCCCTGGATGAATGGGAATCACATTATTAATTCCATACAAGTTGGCACCATGTGGCTACAAGACTAAGTTTTAAGTATTTCCTAGCTAATCCAAAACCTTCCAAGTCAGGGTAACAGTCAATACAGAGCAAATGTCTACTCCCCATTGGTGAGCCAGAAACAACCAGTGACCTAACTCCAGAAGCATAGGTCTCATTGCAAAAACACAAGCAATATGAAAACCAAGACAGTGTGTCCTTTCAAAATGTTATAATCCCATAGTAATGGTTCAAAATCAGAACAACTTAGGTGAAATTCAAGACATAAAATTCAAGAGAATCAATATAAACATGCTCGAGGAGGTTGCTTTCCATATTCTGGGAAAGCGCTATGTGGGCTGCTGGAGGCTAAGAGGTATCTAGACTTACCCATACAGGAACTCTACAAAACTGAACACTAACCTGCCAGCAAGCAAGATGTGCCCACTGGTGCTACAGTGGCACAGCACAGAGGGTAGTCAGCCTCTCTGATTGTGTTCAAGGCCTGCTCCACTTGAGGGTATTCAAACCTGGTACTATCTACTGGAGGAATTTACTACTGTTGTTTAGCTAAATTGACTATAGTGTCAAACTGATTTATAAATATTTATGCTGATAGCCATAGAAAACTACTATTCTTAATAGTATCTCAGACTTAAGCTGAGAATCTCTTCCTTGCAATGAACGGTGAATAGAGAGCTTTATAGTTACTTCCCACACAGAGAATAAGTGATGGCTGAGTGGTTAACACGAAGAGGATATTTATTCTGCCTTCTCTAAAGTGCAGGCAGTATCACAGAACACAGACTTTAAAGAATGTAAGAGCCTGAAACAGAGGCAGTGGCTGTAAAATGCTATTTTCTGTGTATGACACCGTCGCTGCCATCAACATCTCAAACTGTGATGGTCTTCACTAGGTCACTACAACACCAGGCCTATCAGAAGTCAATCAGGGGTCAGGAAAGGGCTAACGGGGCCCTCCTGTTCTGGCTGGACTACTGACTACAAATGAATTCTAGGGGAAGAACAGTCATATCTCCAATTGTGCACCCACAGGTAAGCAATGGATGACGTCAAACCCATGGTCATACAGATGTCCCTAGCTAAGCCAGTATGTCAAAACAAAACAAACAAAAGGCTATGAATATGGGAAAGAAACCTGAAGGAAGGAAGGGGTGAGCTGATAGGGTGGAAGGGAGATAGGAGGTGAGTCAAGAGTAATCATAATACATTGTATTTATGTATGAAACTATCAAGAACAGATTTGGTACAAGTTATAATAATATTTAGGTAGGAAAGTGAATAAAATTATAAGGACACAGTGTATATATAAGATTATACCCTAGTAAATAAATATGGTGTTTAAGTTTAACTCTTCTTTACAAACAAATTTTTACATCTTACAGAAATATGGAGCCTTGGCACCCAAAGGAAAGCAGAGGTCAGAAGCCTGGAGAAATGCTGAAGAAACTGGAATGTCTTCTCTTTATCCCCCAGCATTATGAGGAACAGCGAAGACACAAACCAGTCATGGCCTGTGTAGCTCCCTTGCAGGCGCACTGCAGAACAGTTAAGGAACTTTCACGTTATCTTAGGAGATACACAATTTCATAAATACTCACTTTTAAGATTTTTATTTGGAAATAAATATTAATTGTATGTATGTAGTAAATCACTTTACTCAGTTTTAAGATTCCATGAGTCCAACTGAGTCTAAGAACCATAAGTCAATTTATTAAAACATGTTCAAAACACAGATTAAAATCCTATAAGGATAAACTGTAACAAATCACATAGCAGCTATTACTTATTAGAGATATGTTAACACATCCTACAAAAAAACTATGGGAAATATAGGAAGATAATTTAATTTTTCATAAACCCACTCAAAAAGGATATGAAGAGAAGAAGTTACTGGTGACTGCTGTTGTTTCAGGAATCTCTCACAGTGCTTTAAGACCAAGGCGAGATCATTTTCTGCGCCATCTTTTAACAAGTTGAGAAACTTACCATACCTATGTTAAAGACCCCCCAAAAAAACACAGAATGAAAACCATCAGCATCTTCACTGCACATTGATCTTTAGATATCCATCAAAATGTATTTCTCTTGAGACCTTAAAGTCTGAAGTTTAAGATTCTACTTGAAGGGTGACGACATTAGACAAGGCACTCAATATTCATTCCTGATAGGTACAACATGATCAGCAGCATTAACTGTTGCCATTCTAGGGTGGTAAGACAGAAATGAGAAAACAAGTGACAGCAGATTACAGATGAGAATCATGTAAGAAGTTTTTCTGAAATTAATCCAAAACACAGGTTCCTGAATTTAGGTTTATGGGATGTTAAGTCAAGAAGTTCCTGTGGAGGTCATCTACAAATACTGGATATCAGAGGGCTTTGGACATTGTAGGTTATGATTAGGACAGTACTGTAATATAACTTGAAATGTCTTGGTGTTTGCATGGATCAAACAGCTGTTTAAAATTACCTAAAACTAATCCAGTCTTATCTTAGTTCCTATACTTTAGACACACTAAATGGGTATGTTGTTTGCTTGATTTCCAGCTTCCTAAGACCTTACTTGGTCTGTATTTTCAGAACTCTCCTTCTTAGTGGTAACACTCTAGTGCATTTATTGTTTTTGTTGCTGCTATTATCTCAAGGATTCTACAGGATGGTAGCTGCACTATACCACAGTCTAGCCAAACTCTACACTATGCATTATTTTCCATTTACTTTCTATGAATAAGAAATTACATTGAATTAAAATACATGACCACGCTGCTTATATAATCTATAGGTTTCATTTCTTTGGAAATGGAACAGTACAGTATATTTTTATTAAAACATGTATATGGAGTCACATGATATAATCAAAACAGTTACTCTGGTAGAAGTGGATGATCCAGAATCCACGCCATGATTTTCATCACAAAGGACATATAAGTTTATTGTCGCAGGATAATATTAACCAATTTGATTAAAAAAGGGGTATTTTATTGGAGGGGATAAAACTTACAGATAAATGTTCCAAACCACGTTCCTCTGGTCACAAACAGGAAACCGAGTCTAGCCGTCAGCATGAAAGCCGGAAGCAAGTTAGCTCGGAGAGCGGCTGCGGCTCTTTTTAAAATGAAAACCACGCCCCACATTGGGCGGGTATCTTAGAAGCCATTGGCTGAAAGCAAGAGGGCTTAATCTCCCGCAGCATAAGTCTCAAGTGTTTAATAAATCTCATAAGTGCCTTCCTAGATACGATTCAAATAATGGCCCTTTAATTCCAACACGATAGTTAAGAACCTCATATTAAATGAGGTTTGTTAAAAACAAAAGAAAAGGAGGTTACTATCCAGTTCATGATCTACTGTACTCACTTCTTTTGAAAATTAATTTACGAGTTCTAAAAACTTAAATTGACAATTTTGTTTTACTCATCCGAACTTCTCAGTCTGTCCTTAAAGTATGTTTGTCTTTACTGGGACCTTACAACTAGAACAAATCGCGTTTTAAATGATGTATAACTGTGCCATAACATTTTGATTTTTGCAACGCTGATTTTTTTTTCTTTTTCTTTCTTTTTTTTTTTGGTGGAAAACAACTGATAGTCATAGAGGAACACACTAATTAGCTTTCGG
>JAQHUG010000002.1:4203411-4223012 GCA_028555095.1 Dicrostonyx torquatus
CTTTGGAAATCAGTAAGGCGATTTCTCAGAAAATTAGTAAGCAACCTACCTCAATACCCAGCAATAACACTTTTGGGTATATACCCTAAGCATGTTCAATTATACCACAAGGGTGTTCATAGCAACATTATTTGTCATAGTCAGAACCTGGAAACAACCTAAATGCCCCTCAACCAAAGAATGGATACATTTACACAACGAAGTACTACATAGTGGAAAAAAATAATGATACGTTGAATTAGCAGGTAAATGGATGGATCTAAAAAACTTCATATTGAGTGAGGTAACAGACCCAAAAAGACAAATATAATATGTAGTCACTCATGAGTGGCTTTTAGACATAAATCCACTTATTATTTCAGAGAACCTAGACAACAAAGAGGACCCTAAGAGAGATATACATGGATCTAATCTACACGGGAAGTAGAAAAAGACCAGATCTCCTGAGTAATTTGGGAGCATGGGGATCATGGGAGAGGGTAGAAAGGGAGGGGGAGAAAGGAAGGGGAGCAGAAAAAAATAGCTCAATTAAAACAACTAAAAAAATAAGTGAATATTTATTAAAACATCCCCACAAAAAAAAAGTATCATGGTCACCTGCCAAAACTAGAAAAGGGGATGTGTGGCACATTAGACAAGAGAAACTGAATGCTTGGACTGGTTCTTGAACACACTGAGCAAGTGAATGTAAACAAATGCATAGTTGGGCAATGTTCAGAAATGATCAGGAATTCTCCACTTCTCCCTGAAGAAAGCATAGTATCCATACACAGAAATAAATCGTGTGAAGGGGATCATCCACAAATCAAACAGTGGCAGGGAGGAAGGAAAGCTAGATTTTCTGAGTCCTAGTAGTATTGGAGTTTTCTGAGCATTGCATATTGGTATATCTCAAACTACTGATGTAATCTATTTCAACTGCAGACTCACTCATTCCTTGAAAATAAATCATTTCTGATAAAGTGAAGAACACTGTGAAAAAGTCATAGGGATAAATGATAAAATGAAATATCATACACTAAAAGAACTTTCCATGTAGTGTCAGAGATAAAATGTGTACATAGATAACTGATAAAGGTGTTTCAAAGCTCTCAGCGGAAGAAGAATGGTACAGATAAACCACTGTGTGAACACTCCAAAGAGGAAGAGATTACTTCTAGCTGTTTAAGAAGTAGCATTTAAACTGAATCTTGAAATATGAGTAGACTTTAGGTCTTCAGAGATGGGCAAAAATAAATTAAATGCCACTGTTATTGAATACAGACTCTGTAGACCAGCAACAATTGATCTTCCCTGTCTGCAGTGAGACCAACTAATTCCCCTGGTCTGCCTGTGCAATTAATGGCATGAGTCCCCGAGAGTCTCATGCCACAGGAACCACTCCAGTCCTTGAAAACTAGACTGGATGGATACTCACCACACATGGAGTGGCTATTTTCTTACAGGAAAATAAAATAGAAATAAAAATAAGTATTAATACTTAAAGGGGGAGGCAAAGTTGAGATGGTTCAGTAGGTTTAGTATCATAGTACAATCTGGAGACTCTGAGCTTGACCCTGGAACCCAAGGAACGAGAAGAAGGGAGAGCCTACTCCATAAAACTGTCCCCTGACCTCCCTACATATGAGAACATGTATGTCCCCATACCATAGAAAGAGATACAACTTAAAATAAAATCCCCTTTTCTAAGATGCTGGGTTAATTCCCCTTAAAGCATATCTGAGTCGTATTTATACTGGGATCCCATCAGTCAAATTAGTTTATTTTGTCTCTAATGACTGCAATTAGGTTGTAGTTCATATAGCTTAGCATTCCTGTTATTTATAATGCTCACTGAGTTGGTTAATATACTTTCAGTGGCAGAGGCAATGAGCTCCACTCTTCCGGTAATAGATGATCAATTTGTGGCAACAACACTCACAGCAAGGGGAGTTATTCATCGTCAACTCTAGAGATTTCCAGCTCCTGTTTGCCATGTCGCTGTAAGGAACCATCAGGTCTCTGGTAGCAGGAAACACATCTACCGTAAAGGGAGGTAAGGAGACAGTGCTAGGCTAGGCGCTGCTCTATTTGTGAGCTCATGTTTCTGATCCTTTTCTGGCAGGGGTAAAAGCTTGATTTCCATTTCCATTACTTGGTACTGAACACACATAAACAAACACACACATGCGTGCATGCATGTATAGATACACACATATAAACCCACATATTTCTATATATACACACCCACACATATTGTATACGCATACATAAGTGTACACACGCACACTTCACTTCAATAGTTTTAGGGTCAACTTTTAAAACTATCATTATTTATATATTAACTATAATTTCCAATTTTCAGTTGATATGGTTTTTTTCTAATTTAGCTATAAGTAAATTCATATGTATACTTACTACAGTGTAATCAGGTTAGGCCCATGTAGGAACATTCTTATGATTTGTGTTTAGCACCTAAGGCTGACTTTATGATGCACTATGTTTTAGCTTTCTACATTTAAATAATATAAGGTTTTAGTGCTGTGCTGTGGGTGACAATGTCTGATTTGGCAAAATTTAAGTTGTCTTATGAAAATAAAACTGAGTATGTGAAATTTAAAATATAAAATTAAATTGTGATCATATGTTCTAATCATGGAACAGATTGCTTGCCAACAATCATGTGATATAGTGACAATAATATGATCTCCATAACAGCTCTAAGTTACACAACCCTTGAAATTCTTTACCAAGCATGAGAAGTAAAACTTCTACTTCACTGAGACTTGAAATAATTCTAGCACTTTCCCTCTGGAAAATACAATGTTTTTACACTAGTTTGGAGCAGGATTCCATTATGTAGACTGGGCTGGCATTGAGGCCCCACAAATACTCCTGCTCACAGCCTCCTGAGTGCTGGGATTACAGGTATTCACTACCTCTACTGATTTGACAGCTATCTTAACAGGAGGAAGTTTGCAGTGGGCTCACCAAGCTTGTGTTCTGTGAGTCATGGTGGATCCCACCAAGGTCTCCATATGATGGAGAGTGTTGGCAGAGGCTGCTTTTTCGGTCCTGGCTGCCCAGACATGAAACAATCACACAGAAACTATATTATTTGCAATACTGTTTGGCCAATAGCTTAAGCATATTTTTAGCTAGCTATTATATCCTAAACTAACCCATCTCCATTAATCTGTGTATTGCCACATGGCTGTGGCTTAAGGGGTAAAGCTCCATTTGTCTCCAGTGGGACTACATGGCTTTTCTCTGCCTCTGCCTCTGGATGTTTGCCTTTGCTTAGAATGTTGGTTACAAGTTGTTATGGATAATGGTCAGTAGAAAAGCTAAACAAAGGAGATTCGATTCAGAGTTCTTATTTTTTTTAAAAAAAGGAGGGGGGTGAAGTGCTGTGGGACAATGGTCTGTACCCTGTGAATTGTATTTTAATAAAATGCTGATTGGCCAGTACCCAGGCAGGAAGGCAGGGAGTAGAGGTGGGGCAAGGAGAACAAGAGAAAAGAGTCAGTCTGCACTTGTCACCCAGACACAGAGAGGAAGCCAGCCACAGAGCAAGCACATGGATAACACAAATAAGAATTATGGGCTACTATAAGTTATAAGAGTTAATAAGAAGCCTGAGCTCATGGGCCAATCAGTTTATAATTAATGTAGACCTCTGTGTGTTTCTTTAGGACTGAATGACTGCAGGACAAGGTAGGACAGAAACCTCAGTCAACATCTGCCTACTTTCTCCCAGCATTCAGTTTAGTTTTCCTGCCTAGCTCTATTCTGCTAAGCCAGCTTCTTTATTAACCAATGGCAGTAAAACATATTCACAGCATACAGACAGGAATCTCACATCAGGAGAGGAGGATGCAGTTAAGGAACAAGGTGACAGATGTTGCCCCAGGTGACCAAGCCACCAAATGCTACATGAGGATCATGTTCTGTCAGTCCCTTCTTATACAGTTAAGGTGTTTCAGCTAAAAGGGGGCTTGTTTGCACAGAGAGAAGTCCTTGACTTTTCTCTGGCTAAATAATTTACTTCTGAGGTCTACTTCTGTTCTAGAAGTTTATGACCATATTTTCATGTAAAAAACAAACAACAAAACTTGCTCATGTCCAAAGCTAACAGCCCCAGTTATGGTTGTGCATCAACATTCTCTGAGCAGCTTTCAGAAGAGTCACAGCTCCTCTGCAGAGAGGTGGATTCAATTACAAAGGGGGAATCCTGGGCTGTTTCTATTGTTAGACATCTACACAGCTATTTCTAGGGCTTAAAGTTGAGATCCACATTTTACACATGTAAAATTGAGATATGGGTACAGTTGACAGTAATATTTACTATACAATTTTACTTTAATGAAGGTTACATTTAACCTCAAATGGTGTCTTAAATGAGTTTCAAGGAGATGCTGAGTATATCAGAATGAATAACAACTCCTTGATTATTTCTAAAGTATTATTGTAAAAAGATTTTTTTAAAAACTTTGATATGAATAAAATCCTACCAAAACTTTTTCTCTACATTTATTTTTTTCCTTAAAAAAAGTCTTCAATACAGGGATGAAGAAGCCCCTCCCCCCAAAAAAGAAATGGTTTCAGAACATGCATTAAAGAAGAAGCTTCAGTTATTGACTTGTATTTGATACATATTGTGACACCTTTGTAAAAGGACATGAATATTAGCCTATAAAAATTCCTATAAAGGAGACTTTCATGTATAATCCTGGATTAAATGCCACTTATTGAACAAGAATCAAAATCTTTAGAAACAAAATTTTAAAAAAGAAATGGCAAAATCAGTAAGAAAAATATATGATTAGAAAATAGGTATCTTGAATCAGATGTGGGATGATGCATTTCTGCAATTCTAGCAAGTAGGAGTTTGAGGCAGAAAGATTCCAGTCAAGGCCACTCTGGGCTACAATAGACTTCCTCCACAAGAAAATAAAGTAAAATGAAAGTTTTCATGGGATTATGGAGAATAACATTTACTGTTATGCACAAGCGAATATAGGAAGACATAACAGGCATCTGACACTGAGTAAGGAACACCCCCATAATAAACCTCTGTGAGTGTCAGCAGAAAGCTCAGCTCTAGATGTCAGACTCAGGCCAAAGAGCCCCAGTCCCAACATCCATGCTTGGCGGCTCACAACAGCCTGTACCTTTAGCTCTCAAAAATCTGATGCCCTCTTCTGGATCATGTGGGCACACATTCATGTGGCAAAGTCTAAGATATAGAAGAGGGATTGTCCAATGATATCATGCATGCTTAAGGCCTTTTAGTTAACAATGTGTCAAACTAATGTCTTAGTTTCATATGGAAATTATTTAAAATAATCAACCATTTTAGTTATAAATATACTCTGAAAATAAAATAACTTGATGAAAATAACTTAATACGGACTGCAATCTCTCATTCTCTTCAGTTTTGGGCTTATGAAGCAAGCACATTTAGCTGGAATTTCTTTTAAGAAAGTAAATCTAGTCTGCCTCATACTTGACTAACAGTGTGCAAATAAATAACTTTTCAGAAGAGGAAAGACTTTCTGCACTGGAGGACAAACCCATGGTTGGAGGAACTGCATGGCTGCTTCTGGAAGCCCTGCTGTGTATATCCTAAAATCCCAGAACTCACCACCCCAAGAGAGCAATGCGCAACACGCCCTCTGCTGTCTCCTTCCTTCCCAGCAGGCGCTTTTGCTTATTTTTCAAACTGCAGTTGTGCTTATTTCTCAGCCCATAATTCAGTACCTGTGACCAAGCTACCTCGAGCACATGTAGTCCAAGCTTTGGAAGGAAAGGGTGTTACCGTTTCCACATCTTGGTGACACAATTACCCTTCTCAGCTCTGCTGCCTCATAGACAGCCCTGTACTCCTAGTCCTCTACCTGTCTCCTCCCTTCATCTTCCAGGACAGCAGTCAGCACCAACGGCCAATCCAGCTATCCACACGTCACTCTTCCAGCTTCTCAGTTACAACGGCACATTTCAAATGTTAGTTTTAAAGGTGCTAGCACTGCATTTGAAACAAAGGAGCTATACCTGAAAATGTGAGTTTCCGTCAGTTCCCACCTCACTGTGTGCTACCCCTTATTTTAGGTGTGTGCTATAGAGCTTTCTTCAAACTCAGTGTCATATGATATACCCCCTGGAAAGTAGCGAACATTCACAAATATTAGGCAAGCAAAGAATGTGTTGGCCTAAAATTCAAACAAAATATATGCTTATATCAAATTAAAAGTTATATTTTAGGTGCAGGAGCGATGACTCAGAAATTAAAAACACCGGATGCTGTTCTAGATGACCTGGACTCAATTTCCAGTACCTGTATGTTGCTCACAATCATTTGCAACTCCAGTCACAAGGAAGCCAACATCTCCTCCTGGCCTCTGGGGGGCGCTACACACACATGGTGCACATGCATGCATACATATATACATACAGGCAAAACACCAAGCACACAGAAAAATGTAATAATTAAAAAAAACACTCCATTCTTTAAAAAAAGTTGCATTTTAGGAGCTGGGGAGATTACTCAGAGGTTAAGAGCTCTATCTGCTCTTTTAGAGGACCTACATTTGATTCTCTGTACCCAAATGATAGCTCCCAACTATCTCATGCCCTTTTCTGGCCTCTGGGAGCACTAGATATGCATGCGATTCATATACATAACAAATATCCATAAAATAATATACAATTGATTTCTAAAATTACATTTTAATAGCCAAAAGTGAAATGATGGTATCTTTCCAGTCTATAGATAAATTAGTACCAGGAGAAGAGATTCTTATGAATCTATGCCTTTGTGAGGCATATTCAATATAACACTGCAAAGAAGCAATTACAATACCAAAATCCTGTGTGTGTGAGAGAGACTGGAGCTGATAAGAAATGAGCATCTGTAAGGTTTGCGAAGATACCTACAGGGGTGTGCCACCGACGGTAGGTGTGCAGAATGTTTATCTGTTTGTCCGTTCATCTTCCTTTGAGAGGATAAACAACTAAACTAATTTGATTTTTCCAGATTTGCAAATTTTATAGTGAGCTGAGATCCTGAGGGAACTAACAACAGATGGATAGTTGTGTTGTTCTAATTTCAGCTACCTTGGGGCTTAGAAAGCTGCCGTTTTTTAAAAAGACAATCAATTTCTCACTTTAAGAAACACAGAAAAGCAGTGAATATGTCCAGAATTTGTTTTGAAGCATTGTTTAAATTAAAACACAGGTCTTTCCAACTTGCAGTAATTAAAGGGGGATTTTACAGTAGCAGCCATTGTTCTACCATCTAGAAGACACATGGGGACGAGGACACTTCCCAGCTCTAAAAGGAACCAGCAGTTTACTGTTATCACAATAATAAGTACCCAACAATCAGTCAACAGGAAGCCACTTTATTTCTGGCTTTAGTAGAAAGCTCTCGTGGATATCTGTCCAGCTGAGCCCTTTCAATAAGTTAAATTCACATCCAGGGTGTATCTGACCACAAGGTACATTCAGTGATTTCAACGTCTGAGATTTCACTCAGCACAATTCAGAAATATGTCAGGTGATAGGAAATACATGCCCATTACGTAATCAACCTCGTTATGTGTTTTGATAAGAAAAACACATCATCTTATTTTCATACTATTTATAAAACACATGAACCAGCAATGCAACATACATAAAGAGCTACTGAAAGCGGAGGTGGCTTAGCCTGAAGATCTGTCCACTTCAGTCAGAGGAGCCCACGTGTTCAGAATCTTCCATTCACTTCCTGCTTCAGGTGTCACTGCTAAACCCTGCTATGTTCTCAGGGAAGACTTATTTAAGACTTATTCAAAAATAATTACAATTTCCTTCACAAATTCGTGTCTTCAAAAATCTTCCCAATTTATGATTTCTCTCCTTTATGTCTCAGTTTCCTTGTTTTAAACATTACGAGCTTTCCCACTTCAGAGGGCTGTTCAAGGGTCACACAACACAATGTTAGAAGACCCTCAGAATACATCTAAGCTGAACGGAAGCTCAGGGGCTATCAGTTCCCTCTGGCTGACTCCATCTTTTCAGACCCCTTTCCTTTTCCTTCTTGTTGCCTTATAGCTTCTTTGACCTTTCTCTCAGTTTGTCGTTAGATGTAAACAATTACTACAGAATCATCTATGTGTTTATAAATATCACCTATTTGGACTTGTTATGAAATTAAATTCCTAAGAACAGAGACACTTATTGTTCAGGCTAGTTTTATGTCAACTTGACACACAAGCTATAGTCATCTGAGTGAGGGAGCCTCAACTGAGAAATGCTTCCATGAAACTAGGCTGCAGGCAAGCCTGTACAGCATTTTCTTAATGATTTGGGAGGGCCAGGCTCACCCCATTGTGGGTGGGGCAACCGATGGACTGTTGGTCCTAGATGTTACAAGAAAACAAGCTAAGAAATCTATGGGGGGCAAATCAGTAAGCAGTACTCCTCCATGGACTCTACATCAGTTCCTGCCTCCAGACTTCTTGGCTTGGTTCCTGACTCTGCTTCCCTCAATCGATGTGATTCAGGATATGTAAGCCAAATAAACTCTTCCCACCTCAAGGTGCTTTTTGTCATGGTATTTCATTATACCAGTAGAAACCCTAAGATACTTATACAACATCATATACAAGAGAGAAATGCCTTCTTTTTTTTTTTGCTGTATAGTCAGTGCATCCTCTCAGCAGTTCAGAACATTGAAGAGAGTCCTCCTTTCTCTCACATCCTATAGTCAGCCTATTGTTTGGTCCTGACATCCATATATTCACAATGTACTCAGCATCCAAATGCTTCTTCCTACCTCCACTACTGGGGCTCTCATGTGAGTCATCCTAACTTTTCATCTGGACCTCTCTGCTGTATCCCCTTTCCTCCTTTAGTCTTTTCTAATGCAGAAGCCATAGTAAATAAAATGCAAACCACACAAATACTCATAACAAATAACTAGAAAAGTGTTAATACACAGCTATAATATATGCTTGGTAAAAAATGAATATGCAGTTATCTGAAACAGGAGAAAGTTGGCAGCGGCATTAACAGCAGTATTCAATAAAAAAAAGTAAATAAACCCAAGTCATGGAGAGGAAGGGATGATGTCAGGAAAATTAAAAGAAGCAAAATAATATAAGAGTAAGGGTATCATACGAAGTTTAGACTCTAGTCAGTAGTCAGGGGAAGAAGTAGAGGAATGAACAGATCCAGATTTGCATGCCAAGGATCACCCTTACTGTGTGTACAGAATATCATTTTGCTGGGGGTGCTGGCACAAATGTCTTATGACTATCCTAGGGAAGCTTAGACAGGAGGCGAGCAAACACAAGGCCAGCTAGTTGCATTGTGAAACTCTGTCTCAAACAAAACACAACCCCAGAGACAACAATTTATGCGTTAAACAACCAGACTGAAAATTGAATAGCGCGCAAAGGGTCTTTGATACCCTAGGCAAGAGGCCATACTGGCCTTAATTCACATAAAGAAGAATAATGAGGAACAGAATGGAATAAGTTGCAGATGCAGTGGGGTATAGCAATAACACAGGAGTATTACTGGAAGGCAAATATCAATGCTGACTTCTCAGATTCCTACCTGGATACACCTCCTACCGAGATGGGACACATACAAAGACAGCATATGTCAATAGGTGCAAGGCAGTTATTGCTGACATGCTGAGGTTAGGAATGTCATGGTAGCCAGGCATCCAGCTAAAGCTCTTATTTAGCAACTAGAAGTATGACAACGAAGCTGACAAAAACAAAACCTCTGACTAGAAGATGGAAATTTTAAAATCATTAATTTATATAAGACAGGTAAACACAACTGTTTAATCTTATCTGAAATGAACCGTGAAGATTAGTACCTAATGAGAGTTTTCAGAAGCAGAAACTTAAGAGGAGGCAGAAAGTTTGTAAGTGATGGCTTACAAAGAAAACAGTGTTTTCCAGAAAGAAAAAAACAGGGAAATTGTCCATATGAATTCAGAGACTGTGACAGCATTCATGAGACCTGTACATGCTCAGGCAGACAAAATCCCATCACAGAGGGAGGGCAATAGGCATAAAGTCCTACCCTTCGCTAAGAAGTGATTGCCATTTGATAGCAAAGGGTAGAAAGGGTCAATTCCCTTTAACGGCGTAAACCTTTATAGGTCAAGTCTCAGACTATTTAAGAAACACAAATTAGACTCAATGTATTAAAAAATGGTGGGCTATGTATATCTGAGGGTAGTCAGGTGTGAATATGATCAAAATATAATATAGAAAAGAGTATTATTTTCTAAAGGGAAACTGAGGGACTGGAGAGATGGTTCAGTGGTTAAAAGCTCTTCCTGTTCTTGCAGAAGACCTTGGATTCGTTCCCAACACTCACATGGTAGCTTACACAAATTCTTAATTCCAATTCCAAGGTAGTGCCTCTTTTCTGCACAGATACACAGACAGATAGAAAACATAGACACACACCACATACATACATCCAGGCAAAACATATACACATGAAATGAAAATAATAATTATTTTATAAAAAGAAGCAAAAACTTAATGTGACTCGTCAATTCAAGGCAGGGTCTTCAGAAGGCTATTAGGATTAGATGAGAGAAAGAACACACACACACTGATTGATGTTAACCAAATGATATCACAGGGGGACCAAAAAAGCAAGAAGGCATCACCAGTTACATTTCTTTGATGTTGGGACAGAATAATGGGTCAAAATAAACTTTTGTTATAAGTTTCCCAGTCTTACAGCAGACAAACACACTAAGAAAATTAGCTGATGAGATCAGGGAGGGGCATATGATAAAATCAGAAGAGCAGGCAATGCTACCAAGAAAAAAGTTTGTACTGGAGACCAGAAGCACATGAAGGTCACAGCATTACCGGGTGTGAAGTGAGAGAACTTTCAGATGGGAAAGCTTACACATTATCAGCACTCGACAAACATGTCACTATAAAACAGCACCTACTCACAAGCTGAGCATCTTGAAAAACTCACAATATTTTAAAAGATACCTGTGTACTCCACTGAAGGGAAGTAGCATTCAGATGGGTTTTCAGTGAGATGAAGAACAAATTTTTCAAGTAGTTCTCCTAAAGCTGTAACAAACATGAGATAATTAGAATTTTAAAGGTCAAGAAAGAACAATGCATGACAGTGCATCCTGAAGTCACAGACTAGCACATGAAATTCTCCTGAGGAAGAGTGGAGGGAGGAGACACTGTGGTATGAGAGAAGTATTTTTTTTAAAAAAGTCACCTAAACTCCATAGTTCTGAGGAGTACAATTGAAAAGGCAGACTTCTATTAGTGGTATTCATGTTTCTTATTTCAGTTAAATTTTAATAACTTCTCTGTGAACTTATACAGTATATAACTATAAACAAATTATCCATCATACTCAAGATTACCTAACGATTACTTCAGAATTTGTTAAATGTTTTTAAGCAGTCACTAGGTTATCATAAGAAAAAATAGTGCACTCTAAGGCCAGGATTACTGCACAGCGCATGCCACTTTCAAATCTGTCATTTAATGCCTTTTATACTTGGCAGCTGATGGTATCTGTTTGAGGATCAGATCAAACAAAGCACGCACTATCTGACTTAGAAGTGACAAAATGATTCCTTTCTAGGCCGATGTGATAATATCACAGCGTCTGCATATATCCCATAAACAGATGCTCCAGGGGATTACAATTAATATGCAACCCAGAAGAATATTTTTGTTTCTCTAAAGAAGTCTATCTGCACAGCAGATGATTATTTAATGATGAAGCCAGTAATCTTGAGTCACACTTGAAAAGTTTGCCCTTCTCACACTTAGACTACTAACCAAGACCTTTATTAACTACATGGTTCCTACTTACATTGGAGCATATAATCTTCAAAGAAAAAAGAGTGTTCCACATGTAAAAACCATAAAACAAAACAGGAATGGTGTGTGGCTGTCAGTAACCGTAGAGAGCAAGTTATACATTTTGATGGCCAGAGATGAAGATGAAATGTTTTGATTCATTGAAATCTATTCATTATAAGATTTCAAAATGAAATAAGTATTTAAAAACATGAATTCAATAGCCATGGCTTAAGAAATAGTCCTGTGTACAGATTTGAGTTTGCAATTGCTTGGGCTGGTTCTATGTTTACAAACCCAGGCATAAATCTACCATATTTTTAAAACTGTTCAAATGACTTTCTTTTATGAATGCATATATAATATCCACAAGTGACAATTTTTAACATCTATGTATATAAACTTTTGAGATAGGACACTATGATGAAGTTCACATATAATTATTCTTAATTCATGGTTAGGACTAACAATCTAAAGTGCAATAAACACAGTAACAAATATTGCTTAGAAACATCATTTTCAATGGAAATGTCCATTTAAACCTTCGATTATAATTATCTTCATTGAGCTCAACTATATTTGCTATGTGCTATGTATTTAAGTATAATGTTTGAAATAATGAAAAAATCAAAGCATATTGTTAAGTAATTATTGGTGTGGATTCTGTATTCAAACCACGCATGTTTTCTTCAAACATGTGCTATTTTTGCACACAGGCTCATAAATCAATCCGCATGTTGCTTTGAACCTCACACCAGAAAGCACAATATTTACCTATGTGGGAGATATTAGATTCGCCACTGACACATGAGGTTGAGCAGGTTCAGGCCGGTTCAAAGGAGAGGAGAGAAAAGCACAAACCTGTATCTCTTGCTACAGTGGAAAGTGAGACAGGAGAGTCTGCTTTCTAATCCTCCAGCTACCAGGGAGCAACTTGAAAAAAATCTTATTTTGGTTTTTGTATTTTTCTTTTTAGAAATAACATACTCAAACTGCCAGCAAAATCTCCCCATACCAAAAAAGTATCAAAGATCACCAACATCCTAGCTTATTGGTGAAAGATTCTAAAACTGAGGGTGCAAGCAAACTACAGAATACTGTTTTGTTTAAAGTGTATATTAATCTTAAATGACAGATCTGAAATTTCTATAAAGGATTTTCAATTTTGGTCTTTGTACCTTTAATTATGCCTGTTCTCTGGGGTCAGAGCGTAGTTAAAAGACTCTAAGATTATATTTAATATAATCTTAAAAGAGCACAGGGGTTTTCTTAGACGAAAACTGAAGGCAGAAAATGAAGAGTATGTAGGTACTGGCTTCACTTATCTCTTGACTGTGCCCCACCCCAACCCTGATCCTACCATATGTTAATATTGCCCCAAACTCACATATAATAAGATCCCTACTCTTGTGGGATAATCTTTTTGTACACTGTGGAGATGTGTCTTTAAAGGAGCATTCTAATTGGTTTACTAAAGAGCTGAATGGCCAATAGGTAGGCAGGAGAGGACAGGCAGGACTTCCAGGGGGAGGGAGAGGAAGGTGAGAAAGAATCTGGGTATGCAGATTTGTAGTCTCAGAACAAATGGGATGGATCTACTGAGGAGAGGTAACCCAGGCACGTGGCAGAACGCAGACTTAATAAAAATGGGTTACTTAAGCTATAAGGGCTGGTTGAAACACGCCTAAGCTAAAGGATAAGCTTTCATAATTAAGAAGTCTCCATGTTATTTGGAGGCTGGTGATCCAAAGAGTCCAATAAGAAACCCTGCTACACCCCACCAAGTCTAAGGCTGCTATGGACAACTGGTCACAGCTGGGGGAGGGACATTAAGTTTTCTTCAGGAGAAGGGGAATCAGAGGGATGGGGAGGAGGCCAGCATAAGAAATTGGGAGGAAAAGGAGTGGTGGGAGAGGAATGGGAGACGGATTTGATCAAATATATTGTACAAATATTAGATAAAATATATTTTCAAAGACAAGAAACATCTGGGAAGTATGCAAGCCAGGAGAGCCGTGCTCTTATGATGAGACTTGCACCTTTATAAAGTGGCTACGGAGCAGCATGGCCCACTTCCATCAGGAGAGGAGGCAGTGAGCGCTCAGTCTCCGAAGCAGACAACGAGCCAATGCCAGTCACAAGGACCTGCCTGAACCCCGAACCCTGTCTTCCCCGCTTTCAAAACTGTGAGAAATAAATTTATGGTTTTAAAGTTACAGAAAACTAAGTCACCATCACCACAGCAACTGGTTCTGAAACAAGAACAATACAGTGTGTGCCAACATATAAGCGGCTGCTGGATTCACTGTGCAGACACACTTAGAAATGATTACATGACTGCTATTTCATCATAGCATATGAGACCTACATTAACAGTTCAGTTTTCTCCCTACTAAACTGCAGGGAGTGACCAGATATTTTGTTCCTCAGACCCTTGCATGTTAAAGAATGTATTCTTTTCCCTCAAATCTCTACTCCCCCAAATTAGAATTCTAATTTTGTAAGAACTAGACTATACAACTCTATCTACTTTTTTTAACACAAATTATTGTATGCAGAGCCATCCTGTGATTCTCAGTGTTTTCAAGTTGTTCATTTTCATCCTTTCAATTAAAAGTCTTTCCTATTTCCTGTAATTACACATTCACATGTAGTAGGAAGACCAGAAGGGAGAAAATGTCCTTTAGCCATGCTGTGGGGCAGACTTTCTTTAGATGAGATCATACTGATTTCTCTTCATTTCTGAGGGCAATTCAGTGTGCTGACTAAGGTTCCACTTCCAGCTGACCTCCAGCTGGCCTGAGAGGTCCACTGTCCTCTGCATTGCTTACCCTAAGTTGGAAAGGCACTAACTCTCCTGGCTTGCTTTTGAAGCTCTGATGTCATTATGTTTGACGTGGGCTTCCATGCGCTTCTCCACTCACGTACTTCTCAGGTCTTGTAAGAAGAACTAACTCTCTTAACAACCCAGTCATCATTTCTCTGAGACCTAAACAGGATGGTACCCTTACCCTGGCTCCTGCACGTTCACCGTACCTTTCTAACTGTCCAGCGGCCAACTCTCACCTTTGTGAATACCTCATCTCTTCTTCTAAATAAGGGACTTCAAGAGGCCAGCAGAGGCTGCTCTCTCAAATCCAGATTTAGGGTGAGACAGCCAACAAGCCAGCCCTGGGCAGAATGCAAAACACAGTTTGCTTTAATTTTACAATCATGTGGTTGGTTTTTCACCTCATGATTCTCAGGTTTAACAATTTCTGATGTGGAATTCCCCTCTGTATGCCGCGAATATGTTTTACTACCGTTGGTTAATAAAGAAGCTGCTTTGGCTTATAGCAGGGCAGAATACAGCCAGGCTGGAAGAGATACAGAGACAGGAGGCGGGGTCAGAGAGATGCCAAGTAGCTGCGAAGAAGAAAGATGCCAGAAGGATAAATAAAGTTTTGGTTCTGCAGCCAGAGAGAGCAGGGCTTTATCCATTCTATTTTCCTGTATCTATTGTCATTCTCAATCAGTCAGGCTAAGATATATGAATAGAAAGAAAACACAGAGAATTTACTTCCATGGATCCTAAGCAGATAGCTTGCCTTCTGTTTTCTATAGCTTTTTGTTTGTTTGTTTGTTTGTTTAATTCTGTATGTGGGATGCTCAGGGATGAAAAGAACAAACCATCTGACCCATCTTCCAAAAGTCAGGGTCATGTTTGAATCTGTTTTCACAGTTTTACTATGTAGATCCTTTAAAAACTAAAAGCCATTTCTGTCATATAAATCAGTCTGCCATATGGTTTTCTTCTTTTATTGTTACCTTCTTGGAAACTGTTTTTAGGGTAAGGCTACGAATTAAGCACAGGGCATTCTCCAAGGTAAGCAAGTGCTCTAGAAGTAAGATATTATATTACTCTTGTAGCCTTGAAATCTCATTAGAAAAGGCACTTTCAGGGCAAGTCTAATGACCAGAATTCAGTTCTCCAGACCCATATATTAGAAGGAGAGACCTGACTCCCACAAGTTCGCCTGGCTTCCACATGTATGTTATGTCAGTCACATATCCTACTCCTCCTACCCAATCATGCACAAATATATACATACATACATATATACACAGATACACACACAGGAATGCAATATATTTTTTAAACATAGAAATAATCACTGAATAATAAAATTACAAAAGAATTTTGTGCCCTTATTTTACTTATTTAAATAATTTAAACTTATTTAAAAGTCAGTATACCTGCAATCCTAGAGCTTTAGTTGCTCAGGCACCAGATTTTAGAGTTTGGGGTTAGTCTACATTACATAGCAATATCCTATCAAAAAAAATCATGTATTAAATAATAGCTATTCAGTTGCTGAATAAAAAGTACTTTAGTTATTAAGAGTATCTTGTGTAATAAGTTCTTAGGCTGTAAGTCATAAAAATTCAGAAATTTGAGATTTAAATATATGTGTGTGTATATGTTTATACATAAATACATAATATTAATATATATGGGTTGTGTTTATCATATACAACCAAGGTTTCCAATATTGACTATTAAATACATTGTATGAGTTTTGCAGTGACCAACTCAAACTGTAGTAAGCACACACAGGAATTTTAGTTATGAGCTAAGTCATCAATCAGTATCAATGAAAAATAGAAAAAATATGTGTAGGGAATATATTAAACTGTATAACAATTAGATCACTAACAAAAGATTAATGGGAGAGGCTGATTAGAAAATAATGAGGAAAATGGTGCTTTAATAGAGCTGACTCTAGAATATCAGATGCAAGAAGTTAGGAGTGCCACATTTAGGGTCGATTCAGTTTCAGAATCAATACCGCATCTGGGGTTGACCTGGAACTGGATTGCTCACAAGGCACAGACACTAAAACATTGGGTAGCAAAGCCAAAGGAACAGCAAGTCAGGTAATGTACTGAGACTCTCCTGACAATGATCTAGGGAAAAAAAAAAAAAACCACACCAAGAGAATTCTGGAATGGTTCGTATCCTAATGAATAAAAAGTCTAGTAGCAAAGGCCACATCTGAGATTCAACCAGCGAAGCAGAGCACCCCTGAGTTTCCTTCTGGCACTGGAGTGTTTATGCAAACGGAGGAAAGCACATGGAGTTACTGTGATTTTAAGACAGTCAAACAAACAAACAAACAAAAAATGTTCCAGAACAGTGTTGCTCTGTGTGTGGAAAGATTCAAACCAAGAGTAAGGCTGAAGAGGGGAAGAATCTGAGCTCTATTTTCTTAAACACTGACATTTCTGTGGGGTCAGGGGAGATCCTGGGCCATGTGAACCATCATTGCACCTAGGGGCTGGGAGGGCAGAAACACGCAGCTGTCCATCAACTTAGCTTCCTCCATCCTCTCAGTAGCTTAATGTCCAGAAGGACACCTACAAAGACAAGGAGCCCACATTCAAAACATGGAGAAGTTTTCTCCTTTAATCACTGGGAAGATGATCAGGTTTAATTAAATTCTGAATACTACTTATTAATAGATTCCTCTCCATTCCTTCGCCATTGCCAAAAAAGACAGTATCTGCCCATTGTGGGGAAGAGTATAGTCAACAAGCAGGTACTCAGACTTTTAACTACTTCTCCATTTGTCTTTCCCTTCTTTCACTTGGATCTTTTTATTCAAACGGAAATTTAAAACTAATCCATTCTCTCATAATTATGAACATGTTAACAAATGGATAGACTATTCATTGTGTATTACAAAGAATTACAGAAATGTCTTAAAGAAAAACTCAGAATAGGTTAACATACATAGGGTACTTTACAAAGCTTTAAATCTCCTAACTGTAGGTCACTCATATTTAGAACCCAAGCTATCCAAGACTGCAGGGGTAGACTATGTATGTGTGTAGAGTGATTTTGTGTGTGTGTGTGTGTGTGTGTGTGTGTGTGTGTGTAGAAAGTATATCAAGTGTTTTGTAAAGAGTTTACCTTCAAAACTGGGTCACCTCAGATACAGATAGTATATGTAGGGAGTGGAAGGAAACCCAAGTAAGGAAGTCCTGAGTGAATATGTATTGCTGACACTAGCACAGCCATGTTGAGGATTCCAAGGCCTCTCACCCATGGAAAACTGGCAAAGCCGTTATCCGTATGGGTGGTAAGACTTTTAGAGGTCCCAGTGTGAGTGTTGACGTACAAGTGACCAGGCTATGAAGAGTGAGAACTGCAGCTTTCTCTTCCTGGGTGTATACACCCTGACAGGGCTCACCTGCAGAGACTTCCTACTAAGATTAGCTAATCTTTCCCCATGTAGCGTACTAATAAACACACTGAAGTTCCTAGTTGTGGAATAACAGAACCGTATATTAGGTGTTTGTGTGTCACTCCCTCACTACCAAATTCCAGGGTCAGGACTCAAGCCGAGCAGGTTGTGGCAGGACTGGAAACAAGAGTGCTATGAGATACTGCGGTGACACAATTTATTCTTAAGCCAGTGTTTTTCTTGTCTATGTCTAACTGAAAAATACTGTCTCTGATAGAAAAAATGATAGCTATAAAATGGTGGCACAGTAAAGTGACACAAGGATCTTAAGATCAAGTTACTTGGATTCTCCTCTTGGCTCTTCTATTACAAACTAGGCTGCTACCTAAAACTATGAATTTCAGTTTCACCACTGATAAGATATAGACTACATAATAGAGTCACTGTGGAGCATACATGAGTCTTGTGCAAGTAGAGAGGAATGGATCTGTAACTGGAAGTAGCTTTCAGTAGGTGGACAAAGAATCAACAATGAATAACTGAGGAAGAAGATGTGGACAGTATTCTAGTTGCCAAAAAGGTCTCTTGTCTGTTGGGTTTATACATCCCATTCCAAAAAGATAATGGCTAGACAGGTGAGATTTCTCTTGTTTTTCTTAACAGAAACACTTAAAACTACATTTTGGAAGGTATTTAAACTGAACCATTTATTCCAAGCCACACCTCTCCTAATTTTCTATGTCTTTTGGGGTATGTGCAAAACCCACTGAGAAAGTCATTTTAAATATCTCTATTATACAATCAAGAGCTAATTATATACATATATATACATCCAAATCATTCATATATATATGCATACATACATATTCATATTGTGTGTGTGTATGTGTGTGTGTGTGTGTGTGTGTGGTTTGAGTGAAAATCATGTCCATAGGCTCATAGAGAGTGGCATTATTAGAGGTGTGGCCTTGTTGGAGTAGGTGTGGTCTTGGAGGAAGTACGTCACTTGGTGTGGGCTTTGAGGTTTTAGAAGTTTAAGCTAGGCCTAATGGCTCACCCTCTCTTCCTGCTGCCTGCAGATCCAAATGTAGAACTTTCAATTACTTCTCCAGACCCATCGGCCTGCACGCCACCATGCTTCCTGCCATGATGCCAATGAACTAAACTTCTGAACTTGTAAATAAGCCCCAATTAAATGTTTGCTTTTATAAGTTTAGCCATGGTCACGGTCATGGTGTCGCTTCACAGCAATGGAAACCCTAACTAAGATATTACACACACATACACACACACACACACACACACACACACAAGTATATATAGTATCATATATATGTATATATTTTAATAAAGATTATATCTATATTTTTTCAAGACAGAGTTTCTCTGCAGCTTTGGAGCCTGTCCTATAACTCCCTCTATAGACCATCCTGGCCTCAAACTCACAGAGATCCACCTGCCTCTACTTCCTGAGTGCTAAGACTAAAGACATGCACCACCACTGTGCAGCAATACTTTGTAAATCTTCAGG
>JAQHUG010000002.1:4249576-4287490 GCA_028555095.1 Dicrostonyx torquatus
AGGCAGGAGGTATAGGTGGGAAAACTAGATAAGAAGTAGAGGTGGGGCAATAAGAACAGGAGTATTCTGGAAAGAAGGAAGCTCTTTCAGCAGTCCTGCCCAGACCACGGAAGAAGCAAGATGTGACCTGCCCCACTGAAAAGGGTATCAAGTCATGTGGCTAACATAGATAAGAATAATGGATTGCCTGAGCTAATGGGTCAATCAGTTTTATAACTTATGGAGACCTCTGTGTGATTTTCTCTGGGACTAAACAGCTAGGGGACTGGGCAGGACATAAACCCCAACAAGTAGGCCCTCATGTTATAAATTGCACTAGGATAGTTCAGGTATATTCCAAGTATTAATAACTGATAACATATGCAATGTAATCTTTGCACTTAATGCTCCATGCTAATATACAAGTATGTATACATACAATATATACATGTTTATGCACATGGAGGTCATTCATCAATAGCTTTTATTTTTTCTGTTTACTGAGCTTTTTTAATTTTATTGATTTTTGTTGAGCTCTACATTTTTCTCTGCTCTCCACCCTGCCTCTCTCCTCCCCTTCAGCCCTCTCCCAAGGTCCCCATGCTCCCAATTTACTCAGGAGATCTTCATCAATAGCTTTTAAATGGCCACTTAGATTTTAATAATGCTGCATTGAAATGTTCATAAACTGAACTAGGAGAACTAAATAATGTCTCCAAATTCGTATTTATAGAGATGAATCATCTTACAGCTTATACCCATGCCAAGAAGCTAACAGGAGACAATTTAACCTATGAGGAGAGGCTAACGATAGCAAGTAGGATAAATCTAGAATCTGGGAGATAAATGAGGGTAATTTTATCATGTGCGCATAACTGACATGAATTTTTTTCAACAATAAAATAACATCTTAGAAATTGGTGTGGAGCCGATGACTAACATCACACCTGTCAAAATCAATGAGTCATTCCCTGTGAATCAGAAAGCCAAGTGCAAAACAAATGACTCCTGCTACTAAAAGGACTTTCTGCTTAAAGCATGATTAACTTGAGCACAATATTACAGAGTTAATGTTTACTTAACTGTTTCAATCACGCAAGTTCTGATTTATACCTTTTAGAGCATGAACTTGGCTCCATTTTTGTCATTAATTTCAGGAACTATAATCACTAAACTCATGTCTGAGAAAAAACTAGACATAATTTTCAGTTCTTTTGGCACTGCTTTCCACCCTCATCTACAATTGTGGCACAGATATTAGGAGTATCAGAGCGATATACAGAAAATATGAACTTAATATATTTTTGCAAAATCTCTTCCTGGAGTATCTTCACATCAGTGCTGCTTAGATCATTTTCTTCTTAATAAAAATCATGGCAAGTTCAGGATAGTGCTTCTAGGACAATACAGCAGGTACAGTGCCGTGAACTAATATTTGGCTCAAACACTTGTGTTATTCACAACCAGAAATACAATACAAACAATTTCCAATCATGTGGGAAAATAAGAAGCAAAATGATGCTAAAATAGTACCATACTTCTTAAAACAAAGCATGTGCCAGGAGGGCTGTCAGCATCCAGGCACACCATGGCCCTGCCCCTCGGGAACCTGCCAGTGCTTCACCCCTCTGCACGTGGCAAGCAGTACCCTGACTTTACACAGGTGCAAAGGTCCCTTTAAAAGACAAGCTCTGCCCACCCACACTGTCTCTTCCCATTGCTCTTCTGAAGAGGCAAGCAGGTCTTTGCCTCTCTCTGTATCTCTCCCTCTGTCTCTTCCTTACCCTTTACCTTCTCTCAATAAACTCCACACTCAAACTCTGTCTGCATGGCGTATTTATCTTTTACCTGTTTGGGGATCCACTAAAGATCCCACCTTGTGCCGTTTTATAACAAGGGCTATGACAAAGCCACAAGCCTTTCAGCTATAAGAGAAAGACTCTGCATACAAGAGTAACCCGATCCAGCGTTTCAGAAGCATCATTCAAGCTGCTGTGTGAGAACAGACTGAACAGAGTCAGGCAGGCTGAGGCAAGAGATGTTGTATTTTAGATCTGCAGTCAAGAAGACTTGCTGTCAGATTACTTGTGGGGCTTAAAGGAAGGGAAAACTCCAAAATAGCCTGTAGGCTTATTGCCTGAAAAAATGGAGGCACAAAAGTTACCATTTCTGACATGGGGAAGAATATCAAAGGAACAGATTTTAAGAGAGTGTCAGGAATTGATCACTGTCATGTTAAGTCTGATGCGCTTACCAACCTTCCTAGAGAGATGTCACGAAAACACAGGAGCCCAAAACTTAAAGTGGAGATAAGAGCCAGAGATGTCAATCTGACAGTCACTGGCACACTAGACAGGATCTCGGTGACAACACAAATAAAGAACCACATGACAGAAAAATGGCTAGTAAACTTGAAGCCCACTAAATGAGTCCCAGACTACAGCAAAGTTTAAAAGTTTAAGAGATAAAGATAAAGTTTTTTAAAAATGATATAAAGACATACTTACCGTAAATTCAAAAAGAAAACTGAACAGATAAATTTTCCAGAAGACAAGTCAAGTAAATAATGTTTCAAAAGAAGAAAGGGCAGCAGAGTGTGTGTGGGGGGGGGGTACTGGAAGGAGGAGAAGGGAGAGGGCAGGGTTTCCTGTGTCAAATAATGCTATTGCTAGGTCAAAATAGGATGAGGATTAAGCTGAGGACGACACCAAGATGGAGTGCTAGGGAGAAAGTGTAATGATCAGCTCACAGCTGCATCCAGCAGAAAACAGCATAACGTATAGAGCTAAAAACTTCTGCAATAAAATGAAGGTTGGAAATGGGATTGCAAACTTAAGAATGGGAGAGTTGGGACTTGGGAAATAGCTCAGTCAGTAAAGTGCTTGCCTTCCAAGCCCAAAGACCTGAGTGTAATCTGCAGAATCCACATCAAAGAGCTGGGCATGGTGGCAGGCTTGTAATTCCAGCATCTAGAAGGCAAAGTCAGTGGGATGACGGGAGCTTTTAGGCCAGGCAGTGTAAGCTACTTGGCAAGTTCCAGGCTATTGAGACCCTGCCCCTCACCCCTCCCATGCAAACATTTACAGTGGCATACACAAGAACAGGAACACACACACATACAAGTTTAGATAGATAGACAGACAGACAGACAGATATATAAGCAGTATTCCCTTTGGCCTATGGGAGTTTAGGCTTTAAAAAAAAACAAACAAAAAAAAAACCCCAAGTTTTGCCACTGTGACAACATGGGTCAACCTCTGGAACTTTATGCTTAGTAAAGTAAGCCAGGCAAGGAAAGATAGATACTGTCTGACCTCATTTAGTTGTAAAATTTAAAAATTTTGAACTCTTAGATGCAAACTGGTGAATAATGGTTATGGGGGCTAGAGGACAAGAGTCAAAAGGTAAAAATTCAGTTGCAGCAAAGCTCAGGAGATCTGTCTGTTGCTTGAAAATCAGTACTGGAGGTGTGTCCCTGGAAACCATGGCCACTACAGCTTACCTCCCTCTATGTCCCATCCTCCAATTCCAATGCCCCAGTCTTATCCCCAGCTTGGTAGCAGGTCACCTGCTGCACTCTCTGCCCCATTCCAAAGGTACTAAACAGACCATCTTCTACAGCCTTTCTTTTGTCCCACATCTTTCTGTTCTGCAAATTTGTCTCACCTGCCAACACTCAAAGCAGTCTCTCCCTGGAAACCCGCCAGCCATGCAGACCAGGGAATCACACTGGCAATCTTCACTCTCACACCTATCCTCAATTCCAATTTCCCCTTATTACTGTCACCCCTAGCCCTGCAGCAGACCACCTGCAGTGTCCTGCATTGCTAGCCCTGCAGCAGAGCACCTGCGGTGTCCTGCATTGCTAGCCCTGCAGCAGAGTACCTGTGGTGTCCTGCATTGCTAGCCCTGTATGACCACTTGTGGTGTCCTGCATTGCCTCTCTTCCTCCACTCCCTGTGGACTCCCCAGATTGTCCCTGCAGCCCCAATGTTCCACCATCCTATAGACCCTTTTAGCACTCTGCCTTCTAGCCAACCCCCATTACTGCCAGTCAGTTCGTAATACCTAGAACTGAGAGGGGGTGAGAGAAAACTCTTAAACACTTTTAATGGAAATGTAAACTGGTACAGACACTATAGAAATCAGTATGGAGGTGCCTCTAAACTACAAACATAGCTACCATAGGATCCAGCTATACTATTCCTGAGTCTAAGTCTGCATATTACTGACTTAGATACTGTACATCCATTTTTACCACAGCAATATTCACAAAAGCCAAAGTATAGAAGATACATACCCACCAATAGAGAATATATACACAATGGAGTTTTACTTAACCACAAAGAGAAACAAAACTAGGTCATTTACCTAGAAGAGGAGATCATCATGGTAAGTGAAATATACCAAACAAGAGAACAAGTATCTTGTTTAATCTTATATGTAGAATTTAGCTTTTTAAAAAAAAGACAAGGACATAAAGAAAAAGCTATTGGGAAGGGGTAGGAGACCAGAATGGGGGATGGCCATAAGAGAAAGCAAGGGAAGGGATGAAAACTATCACAGCACATAATAGATATTTATGAATATATCCTAATGAAAGTGATTATGTCGTACAATTAATACACATTTATAAAACCGGCGGCAATTATAGGCGCATACTGATGAAGGCTGGAGGGTGAACTCCATCCAACTAGGCTGTAGATGTTGAAGGTCATCATACGGTCCTCCTGAAAATTAGAACATATTCACACATATGTGTATTGGGTGTATATTTATCTTTCTTTGTCTGGCTTATTTTACTCAACATCACAGGCGTGCGCATGTGCACACACACACACACACACACACACACACAATTTATCGTAAGAATTGGTTCAGGAAATTATGTATGCATTGTAGGTTCACAAGATGTAGATCTTAAAAAGAGAGAAAACAAAGAACTGTAAGGAGAACTATCACTGAGGGGAAGCAAGGAGGATGTGGAATTGGCTTTTGCAAATGAGCTAAGGCAGTTCCTTCCCAGTCCTGACTGGAGGCCTGAACGGGCATATGGGCAGTCAAAGGAGCTGATATGCAATAGTACCACATAGATGCTCTCTATCATTTCTATTACAGCAAAGGGAAAAGAGTGATGATTATATAAGGAAGGATGGCAAATGGGAAGGTAGAAGAAGAGAAGAGTTTGGAGAACACTCTTCTAAAAGAAGAGGAAAGTAAGCTGACCTGGAAACACCCACCTCGGCCCAGCCCCTTCAGGACAGAACAGGAATCCATCCTTGCTCTTGTATAAATCACTTCTGAACACAGTAAATACACTTCCATGAGGACCAGTTCCTAGGAACTGATGGATGTTGTCCTCTTCTTTAATGGTTGCTGTCTGTGAAGCTATGGCTACGCTGCTCAGCAACTGCAACCCTGCCATTACCAACAGCTGCTAGGCTGCTAGAGCCACAGCCTGCAGAAATTCTGTTCCTTCAGGCACCAACTCTTTGAAAGCTACTAAGAGAATTTATCCAGATCTCTGTCTCACTAGAGAACTCAAGATTTCATGGTTGAGGTAGAATCCTGCCTCCCAGAGAGGCTGAATAGCAAGCAGCTCAAGCAGCTCACCTCCTCTTATCTCCCAAGAAGTACTTGTGCTTTTTTTTTTTTTTTTGCCCCTCCTTATAAACCCTTCTCCACCTGGCTCCTCCCTTCAACTTCCTGCCAGCTAGTCACTGCGGCAGCCTCTGGACCGCAGGTGAATTTTATTTAATCAAACACATGTTTGCATCATTAAACAAGTGTTCCACAGCATAAACTAAAGTAATACACCTTAAAATAATATTGTACAACGGAAGGACATTTTTAGCCTTGGGAAATACCCATTCATACTACAATTTTTGTTTTCATTTCCCTTGTTCAGGTTCCCAAAATATTTTGAAGAAACAAATTAATAAAGGTGGAAATCAGCTAATAAAACTGACAATGACTCTGTTATTCAGAAACATTGTAAAGAAATGCTTTCTCCAATGAAACTTAGCAAAGGAAACAGTGTTGTATTATGTCAAGAAAAACTGACCAAGAAATGGTTGAGGTACTAAAACAAATACGGATATTGTTGCATTATTTATAACTGATGTCATTTATAATTCCAAGGTAAGCTCCTTGTGCTCAGTACTCATGAAACATACATTAGAAAAACAAGCAAGTAGGGTAACAAATGTTGAAACTTAAAAGATGAAAGATATGGTATAGACACTCTGATGGAAAGACTCGGAGCTGAGTAGATAGGAAGATGAGAGCAAACACTTGAAAATGGCCTGGGTTCACTGCAGGATGGGAGTAAGTATGAAAACTCACTGCAGGATGGGAGTAAGTATGAAAACATTCAAAGAAAGAACCTCTTCCTGAAAAAGATGTAATATTACTCCCAAGTCTCTGAAAAAGTGATAGATTTTGTCATGCAAGAATGAAACAACAAAGCCCACATTTTAAAGTACATTAAGTGACTGTGAAATCAATCTCTTACACATGATTTCTTTCCACTGTAAGCTTGACAGGATAATAAAGGAAAGGATGGTGATGTGAGAATTGACTTCTAAACTCTATGAACAGTTTAACAGTGGACCCTCACAATCATGTAGGAATTCTTTGGCCTGGGAACTCTTAGCAGAGTCCCTGGCTGTGTGTGATGCGATCCTACATTGAACCTGGTTCCTCTGTATGAGTCTCCCCTCCTCCCACTGTTGATTTCACATTCACAATTCACACACAGCTCAAACTCCCAGTTCCTTGAGTTGAACTTGCTCCTTTCCGTCTTCCTGATGGCCCCTCTTCTAAAACTGTTGTTCTATTGCTCAGAAGATGATGATGAAAGCCATATTGCTCTTTTTACACAAGATGTTGTTTGGCTTATATACTTTCCCAGCATGTTGTAAGAGGCAGGGTGGCTGTGTTCCTGGCACCTGAGAGGAACGTGGGGCGCCAACTGTTGTAAGGAGGGGGCAGCTATGTCCCGCCGCCGAGAAGTGGGGCCGTTTTCCCGGCGCCTGGCTCCCAGCCACCAGCTAGCTTATGCCCATACAACAATTATATTCATTTAAATACTGCCTTGCCCATTATCTCTAGCCTTTTCTTGGCTCTTGCATCTTAAACTAACCCATTATAAAAAGTCTGTATGTCACCATGAGGTGGTGACTTACCGGACAATTCTAAGATATGTCCATCTTGGGAAGGAGAATCATGGCCTCTGCCCTCTTCCTTTCTTCCCCAGCCTTCTGTTCTCTTTTCCCTGCCTATCTAAGTCCTGCCCTATCAAAAGGCCAAGGCAGCTTCTTTATTAACCAATGAAAGCAAAGAAATACAGAAGAACCCTCCTACAACCACCAGCAAGCTAATTTGTCTATTTTACTCATGTCACACTGAATAGCTAAACAACTATGCTATCTATTAATGACGATTGTCCCAAAGGTGGATAAAATACTTCCCAGTAAAACTCAGATCTTAAGTATGCAGGGTTTATATTAACAGAACGGTCATTTAAAAAATACCCTGTGAATAAAGAAAACTCCTACATGGACAGAATTTAACTCATCAGGAGCTACTACTGGTTCAGTTTTCTAACAAAACAAGTTTGAAAGATGTGTTTATTTTATGTGTATGAGCGTTTTGCTTTCATGTACCACATGTGTGTCAAATGTCCTGGAAGCCAGCAGTGGGAGCCAGAGACCACAGACCTAAAGTTACAGATGGTTGTGAACCACCCTGTGGGTGCTGGAAAATGAACCGGTCCTCTGCAAGACCAACAGATGCTCTTAACTTCTAGCCATCACTGCAATAACTACTAATTCGGGCTTAAACAAAACATCTATTGCTACTGAGCAGACTTGTTAGACCTTTGCTGCAAGTAATACTTGTTTACCATCATACAGATACTAATTAAACAAACAACAGGAGGTAAACACTAAGAGGGAATGGACAGAAATGTTGTCCTCCACACACGCTGAATGAAAATCCACACTTACTGTCCTTACAGTCTCCTTCTGAAATTATAAAGAGAACACTGGAATATCATTTGGTAGAAAAGATTTACCTTGCTTCATATCAGCACTTCGTGGAACTGCTGACAGATAGCAGTGTGGCAGTGGATACGATGAAAACATTGGCCAAGGATATGGGTCATCCCCCTAAAAACACAACAACATATGAAACTTTAGGAGGGTTAAGATACTGAACTTCCATACTTTCTGGAATATTGTTCATTTAAATTGACATTTTTGTTCATACTTTTTTGTCCAATTATCAAGTTTTTTGCTACTATAATCCACTATTCCCAAAAGGCAATAAGCAAATGTAATAAAAATTTTAAATAAGCTGGACTACGATAATTTATTCTTGTGATTTGAACTTATAATGATGAATTTACTTTTTTCATGAAAGGGAAAATATAATCTTCAAAAGGCATTCCCCCACCCCAAAACTATTTTTCTTCTGCCAATCATTTCTAGCTCCTCTTTTCCAGGGTGGCAGTAACAGAAAGGAAGTTCTTAACAGCTACACTCCATAAAGACCCCACATCTTCGTACTGAAAAACATAAATAACGCAAGAGTGAAGGGTCAGGAAAGAGAAAGACTTCAGAACTCAAATACTCAAGGACACTCAGAAGAATGACAAGTCTGTGATAAAACAATAATCTACTGCTCCTGGACACTCAACAGCAACTCATGAGCTCTTGAAGACATCAATCACTACTATTTCATTTTGAATGTGTTCAGGTGTTTCCTAAGTTTGTCAAGCAACAAAAATTGAACCCTGGTATGTAGAAACTCGGAAAATGTTGTTTAGTGCCACTTCAGTTGCATATTTCACTTTAAAACATGTCAACACTTTGCACTCACCTTCTCAAGTATCCTTGGAGGTAAAATCCGCTCCAAGGGTCCACCAATGAGATTAATCCTTACAAGAACATGATTTCTCTCAACTGATAAACCATCAATTATAAAGTCCCTGAAAGAGAAGATGCATCAATTTTGCTGGCTCCTTAATTGAATATGGTTTGATTTTTAAATCATGTCGCTACATTGCAAAGAGTAAAAAAAAAAAAAAAGACAGCAAAACAAACAGAAACAAAAGGTATCTACAAAACACATTGGTCACCAGAATATTTACAATACAGAAGACACCAGTTCTTCTTTTATATCATCAATTTTCATTGCTTCAAAAAAATACTAAGACAAAGGGTATTTCCTTAATGAATAATCCTGTGCTTGCAAAAACAAGATTAGGACATGCATTATTTCTGAAGTAACATAACCATCTTTAGAAAAGCTCCTGCTAGACTGGAGAGGTGGCTCAGTCACTGAAGACTAAGACTGTAACTAAGGCGACACAAGTTTCTCTGTGATCTAGAGTCAGTGCCCAAGTCCACAGCACACAAGTTGCTAAAGAGCAGTTTCATTTCTAATGCTGCTCTTTTCCTTCCATATCAAATCTCAACACCAAATGAAATGGCCTGGGAAGGAAGGAGGTGAACTACTATGTTCTAAATTACAGACACGAGAGCAATGGCAGATGTTGAACATGTATTCTATAAATGTCAGCCAAACTGAGGTAATGGCAACTGTGATTTATTAGTAGGAAAATAAAAATGATCAAAACCTCACTTGACAAATAATTATAATGTGTGACTATAAGCTGACATAATTAGGAAACTGGGGACAGAATGACTCTAAGAGAGATAGAAAATCAAGCATTTTTACTCAAAGGGTCACTGTACGAAGTGATGTTAATTTAAAATTGGAAAGACTTTGTGAAAACAAAAGAAAAAGTCCTCAGACAAAAGAAACAAATGACAAATGTAGCACTCTCCAAAAACATACATCATTATCTTCCTGGGACATTCATGCTTAAATGGCTTTTTACTCTGTCATTTAAATGTTGTAATTCAGACAATATAAAAATTATCCAAAAAATCAGTTTCAAATCATTTGTAAGGCAAACTGCTAATAGTATCAGTCCAATGCACCTTTTGTTTTATTTCCTGACCTGTGGTTCTCGGAGGTCTCAAAGGTATTTTCTTCCTGAGCATGTAGTAACACGTTGGATACTTGATACTGAGACTCCAATAAGAGAAGAGCATCCAGATCACAGCATACCACACTTAACAACCTACATGAGAAGAACAGTAGTAATCTTGTGAAGTACAGTGTGGACATTCTTAAGATTTCAAAGTAATACCTGAGCCTTGAGATCCCAATCTCATAAGAATGTCTACACAGTTATGTTAAGTTTGTTTTTATTTTCAGACAATATCACTCTATAGCCCAAGTTAGCCTGGAATTCATTCTGCAGCATAAGATGGAAGACGGTCTCCTAGTCAGGTGGTGGTGGTACACACCTTTAACCCCAGCACTTGGGAAGCAGAGGTAGGAGGATCTCTGTGAATTCGAGGCCAGCCTGGTCTACAAGAGCTAGTTCCAGTGCAGGCTCCAAAGCCACAGAGAAACCCTGTCTCGAAAATAAATAAATAAATAAGATGGTCTCAGATATGCAGCAATCCTCCTGCCTCATCTTTGTAAGTGGTGGAATTATAGGCAATAGCTACCACACTGAACTCTCAGATATATTTTTAAATAATTAGACTTGTAATATCTGCTTCAGAAGTTATTTTTAATTTTTAATCCAGACATTTCAAACTTGCATCAATAACATCATGAATATAAAAATATTCTTCTTAGCCAGGCTCATGGTGGGCACCTGTAATCCTGTGCCCAGGAGGCTGAGACAGGAAGATTGGCATAAATTCAAGGCCAGTTAAGAATATAAAAGATCCTGTCTAAAAAAAAAGAGCAAAAGCAACAAATACAGTTCAATCTTCTCAACTGTTACTTAAAGATTCATCAGGGAATGTTAATGAACCCATTCAAACTACAAATTACCATAAAGTTCCTCTTAATAATTAATTATAGAAGGAATGATGAAACATTAATTTTACCACTAATCTAAAAAATGGCAGTATTAAAGTGGCAATATCAAAATTGATGTTATGGAAATGAAAAGCTTAGAATACAAGATGGAAATCTCAGAAATCAGTGTCTCAATCAACCCACATCAGAGAAACTTCCTCTTTCAATAGATGAGAATCAACACAGAGACCTACAACTGGACCAAGTTCAGAGAGTGAGAGACTTTGGAGCACTCAATTCTAAATGGATGTCTTCATAAAATCATTCGCCTCAAGGCTCAGGGATCTATGGAAAATAGGAGGCAGAAATTCTGTAAGAGCCATTGGTGATAGATAACTCCAAGGCCTCATCAGGACCAATGGTGCACACATGAACTCACAGAGACTGCAGCAGCATGCACAAGACCAGCAGAGGTTCAAGCCAGACAGGGACCCAGCACTGAGATGAGAAAGTAGACAAGGATTCCCACCCCCAACCAAGAAGTTACCTGCAATTGATATGAGCAAAGGGGAAATCAGTTTTCTCTGATGATGTGTCACTGGGTATATCAACCACACTTCAAGGCAGGCCTCATGCCCAGGAGGAGTTGGCCAACACAAAATAGACTCCATGTTTTATTGTATGCTTTTTACATTTTTTGTTTCTGTTTAGTTTTTCTGTTTTTATTTTGTTTGTTTTGTCTTATTGGTTGTTGGTTTTAGTTTATCTGTTTTGGATCTTTGGCTTTTGAGGTGAGGAAGAGATGAAGAGTTAGAACATAAAGTTGATTGTGTAGAGAGGTGGGAGAGATCTGAAAGGATGTGGAAAAAAGGAAAGAATATATACCAGAATCCCATGGTCCTGGGAGGGATACCTACTTAATGAGTTTTTGGCCAGATAGATACCCAAAGTTTCCCAAAATAATACAGAATACTGATGTATTATGACTAGTATGTGGAGGTTCACTTAACTATCACTACCTTTCATATCTTTAGAAATCATAAGGATTTAGATTTTGGCACAACTACAGGTTTTACCTGTTCAAAGCATACATAAATAAATAAAGATTTTTTATAAAAAATAGCCATTTGATGACACTGTCTAGATCCTGGCTACATTATTTCAAAAGATATATAAAACCAAAGCAAAATCCACCTCAACAATATAGAAAGAGGTTCTGCTCAGTTTACAGAAGTCAAAAGATGAACCGCTGCTACCGTTTAGATTCGGTGCAGACGGAAGCCAGGGGAAAACCAGACATCTAGTTAATTAAAGTCTGCTGCTCAAAACCAAAATCACAGAGGAAGGAGGAAAAGAGTACACAACATACAGTTTTAAACACAAAACAAGATCAAGATCAGCCAATGGCAGTTAGAAAAAAACAGTACATACAGCAGTGGGGAAAGGGCTCTTCTCTTGAGGACCTGAGTTAAAACCCTGGAGCCTATGTAAAAACTAAAAACAAACAAACACACAAAAAAAGACAGCGGTTGTGCCAACAACGTGGTAGGGCCTGGAGAGAGAACTAGAACAACACTCTTGTAAAACCCTTGAGAGAAGCTTCATTAGAAGAGCTGTCATGTATAACACGACAGGCAGCCTGGAGAAGAAAGAAAACCTTCAGTGAAATCCCCCAAACTTTCCACCTTTACAGCTGTCATAGGATGGCAGTAAACTCTCCATCGCATGATCTGATCTGTCACAGCCTTTATGCCAAGAAGCTGGGCACAGGGTAAGACCATAAATTTATTGTACATATACAGAGGTTAGGGGAAGCTGGGTTTGTATTCCTATCCCACCCATAAACCTCTTTACAGAAGAGGCCTGTCAGCTGCAGAGCAGTGTGGCTGAGGGGCAGGTAGAAGAGGGTTTGTAATCTAACTAAGCCATGGGAATTCGTACTGGTCTGAAGACATCATGTAAAAAGAATAATCAAGAATGATGGAAAATTTCTAGGTCAAACAAGCAATGGGAACTTTTCATCAACAAATAACACACACACACACCAAAATAAAAAGATTTATACAGAAACTAGCCAACTTCTTTCTTCTCCTCGCCTACTAAATCACTGAATAGATGATAAAAGTGACCATCACTGGCTCTCTAAATTAATATTTAATATGAGAGGGGTCCTGGTGGGCCATGAGGTAATTTGTGTAAACTGGAGAAACTCTATTTATGAACAAATTCATAACTGAACCAACTCATTAGACGATGAAGAATTAAGACCAACAGATGATGATTTTTTTAAATCATCCAAACACCAGTAATAGTTGAAAGTTAAAAAATTTAACTGCACAATAAATCAAAAGAATGCCATACTCAACCAAATACAGTCCACGAGGAGAAAATAGCAAATGTATTATTAAAGTCTGCCTTGATGTAATTCATGACATGAATATGCAACTGAGCAAAATTATGCCATCATTTGACAACATTCCCATTAGGGTCACAAGAAGACAACAGTCCACTCTCCCCAGTTTTAAGAAAAGTGGAGAGTTTTATTCTTGTCAAAGGTATAAGAATTTACAAACAAGAACATTTTGCTGTGAAATATCAATGAGGTAATACTGGTGGCCTAGGGCAGGCTCTGCTAAGTCAGGATACCCCAGATTCTGACAAGATCTATCAACCTTCTGCCAAATCCAGCTGAAGGTGGATAAGAAAGCCTTGCGAAAGGTAGATGGGCATGAATATTCCCCGCCACTCCCATTTAACACTGAAAGCAGGACTGTGCATCCACAAGACAGAAGATAAAGTTAAATGCAAAGAAATTCAAGGCAGCTCATAGCTGCACCTTTCCTTCCATCTATGGCAAGGAACCTAATGGCTGACTTATAAAAAGACAGAGGCCATGCCTGATGCACCCATGGAGCTTGATTTATTAATTCTATCTGACAGGTAAACACCTAGATAAGAGGCACAGAATAGCTATGGCAACCCAAGGACAAAATCTTGAGCTCCCTAGAACATGAGATCTTTGCATTGATTTTTAAATTGTTTACTTAATTTCTGAGCATGATTTTATCGATGATAAGTTCATGTCCAAGTATCATGTAAAATAATCATCTGTATGTTCTCTCTATTTGTATACATCCATAGTCTCAATATTGTACTGGTGTGTGCCTTTCAGTGTGTGTTATCTTCAAGAACATACAGACAAACTGCAATCATCAGATGTTGCCTGTGTGCTTATGGAGACTTGACAAATAAAGCACAGAAATTATTAACAATGTTTTAACTTCCTAACATAGGCAACAGGCATTTAATGTTATTTAGAGAAGAGGTAAGTAGTCTTACTTGATTATAAGGGTGCGTTCACAGTCTGGATGCTCCTTGCGTACTACTCATCATTTCCAAACTTAGTTTCACCAACTATAGCCTGGTGAGTTACAGAAATGGTAAGGTCTTGACTGATGAGTTACAGAAACTAAAAGGTCTTGAAAGAAGGCTGGAAAATAGAGCAATGGGCAGATACATCTAAAACAGCAAAGTACAAACGTGGCTGCTACAACAGAGGAGGAGAAATGGATCGCTGTCGGATATCAACTAATGTGATCTGAAAAGAACCTCGAGATGGCAACAAGCCAACAAAGAACAAAAGAAGGGCAAGTCACAGCGCTATGAGGGAAAAGTGTCCCAGTCAAAAGAGCATACGGCTTAAACAAAGACCCTATGTGTGGAGCATTTCTAGCTCAATGGAACAAAGCTAAAGGGGCCAAAGTGGGCAAAGTGGAACAAAAAAGGTAAGGAAATGAGAGGAGGCCAAAGGAATAGTAGAGCTCCAGATATCTATATAACATCAGTAACCATGATAGTTCCAGACTTTATTGTAACCCATGTGTGAAATTCTAAAACAAAGAAAGAATTAAAATAAAAATATAAGAGGTATACAGGATTCGAAACACCCCTAACACAAATAAATGATACATGGTTCAAGATGGACACAGCAATTTCCCTGATCTGACATTATACACTGTACATTGCATAACGCATTAAAATACACACATTACCCCATAAATATGTGTATGTACAAAATGTAGAATATTTAACATATATAAATAAGTATATATATAAACAATATGCGTTATCTGCAAAAAATGTATGAAACTACAATTATAAGGTAGAAATAACTCTGGTTGCTATTACAGAATAGTATGAAATCAGTTAATATTATATTATCATAATTTAGATAAGACAGTGTTTTAAAGTAGGATACTGTAAGGGTTAACGTAATGAAAGAGTATCTTTCATAGATGGGTCTCATTATTCCCATGATGCTCTTCAGTTGAGTGCAGAGAGCACCTGTAATCTCCCTCTAACTAGCTGAGTATGTTAGAGAGAGTTGGCCAAATATTCTGAGTGGTATGATGTGATACAGAGTTACATGGGTTAGGACCTGTCCCCTATACATTCTACCTGACCATCAGTCATGCCGCAATTGGTTTGGTTGTTAGATCAATTGTCAGGTATCATAGTACCTGTGTTGAAGCACCACTTCCAGAGTAGCTTAACTGTGGTCACTCATCACAGTTCACCTCAGCAGACAGGTACAATATCTGATCTGACATTATTATAAGAATGGTCAGAGAGGCACAATGGCGTATTTCCCGAGAAAGATAGCATTCAAATAAATCTTAAAGTATACAATTAAGCCGGGCAGTGGTGGCACACGCCTTTAATCCCAGCACTCGGGAGGCAGAGGCAGGCAGATCTTTGTGAGTTCGATACCAGCCTGGTCTACAAGAGCTAGTTCCAGCGCAGGCTCCAAAGCTACAGAGAAACCCTGTCTCAAAAAACCAAAAAGAAAAAAAAAAGTATACAAATAAAATTACTCAATCTTATTACTGTTAATCTCTTATCATTAATTTATAAATAAAATATTTATCATAGCATAAAAAGTACAGTATGTATAGACTTTACTACACATTCTGGCATGTAGCCCCTGAGAATAGAAGGAAGGAACCACAGTAGAAACTCCAAGGTCAGTACATAAGCAACTAAAAGATTGATTCTGTCATTCAGTTGATAAGAAAAAATCAACTAGAAATTAGAGGGGAAATTTTACACACACACACACACACTTATATACACATTTTAATTTTGCAGATAACTCATGTATGTAAGTGTGTGTGTGTGTGTGTGTGTGTGTGTGTGTGTGTATATACGTGCTTATATCTACATATAGGAGAATTATGTAGGGAGGCCAGTAGGATAATACTTTGAAAACCCAATACATTTACTTATACTATCAACGACCAATAAAACATCACCATGAAAAAAGAAAGCATATAATGTCTTTTAAAACATGAAAAGCATAGGATTTATATGAATACAGCTATTAGCATAAGACTGAAGAATGTAAGTATTACAGTAAGTGGGCACAGATCCTACCCTCAGGCTAAATTTAGCAAAAAAATGTGAATTCAATTTAAATATATGATAATCAGAACTACTGTATGGTAACAGTGAATTAAAATAATTTTAAAGAATTAGTCAAATAATTTATATATTTTATAACCCAATAGATAATTCTCCTTATGAAGTGCTTACTGTTTTCTAATACTGGGAGAGGTATAACTCTACAAATA
Organism: Dicrostonyx torquatus; assembly: GCA_028555095.1. Lineage (NCBI taxonomy): Eukaryota > Metazoa > Chordata > Mammalia > Rodentia > Cricetidae > Dicrostonyx > Dicrostonyx torquatus. Next base: position 4,266,076 of record JAQHUG010000002.1, read on the forward strand.
CAGTCACTGTCAACATTTCACCCAGCAGGAACCAGGAGCAAAGATGTTAAGGATCAAGGCTCATGTCACTTTTGCAATCAGTCACTCATGGATTCAACCACATACTATAGTATACATGATTCATAAAACCCTATAAGATGAAAACAAGTTCCCAAAAGCTGTAAATAGTCTATGGAGAAAACTATAAACCTTTAATGAGCAGAATTAAACAATACTTAATGGAGATTTCATTAAATATAGTATGTTTATAGATTAGAAAATTTTGGGTTATAAAGAAGCCAATTCATTCAGTATTAATTACAGAATGAACACAATGATAATTATAATCCCAGTAGTGGGGTCAGCATGACAAGCTGATTTTAAATTTCATGTGGCAAGAAAAGGTCAGAAAGGAAGCAGGATAAAAAAAACAAAACAAAAAAGGTCTTTCCTTACCACTACTTGTAACATAGCACAGAGGCAGAACAACTAAAACTACTTGATACTTACACAAAGATAAACTAGAGTGTTGCTGAATAAAATAGGAAATTTTAAAAGACCGTTGTCTTGTCTTAGAATTATGTGACCACACACACAGAGACATGCACGCATATATATGTAATTCATGTTCTACATATTTATGAATTTTTAACAACATCCCAAACAGGAAAAACCTCAAATACATATTTAATGGCACAATATATAGCCAAAACATGACATACTTATATAATTGAATAGTATATAATTAAGTTAAATTATAAATACATGTAATATTTATTTTAATAACAATGTTGCATAGAAAAAGTCAGATACAATAGGATATACAGTCTAAGCTATCATTAACATAAACCTTATAAAACAAAATGGTCTTTAAGAATGCATGTCTAAACAAAAAAATCGTAAAAATTATTTAAATACCATAAAAATCAAAATAATAGAACCACTGGGGGTAAATGTAGCAATGAAAAAACAAAGTCCAATAGTACTAGCAAGTTCTTACTTGATTAGGATTGCATGGGTAAGTGGTCTATAACAATTTATTAAAATGCATGTTTAAATTTAATTTAATAATTATCTTTTAATATTTCATTAAAAATAAGTGTTATGCTACAGTGGATAATGAGGAAGAGTATATCATTATAGCCATATGTGACTCATAAACAGATGCAGAATACTAATAGGAGAGTACATTTTAATGATGATGCATACAGATTCTTGCCAGACTTGATATCAGCTAATGCCATTTGCTCCTTAATTATGCATTCATCTGATAAACAAATCTTAATGGCTCACTAATTATACCAGCATATTTGTATAAAACAGCAGATATTAAACATAGAACAGAACAGCACTTAAGTAAAATATTATTATTTTTACCAATGTGATATTAAATCAAAGTTAACAAAGTAAATAAAAATATTCATGTTATTTTAGCATTTTCTCTGTATAGAAAACCAGAAAAATGACTAGCAAATATATTTCAAATCTTACATATGAGATTTATAAGCAACAAATCACCAGGTTTCCAATTCAAATTAGGGGGAATGCTTCTTTTAGATTTAAAGCAACAAGGTTATATTCAAAATTATATCTTCAAGAATGAGATCTTGCCAAAAACAAACAAAAAAACTATTCCGAACATCAATTACCTTTGTTAAATCTGAAGTCACTGGTAAATCATAAAAATTTTCAGAACTTCTTAGAATGAAGAAAATACAAAAAAATCCACTTAAAAGTAATATTATATAATGTTATCGACTGCAAATTAAACGTGAGTCTTAGAAGAGTGTCCTAACATGATTAGGAAGAAAGGGACTGCTGCCCCGACAAAACCATCTTAGGCAATGTCTTATTATGTCACTTTTGTTGAGAGAAACTTTTAGATACCAGAGGAGAGGCAGTGACTAAGCAAAAACTTTAGCTATTAATGTATTCTCTATCTCAAACAACACAAAAAAAGGGTACAAATAAGGCACTAAGTTATGACCTTGTGCTTCCCAAGAAACCAGAGAGTCTAGTACTCTTGGGAGTGTTAGTTGCTGAACAAAGGTGATAAACACAGAAGCACTTGTTTGCCTATGGAAAATCTTTATCAAGCATGGCATGAGCCTAAATGTGGAGGACTCAAACCCTTTTGTTACTAGGAGAGCATCTGAAGAGCTGTGGAAATGGCCAGGAAAATGGCTAACCTCAGATGAATCACACTTCCTGACAGCATCCCAAAATGACTTGCTCACCTCATCTTGGGTACCAAAGGTTGTTTCCTCGCCTTCATTAGACACTGAAGCACCTGTAGAGGACTACTCTTTATATAGTCCTCAAAATCATTATATGTTTTTTTTTCTCCCTAGCTGTCAAAGGCAGTCTTTTTATAAAGAAAGACAGAAATCCCTAAAGTATATTCCAAAATAAAATAGTCCCAATTTAACAGCCATATTTGTACCTATTGGAAAGGAAGGGAGAAATACAAGGTGTCAATGAACAGCCAGAGGTTTTCCTAAGACTCTTCGTACAAGCAGAAGCTACTCACATCTTTATTACTGCTTTCAAAACCCTGTGACACACTAAAAACAGATATGTGCTGCAGTAAACAAACTTCTCATACCCAACTGGGGAATTCGAATATCTGCCCAATCTACTCAGTGCTAAGTTTTCCTACACCCAGTTAAAACATACAACACATCTGTTCATCATGTGCAATGAAATACATTATCATATAAGCTCTCTTTACAAGAATGTGTCAGTGAAGTTTATATACCAGCACTGCTGACTTGGTCAATATATATATACCAGGAGGTATGTGCTTCCACCGAGCATAGACAGCGATGCAGCTACCATATTTTCCAAATATAGAGCAAGACAGTCTCAAATGTGGTCCCACCTAAGAGGCCATCATGAAGGACTATTCTAATGTTAACACCATAGGAACTGAGTGAGGAAGAAGTACCTCCCACTAAATATTTGAACAACTAGAGGGTAAGAGATGCTTAGAAATTGAAAGGCTAACCATCTCAGTAAAACCTCCAAATATTATTGGCAAGAAATGTTTAAATAGTAACTCAAAAATGCTTCATAAGATGCTGAATCTACTAGTGCTTATTGTCGCAGGGGGCGACCGCTTGTTTGTCCCAGCTGCCCAGCCCCAAAATAATCAGACAGAAACTGTATTCATTAAATCATGCTTGGCCCATTAGCTCTAGATTCTTATTGGCTAACTCTTATATTAACCCATTTCTATTAATCTGTGTATTGCCACGTGGCAGTGGCTTACCGGCAAAGATTCTAACCGGCATCTGTCTCGGGCGGTGTATCCATGACATCTCTCTGACTCTGCTTTCTTCCTCCCAGAATTCAGTTCTGTCTTCCCTACTTACCTAAGTTCTGCCCTATCAACAGGTCAGGGCTGTTTCTTTATTAACCAATGAAAGCAGCACATAGAAGGACCAGCTTACCACCAAGACAGCAGTGTGATGTGTAATTTTTGCCTCTATGACCTTTGAAAATGGCAGGTACTATTTGAATACGACTCTGAACTACTTATCAACTCTGCCAGTTCTGTGGGACCCAGGGCAGAAATAAAACTTGAATTTCAGTCTCCACATCCGAGCAAGTCAAGTTTCTAACCCAACAAACTCAACACTAGTCCACATTTCAGTGGCAGACTGAGTGAGGACTACCAGGATATCTGGCAAAACGAACTTCAAGAACTGTACACAAGTTCCTGGAATTTTGGAGGAAACACACTTTTGTTTTGCTTTTTTAAAAAAAAAAAATCCTATTTTGTTCTTTTTTTGACAAAAATGACTGTACGTTCTCATGGGTCCTTCTGTCCACTATCCCATTTGGGCAGGCTCCAGGAGAGCAGAGGAAAGGTGACCCATCACAACAGGGGTTACTCTGTCACCTTTTCAGAAGCAAACAGTCCTTTACTGAGAATTCATGTAAGACAAAGTTACTCTCTCACCGCTGTGCTCAGTGTTTGAGACTTTCCATCACAGGGCTCTCGGATTTCCATGATTAGGCTTAGTTCTAGCTTTTTGTTTTGTTTTGTTTCTCCCTTTGTGATTTCTTCCTAACACTTTTACTTCTAGTACTTAAGAAAAGCACTGATTTCTGCATGGTTAATTTCAAATCGTTTTACTTAACTAAAAGTGTTTTATCACTTCTTAGTTTTCTGTAGATCTTTCAAGATCTCTTAAATATAGAATCATTTTATCTGCAAGACCAACCATAGTCATGAGAATTAATATTACAAAACTGCCTCAGAAATCTAAGTCAGCAAGCTACAGCAAAACTGGCTCATCCATTTTCACTGTAATATTCACAATATCCAAGTCACGGAACCAGCCTCAGCATGTTAACAGGAAAGAAATGTGGTATGAACACACATCTGGAATTTTAATCAGCTATTAAAGGAAGGAAGAAATTACGTCATTTGCAGGAAAATGGATGCAAGTAGAGATAGTGCTAAGCAAAATAAGCTATACTCAAAAAAATGTTGTCTCTTAAATGTGGATCCCAGAGTATACATTTATACTTATATATTCTCTCTCTGTCTCTCTCTCACACTCTCTCTGTGTGTATGTATGTGTTGTGTAAAAGGATAAATGAGACAATAAGACAATCTGGGAATAGGAAGGAGACTAGAAGAAGTGGGAAGGGGAAAAAAGATGAGGATATAGGGATGAATATGGCCAAAGCACATGGTATACTTAAATCAAAATAGCTTCATAAAACTCATCAATAAGCCAGGCAATGGTGGCACAGGCCTTTAATTCTAGCATTCAGTAGGCAGAGAAAGGCAGATTTCTGTGAGTTCGAGGCCAACCTGATCTACATAGCTAGTTCCAGGACAGCTAGGGCTGTTACACAGAGAAACCCTGTCTCCAAAAACAAAAACAAACAACCCCCCCCAAAAAAACCTCATCAATAAATATGATGAATATACCAAGAAAAATGTGGATTATTCTCAGGGGACCCTCTATTTACCTTTCCATTTATCTTCACTTTTTATTTTTCATTTGCTCTGCTTTATGAGAATTTCATGTGGGTACATGATATAGACCCATTACTCGCTCCCCAGTATTTCCCTTACCTCCCTCTTTCCTGTCAACCCCCCCATCTCTACCAGCCCCTTTCCTAGATTCATGGCTTTTGTTTTGTGATTTATTTAGTTTAATCAGTTCCCTCTGTGCATCCATAGGTTTGGAAACTATCCACTGAATCCTAGTGGAGTTACCATCTTAATACATCTCTTAATGATTGGACACTGAGCCCCTGACCCATCCATTCCAGTCATCAGCCATGGCCCATAAAGCTACAGATTTAATACCTAAACGTTTATCTTTCCAACAAAGTGAATTAGTAGGTATTATACCTGAAGATTCCCCTCTTGGAAATCGACGTGGTCAACAGAGCAGCAGTTGCAGGTACAGCACACAGTAACAACTACAGCCAGACTTAGTAATGTTTTCTTCTGTAGCTAAAGAAAAGTTCACATAAACTAGAGATTATGCTGCACATATAATTCCTATGCTCACACAACGTACTGTGTTCTTAGGGTCAGTTTAACCTTATCCTACAAAAGCACCACTTTCTTTTGATAGCTGAGTGTAATATGCACAAATAATTGAAGATCTGATTGTGTTTTTGACAGGCTCTTTCTTGTCCCAACCTTCTCCAAGAAGAGAGTGGGCAGACAGCAAAGAGGACAAATAAGAAGTACTCTGCAAGCTTGAAATGAACAACCTTTAAATGGGAAAAAGCACCCGAAAAAGGATCACCAGGAAAGACTTAAAGGAAACAAGTTTGAACTCGGCAATAGCAGGGCATACTTGCGGAGAGGAGAGCCATTACAGAGAGGAAATGCTACAGCTCTGGGAAAGGCTTAGAGCTCAAAAGCTCTCAGAAGGTGGAGGAGTCAGCTGAGAACAACCCACCCACTGCAGAGCAAGTCTGCAAGTCAGGGGTATCAAAGCACCTGGAAGCCCGGGGTTGTGGGATGGATTGAGGGGTAGGGCCCCAGGTCTTGGAAGCTGGAAGCAGCTGCAGACACAAATGTCCTTCTCCAGCTGTGCTGGTTAGCTTCCTATCAACTCAAAACCAACTACAGTCATCTTAGAGGAGGAAGCCCCAACGGTGGAAATGCCTTCTTCCGCAGACAGGCCTGAGGGCAAGCCCGTCCTGACTTTTTCCGATTGATGCTTGATGTGGGAAAGCTCAAGTGACAGGGTTTCAGTAACACCCCATGAACTGGTGACCCTGAACTAGTCTGAACAAGCCAAGAAGAAGCGAGTAAGAAAGGCGGCTCTAGGGCCTCTGCTTCAGTTTCTGTCTCAAGGACTTTGATGTGGGAGTGTAAGGTAAATAAACTTTTTTCCCCAAGTTGCTTTTGGTCAGGGTGTTTTTGTCACAGCAAACTACCATAGCAACCAGGCAGAGAGCCTGGAGGCTTCAAGGAGGAAACAGAAATGAGTCTCTCTGTAGGTTGGGTACTGCAGGCTGGCTCCTTGTGCTCCCTGAAGGAAGCAGAGACTTGGAGTGGTGAGAGCCTTCCGTGAGTCTGTGCCTTGAGAGTCTTTCCTCTCTCCTGACCAATGTGGCCAATGGAGTCAGGAGCCTGGCCTTCCCTTCTCTTCTTCCTCCACTGGCTCAAGAAACAACTGGCTCTGAAGCCCCAGAACATCCACATTAAAGGTCTGCAGAAGTGCCAGCTTGGCCTCGATTGGCTAGTCGTAAGAATGCAAATAAAATAAACAAAAGGGAGAGGAAGAACCTCCAAGTCAGTCCTCCTCCAACTAAAAGTGGCCAACCAGGTCCACCAGTCTGTCTTAGTTAAGAAAATGCCTAAGAAAGTCTTGGCCTCTCGGCCTGTTCTTGGTTGCTATGGTGACCTCGGCAGCCACCTGCTGCCTCTCCCACCCACCTACCAACAGTGCTTTATTTGGCCTGGGCTTTAGTGCTTTGGCCTCTTTTGTTTCTTTTTCTTTTTTTTTTTTTTCCTGAGGCTGCTGCTGTACTCCAGCCTACCAGAAGAGGGCTCTGTGGCTCCTTTGCCCCTGCAGTTTGAGCCTCAGAAAGTTTGAGTCAGAAAGCTCCCGGGGATTGGCGGTGACAACACTTTCTACTCCCAACATAATAGTGTTTTAGAAAATAGTAAGGCACAGTATCCTTTTACTAACAGTGGAGCCCATTCCTATCCTTGGCTGCCGGGCCGCCCTTCCGGGGAGGGGTTGATGAACCAGCCCTGGGGCCATTTCCTCAACATTCCTCCAGGAGGGAGGGGTGGGGCGCTAGAGATTCAGGAAGTAAACCGGACAAATCGGGCGAAAACTGAAACTAACAAGATTCTCTAGGTCCCGACCCCCACCTCCAAGCTTGCAAAAGCTGTCTACAACTAGGGTGAAAAGGGACTGTGGTCAGAGAATGCTGCATTGAGCAGCAGAGGTTCAGCTTTCCGGAATACTCACCCGAGCTGAGGTAGGCATTTCAGCAGCAGCTTTGAGCCTCCAGACTGCACGAATCCCGCACAGGCAGGGCTCCTTGCATTTACCGAGCTGGAATGTGGTGGGTTTGGATGCTGCTCTGGTGTCAGTAGCAGATGTCAGCAATGCTTTTCTGGAAAAGCTCACAATCCTGAGAGGTATTCTAGAGTAACTATCCCATATGTAGATATGTCTCCTTATATCACTGAACCAATAAACAGTAAGGTAACTGTTGGCTGCTAAGAGAAGGAAATGGCTAGGGTCCATAGAACACTTTCGGAACTCCTAAGAATACTCATCTAGCGCCAAAAACTAATGCAGGTTTAATACAGCACACTGGGGCTCAAACCCCACAAAAACAGCTTTAGACCAAGGTCTGAAAGTTAGATATAGAACCCTAAGTAGCTGAGTCTCTTTGAATACTTGTAGGAAAGTGAAAAATACCAGATAAGACTTCCCAGCCACATACAGAGGCAAGAACTGTACTAGCCATGCTTGTCTCTGCAAAGTATTTCTATAGTAACCATCATCACAGGATGAGAAAAGTAATACTGTGTGTGTGTGTGTGTGTGTGTGTGTGTGTGTGTGTGTGTGTAGGATAACGGTAATGGGAACCTCAGCAATGCATGGATTGGACGTCTCTGGAACCAATTCTGGCTGCACAAATTAGTAATATCATCTGAAGTAAATAGTTGACTTTTCTGTGCCCTATTTGCATCAATTATTTTTTAAAGGAGCCTGAAAATAACTGCCTTAGGGAATTGTTCCAAAATGAAGTAACTTAAATTAGAATCAGTGTACACGTTTAGGGACTTCATGGCTTTGTGTAAGCATGACAGTATCAGAGACGGAATGGTTTATGTTTTGGGAGAGTCTCGAGATGCCTCAGTAGAAGATACTTACAAAACAAGGCAACTATAAAATCGTTCAGGTAGTAAAGAAAAATCAAGCTGTAGGAAGAATAATACAGCCATACCATACCATTACTTCATCCATCAATGAATGGTATCTTTATAGCCATGGGCAGGTTTCAAGGGTGATCCGATCAAGAATGTAGTAAAAACTATAGTGAGGGAAGGAGAGCAGAGGAAATCTAAGTCCCTAAGAAAGACTGTCTGCCTCATATGCAAAAGGAGCTGACTAAACTAACATAGGAAAAGCTAAAATTAAAACGACCACATTACCTAACTTAGTTCTCTTTCTGTTGATGTGGTATACTCCTCATCCATCCACATTCCCTCCTCATCCTGAATCCTTTTACAATTTTGGATATTAACCACCCGCCCCCCAAGGCTCCCATGTGCTACAGACTAGGTCTCCAGGGTAGTGTTTAGAGGTGGGCTTTTGGAAGTGACTGGCCATGACAGTGACGGCCTGACCAGTGGATATCCTTTCATGGATTCTTGAGTCAACAACTAGATGGTGGGAACCAGAAGGCGGATGCTAACTGAAGGAAGGAGGACAGGGTGATGTGCCTGTGAAGGTCTATGTCACCCACGGCCTCATCTTCTGTTGTCTTCTTAGCTGCACCCTACCCTTCCTCTGAAGGACTGTGAACAGTCCAGGCTGCTCGCCGGGATATCAGGAGTCAAAACAAGTCTCTCCTTTTTCTTTCTCACAGAAACAAAAAACACATGCTAAAACTTAGCCTCCAGCTGTCACATCTTCTTCCCCCTGCCCTGCCTGCAGTCTCCTCTCTTTTTTCTCACTCTTTCCTCTTTCCAGCTTGCTCTACATTGCCTTCTCTTAGTCCTTCCCTATAACATGAGGGCTTGCTCATTGGGGTTTCTGCCCGCCCAGTACCCCACAGCCGGCAAGCCCCAAAGAAAATCACACAGAGACTCTACATTAGGTTATACACTGATTGGCCCATTAGCTCAGGCTTCTTACTAGCTCCCATAAGTTATATTAACCCATTGTTCCCATCCATGCCAGGCACATGGCGGGTACCTTTTCTCAGCTAAGACAGGGACACATGCTGCTTCCTTGGAGATCTGCGCAGGAATGCCAGGGAAGCTTCCTGCTTCCCAGACTTTCTCCTAGCCCTGCCTCTACTTCCTGTCTGGTTGACCCGCCTATACTTCCTACCTGGCCAATCAGCATTTATTTAAAACATGATTGACTGAACAGACAAGTCTCCTGCACCACTTCCCTCTCCTATCTCCCCACCCCTTTTCTTCCCCATTTCTCTCATTCACTGCTAGAAATAAAAATTAATGTAAAATACTTAAGGTATCTGAATATAATCTGTGAAATTAGAAACTAACCCTTTTACTTATTTTACAATGTATATTTTAATAAAACGGATTCCTTGTTTTAATATAATGTATCCCTTAGAAGCTTTTGCATAACCCAAGCCAAAACTCTGAATAACTCTACTTTTAATTATTAGAAACACTACATGCTTCTTTTAAAACATTACATACAACTAGTTTGAGGAGGCAGGCTCTTGGCTAGGACAACAGGAGTGATTTTGTGTGGTTTAGCCTTGGTTAGCGTGTCCTCCACTTGAACACATCCCGAACATGTTCTCAGTTTATCCCTCCCCACAGTCACAAGCCCCTTCTCTCTTTGCCACATTCTTCTGCTCTTAATTCAGTTCACTGAGGAAAGAAGCACACTTCATTTTTACAAATAATTTAAATCTGAACATTATCATAGGTTCTATAAAGTGTGTCTTTACAAACTCTAATCACATTATAAATGTGTGTCACATAAATATACATTTGGATATTACCTCTATTTGGGCATGCCTATATATCTTACTTAACCACATTTTGTTTCTTTGATATGAAAGTTTTCATCCCACAGCACTGGAGAAAACTATGTACCTGCCTAACACTGAAACCCAAAAATGGGACATGATTGATACAAAAAGTAGCCACGCACACCAACCACACACAGAAGTCTGAAGCTGTAGAAGAGAGAAGGGGGCAGAGTAAGCTTCCCATAGGGATTCTGCTGGAGCACTGAAGTGTGAGTGGCAACTCTGGGGAGTCTCTTCACCTAGCTCTACTCCCAAATGCAGATCTGAATTGCAAAAAGGTTCTGGGACCTCCCGCAGCTGCAGTTTAGTTTGGGCTTTTGTAAATATATAGCTTTAAAAAAATATAAATAAAAAGTATAGATTAGAAGCACACTGAGATTGATAAATTCACATATTTTGCAAATGTGAATGTTCAATAGAAAGTGCTCCAAGCAATGCTTCAGCCTGGGTACACAGACATGGGGTTATACAGAACTGAGCATTGGTAGGTCAAATGGCACACATCTGTAATGCTCTGCACTTGGCAGTGAAGGCAGGAGGCAGATAACCTGGGCTACATAGCAAGACTGCTGTATCAGAAATGAAGCAAACATAAAAACAACAACCAATTTTTAAAAAAAGAAAGAAAGCCTAGAACTGATCACTGAAACCCCTGTAGAGAGAACTGACAGAGGACTAAATACCGACCTTTACAAAAAAACAAAGGTAGATGGAGAAGAAAAAAATTCAGCAAAGAGAAAAAAAAAAAAATCCCCAAATCAAAACAACACACACGCACACGATTAAATATTTCCCAAGTCAGTGAAAGAAATAAATTTCATTAAATTGGCAGAATACAGGCAGTCACAAAGGATAAGAATCCCCAAGGTAAGAGGATAAATAGAAATATATAGTTTGAAAATGGGCCAGCCCTTTGGCATCACCAATTCCAGTTCTAAATTTGTTATAAAGCAATAATTACATTTGTTCACGAATTTATATGTGGTTTTAGTTCAAAATTTCATAAATCTTAATTTTATAAATATGGAAGAATCTACCTTTACAAGAAAACACTCACAGGATTAACCAATTAGCAACAGATAATCATTGAAATTAATATAAAGAACAAAAAGTACTGGGTGTGTGTATATAGGTATCTATGAATGTACGCAAGTAAATTTTAAAAGGGGGAATTTGTAGTCAAGATTATATTCTAATTTCTGATACTAAAGATATTTTTTCATAAGTTAATTTGAACTATTTCTCATTACTAATGTAATGAAATTTAACTTTAGCAACTGGGTTACCGTTACCGGGAATCCATAATTAATTAGGTAATTTGCTCTGACGGAATATTAACACTCAACTATGTTTCTTATGTTAAAATAACCAATGTCTAACCTAGATTTATTTCTAAAATTAGTCTTTTACTTTTTCTCCTAAAGTCATATAGAGGTTGGTCTTTAAGAAAAAGGAGACGAATTTCAATTCTACCCAGAAAGTGCTGCGCTTCCTGCTTGACCCCCGCCCGCCCTGGCGCGAGTGCGGTGCTGCGCCGAGAACGTCACGCTGTTGCTGGGGAAAGACGAAACTGGCAGAAAGTTCCAGGCTATCTGATCGTTTTAATGGCCGAGACAGGAGGTGGCAGCCCAAAAGTCCTGGCTTCGTGGAACAAATGAAGTCTCAGGTTACAGTGTAAACCAGCCAGAAAGCCGCAGCCAGCCCGCGGAGCCCAGGCAGAAGGGGAAAGCGCTGCGGGTTGTCGCCCGTGGTGGGGACTGTCGGGAACGTGAAAAGGATGAGCACCCTCGGTTGTGGCCCTAAGGACGATGGTGAGGAGAAGGATGAGGACGTGGGAGAACACGGTGATACCGACCCAAAGCCTAAAGGCAAAAGGGAATTGGAACAGCACGCGAAAAGGGAACCGGATGAAAGGGCCGTCCGCATCCCCATCCCGGAAGTGCTCCAGCAGCGGCTGGCGGACGACTGTTACTACATCAACCGCAGGCGGCGGTTGGTGAGGCTGCCGTGCCAGACCAACGTGGGGGCCATCCTGGAGTGCTACGTGCGCCACTTCTCGGCGAGCGCGCTGACCTCGGGGGACCGCCGGCCGCAGCCCCAGCGCGCCGCACCCGAGAGGAGCGTGGGCCTCTGCAGGGAGATGGCGGACGGGCTGCGCATCACGTTCGACCACGCGCTCCCCCTGGTGCTGCTCTACCCTCAGGAACAGGCACAGTATGAAATGGTGACTTCCTCCACCTTTTTCTTTCCGACTGAGGAAAAAGCCACTGAGACAGGCAGGAGCCAGGAGGCGCCGTGGCCGGGCCCATCCACCCCGCAGCCCTCTGAGAGCCAGCCCCTGGCCGGGCCCGCCGCCCCCAAGAGGCGCAGAGCGGAGGCGGAAGTGCCACGGCCTCCCAGGCGGTCCATGCGACACCTTGCCCACTGCCATTGGCAGCCCGAGGACCGGGCCTCACCCCAGGCCAAGCGCAGTGTGCCCAAGCTGTTCCCGCACTTGCAAAAGACACCCGTGCATGGCACATCACCGTCCCCCATTTCTCTGACTCCAGGGAAAGAAGGGAGTGCTATGTTTGCTGGCTTTGAAGGGACAACTGAGGAACTAAATGAGGTCCTCTCCTGGAAGCTTGTGCCTGACAATTACCCCCCAGGACACCAGCCACCTCCCCCCTCATACATTTATGGCGCACAGCATTTACTGCGACTGTTTGTAAAACTTCCTGAGATTCTTGGAAAGATGTCCTTCTCTGAGAAGAACCTGAAAGCATTACTGAAGCACTTGGATCTCTTTCTGAGATTTTTAGCAGAATACCAGGCTGACTTCTTCCTGGAGTCCGCATATGTCTCTGCCTGTGAGGCCCACTATAGCAGCAAGAATCCCAGGACAATCTGTTAAAGTTTTGATGGCTCTGTAAGCACAGGGGCTCCACCTGGCTTGGTGTTTTCCTTACTAGGTGGGCCCACCCTTGGGGAGGAGGGGCTCTGAGAGAGGGCAGGCTTGGGGATTTGAGTTGTTCACATCCTGTAGGGTTTTTTTGTTAAGAATAACTTCCTGGGCTATTGTGGTTGTCATGCCTGTAGGGAGGTAAAGTTGCTTATTAGTTAATTTTTAAAAATGCATGCTATTGCACAGGCTGTGTGTGATAGCAAGAAGCAGCCACTGCTGTGTTCAGGGGGAACATTCATGAAAATATACATAGGTGAGGCTGATCTGATAGACATCACAGTGGGCTGCTGGCAAGAACCACACTGTTTAGATATTTCTTAGCATTAAAATGTTTTTGAAGACTTTCAATGTGGTAAGACTAGAGAACTTTATGTTCAACACACTTAAGTTCATATTTGGACACAGGGTCATCTCAAAATATTTTAGAGGAAAATGAACAATGGCAGCAAAAGAATCTGCAACTCTAGAGTTTGTAACTGTTCCTTTCTGTGAAACATTACTCTTGGTGATCTAAATAAAGCATTTTTGTCTTATTTGAAAAAAAATTCTTCATAAGCCTTACTATTCTCATACAGAATTTACTATTGGTGGGTAATTGCAAAATAAAGAAAAAACCAGTAATTCATAAGCTGTTGCACAAAGTAGATTCCTTAGTTTTGAAGAAAACTGACAATAATTTGATATTAGATATTACAGTCTCAATGAAAGCAAAAGAAACAGTAAGCTTTGGAGAATTACACTGACATCTGAAATATATATAAATGTATATTAAGTTTAAATATATATTTAAGAATTACTACGTAAGATGTAAATTTTCAAGTAATGTAATAGAGAATGATGGGCAGTGGAAGAATAGAGAGAAGGTGAGCTCCACATCCGCAGCTGTGGGAGAGCCACTGTACATACTGTGTGGAGACATTCCTGTGTGGCTGCTTTGGGGTATCTTAATTAGAGTTTCTATTGCTGTGAAGAGACACTATGACCACAGCAACTCTTACAAAGGAAAACATTTGATGGCAGCTGGCTTACAGTTTCAGAGGGTTTAGTCCATTATCATCACGCAGAAAGCATAGTGGGTATGAACACAGGCAGACCTGGTGGTGGAGAAAGAGCTGAGAGTTCTACATGCAGATCAACAGGCAGCAGAAAGTGACTATGACACTTTCTCCAACAAGGCCACACCTCTTAATAGTGCCACTCTCCATGGAACTTTGGGCATCATTTTGACTCAGACCACCACTGTATCAAAAACCCTTGTATCTTTTCAACCATGCTCAGTAATTAAGCTCAATAAACTCAGTGGTTCCCCAGGGGGGGAAAAAGATGTAAATTTTCAAAAGCATCTTACAGACTTACTAAAACAATTTGTAATTTGATGTAATGAAAAGAGTTAATACTGAGCACTGCTATAATTTTTTCTTTTTCAAGACAAGGTTTCTCCATATAGCCTTGGCTGTTCTGGAACTCACTCTGCAGACCACGCTGGCATCAAGCTCACAGAGATCCACCTGCCTCTGCCTCCCGAGTATATGGATTAGAGACATGTACCACCACTGACAGGCAGATACTATCATATTTTTTTTGGCCTTGAAATAAACAGTTTTTATGCTGAAATAAAACATCCTAAGAAAAATATGTTTCTCTAAATACTTCAGATGGCTAAGAAGACTAAACTGCTAAAACTTCGGAAAGATTAAAGTGTTCAGGTAATTCTTTTAATTTGCCAATAGATTTTGCAAATAAATGTTAAAAAAAATGACTGGCAACAGGGCAGACAAGAAAAGTTCAGAATCACTCAATGTGTAGGAACAACAAGACAAAGGTGTTAGGAAAGGGGCTCAGAATCTGCTGTGCATAACTGAGCCAGCTTTACCTCCAGGATGGCCATTCTGTGTGTCGGGAAAAGAGAAGAGGGTGCTTAAAGGCATTAGACACTGGCACAGAGCCTGTAAGGAGCACTGTGCTTCAGGGAGATAAGGCATCTGCCTTCCTCAGAGTCTTAAGACTCAGCAAGCAGGAAATGATTGCTGTAGCCAGGAAAGGAAGGTGCAGACTAGAGGATGCTCCCCAAAGCTGTCGAGCTCCGTTTTCACAGGGAGGGGGGCTTAATATCAATATTTCTCTTCCCAATTAATTACCTCATTATCTTACTATATGAAACCCTTGGTAGGCAGTAGGCTTGAGAGAGTAATTATCACATCACCTTTCCTCTTCAGTGATTACCCTCATGTGGCACAGAACACAGTTCTTAGGAGTTCAGTGACCAGGAGCAGAGTAAACAAAGTGGAGAAGGGTAATTTTTTTTATTATCTCATGTATGGGTGTCTTGTGAGTATAAGTCACCTTACTATGTGCATGCCTGTTGCCATGGGGGCCAGAAGACAGCATTGGATTCCCAGGACCTGGAGGGACAGATGATTGTGATCTGTAATCTGCCATGTTGGCACTGGGTATTGAACCCAGATCCTCTGGAAGAGCGGCACGTGCTCTTTACCCATTAACTCTATCTCCCTAGCCGCCCAAAATAGAAATTTTGAAATTACAAATATTCACTCAGGAGACTGAGGCAGGTGGATCTCTGTGAGTATGAGGCCAGTCTGGTCTATATAGAAAAAAGAAAAAAAGGAAGTAAGGCTGGATGCGGGGGAGGGAAGAAAATGTACATGTTATGTTTATATATAAAAGGCTCTATACTGAGAGACTCAGATCAGCTTCTTTCCTCTCTTGGTAAAGAGGAGAGGATGGTGTCTGATTCGTAAAGGCGGGTTCAGAATTAGGCAAACCAGCTACCTTCTAACAGGCACATTGGCGGATAGGGGCTCATGGTAGTGCTATGATTTAGGTGTAGTTTGAACGCATAGCCCAAGGATTCATTTGTAGGCGCTTGATAAGCGGTGGAACTTTTAACAGGTAGGGCCTAGAGTAAGGTGAGGAGGTCAATGGGATGTCACCTTCAAACCTGAGTGACCAGGGGCCCATTTCACTTCCCAATAAGGCCCTGTTAGTTTTATTACAAGACCCTAATTGTGATAAACAGCGTAAGACTGATTCAGAACCCCTACCCCAGCTTCCTACCCTGCCAAATAAGCTCTGCCTTCTGGGGCATGGTGGGTACCCTTTCTGTCTCTCCATATTATAGCACAGCTAAGGGCTATGGCTTGGACACCAGCACCATACTGTTCAGACCTTCCAGTCATAAGAATCACGAAGCAAATAAAATGCTACATAATTTCCCTGCCTTGGGGACTTTGTTATAACAACATAAAACAGACTAAGACAGAGACAAGAGAAGTGGGAGGCCAAAGGAAGCATTAATGTCTTCATCATTCACAGTAGGGTCAATCAAGTCTGTCTGAAAATGAAATATAATCCTCAAATCTCTTGAAGGGTTTTACATAATTTTACTTCTTAACCTTACAGGGATCCTGAGGAAGGTACTTACTGAAGTGAAAAAAAAAAAGTTATTTGAAATTCAGCAACTCCTTCCATCTCACTAGGGTGTCTTTTCCTTCCTGTAGAATTCATTTAGAATTTAAAGTGGCACTCTTGATTCCATCTTCATAACTGAATTATTTCTGTGTGTGGATGCACCCTACTTGCCTGCACACACATACACTGATGTCTAGGATAATTTCCTTCAACGTTAATAATGACACTGTGAATTAAGAAGAATTTCACTTAATTTATTATATTTAATTTCTCATCTTGCTTAATTTAGTCATAATAAGATAAATTACTGTTTGAAAAACAATGAAAACATAAAATGACTTTCAGACTGAAGCAACTAAAGTGATGGATGAGTAACTTAACGAGACAGAAATCAAATTTACTTGGTCTGCTTTTATTTATGGGGGGGATAACAGATCCCAGAGTTAAATTTTTGACATATTAAGTTTTTGATGCCTGAGAAATGTGTGAACTGAGATGTCAAAAGGCCAAATGTGATAAGAACTAAAAACAGTTTTGGGGAGTGGGGGTTGGTGGAATTGGCCCAGGATCAAATCCATAGTATTACATTCAGAGACTTTTCTCAGAGAAAAATGCAGAAATTACAGCTAAAAACGTATGCAGCAAGACTCATAGCGGAGCACTGGGCTGAGATCCAAAAGTCCAGCTGAAGAATGGGAGGAGTGAAAATAGGAGCAAAGAGGTCAAGGCCACGATTGGGACAGCCACTGAAGCAGTTCACCAACTCCAGCTGGACAGTGAAGGAACCAGCACAGGACCAAACTGGACCCTCTGAATGTGGGTGACAGTTGTATGGATGGGGCCGACTGCAGGGTCACTGGCAGTGGCACCAGGATTTATCCCTACTGCTTGTACTGGCTTTTTGGGAACCTATTCTCTTTGGATGGATACCATGCTCAGCCTAAATATACAGAGAGGGCCTTGGATCTTCCCCAAACAATGTGTCTTACCCTCTGAGGAGGGGATAGAGTGGTGGGGGAAGGTAAAGGGAATCAGGAGGAGGAGAAGGAGTAGGAACTGGGATTGGTATGTAAAATGAAAAAAAGATAGTTTGTTTTCTTTTAAAAAAAAAAGTATGTAGTGTTATAGAAGCAAAAATATATTTTTTGGTTTTGTTTTTTGAAATAGAGTCTAAGATAATTGACACCAGCCCCCAACTTCACCATGTAGCCAAGGATAGATTGCCTTAACTCTTGAATCTCCTGCTACCACTTCTCAAATGCTGGAATTACAGGAATGAGTTCAACATGCCCAGCCACAAAGACAATTTTTTATACAAAAAAGAAAAAATAACACACTATTTTCAATGTAATTGAAAGTGACAAGAACAGAATGAGAATCGAATGTAAAAACAGATGTACTGCAATCATTACCAGGGGAGTGATATGGACCTTGAAATATATGGGATACATAACTCTGGGAGGATGCAAAGTCAAAGTCAACCTGAAGATGGCCACAAAGAAACAGAGGTGAGCAAGGTGGGAAGTAGAGAAAGAGGTGTAGGCAGGGAGGTGGGAGGACAAGGGCAGCTGCTTTTAGTGTTTAGTGGTGTTCTCAGTGTGAGGTGGCATGTATCGAGACATTTCCATCCGGCTAAGAATGGTCCAGGATGACATAATAGGCTGGAAGGAGCACAGGGCTAATTAAACAGCATCTTTTTGAGTAAGAGAGGACTACAGTGCAAGATCTCTTAGGCCGTCTTGGCAAATCAGACTCTCGAGTTCTAAGTAGCATGTGACGCTGCTGACACAAGAAAAGCCATAAGCCACATTTCACTAAGCCTCACATGAACCCCACTGAAGTGTTCAGACACAAGTTAGTTCAAATTTGCCATTAATGCTATTTCTAGAGTTCTGAAGCAGAGAAAAATAAAGGGGCAGATAAGCAACTGAAGTCAGACACACGCATGAGGCTGTATCCTGCAGCAGATGGCACAATGAAGGTATGATCTCAAGCACAGCACTGTGATTGTAAGAAGGAAAGATCCTGGTAAAATTCAAGAACCCAAAGAAACACAAGCGTCACACCCAATACAATGCTAGGATCTACCGCCATGAGACCTGAATGAACAATAAATAGCGGACAGAAATAACTTCAGATATTTCCCTCCAAACTACTACTGAATGAGGCAATGAGAAAACTTCAAAATACAGTGAAAATAAGCATTATAATGATGCTTAACATTCATTGTCAACTTGACAGGCTCTAGAATCCCTCAAAAGATGAGCCTCTAAGCATGGCTGGGAGAGGTTTTCCTGGTTTGGGTTAGCTGAGGTGAGAACTCATTCTCAATGTGGGCAGCACCCTCCCTCCCATAGGCTGGAGGCCTTGGACTCATACAAAGCAGAAAGCTGCCTGAGCACCAGCAGTCACCTGTGTCTACCTCTGCTCCCTAACTGAAAGTACACTATGAACAGTTTCCTCAAGCACTGCCAAATCGCCTTTCCCAGTGAGATGGAATGTGCTCTGAATCTGTAAGTCAAAAAACAAAAACCAAAAATGAAAAAAAAAAAACCTTTCTTCCTTAAGCTGCTTTTGTCGGGTGTTTTGTTAACCCAAGGAGAAAAATGAGTACAATTATTAGAAAAAAAAAAAAAAAGGGCTGGAGAAATGGCTCAGTGGTTAAAGAGCACTGACTGTTCTTCCAGAGAACGTGGGTTTAAATCCCAGCACCTACATGGCAGCTCACAATTGCCTGTAACTCCAAGATCTGACACTCACACAGAGACATACATGCAGCCAAAATACCAATGCACATAATAAAACTTAAAATTACAAAAAAAAAAAAATCTTGTCAAAAGAGCAGGAAAAATGGCACAATGGTTAAGAGCCCTGACTGCCCTTTCTGAACACTCACACCAGGACACTCACAATCATCTGAAGTGCAGTTACAAGGGATTCGACACCCTCGTTCAGCCTCCATAAGCAACCGCACACATACATATGTATACACAAATCCATGCGGGTGTGCACACAGGCACACACATAAATAACTTTTAATGTTTCAAAAAGCAAAACACTAATTTTTTAAAAATGGTCAAAAAAGCCCAAAATTAACGTGCAAACTTTTCTACAGAAAGGACTTTGCTCTGCAGTGTATAGGGGAGTGTTGTCCTGGCAATACTTGTTTCATAGCAAAAACAGAATACAGCTAGCTAAATACTGAAACACGCAAAGTACTATTTGTTAATACTGCTGCTACTAACGTTTTAAAGTTCCAGGCACCGTTTTAACCCTTTGAGTTTTCAGATGTAATTCCCACTCCCTGGACGGAAATGTGAGCATCCTGCATTTCCCAGCTGTGCGACTGCAGCTCCACCTCCCACAAGTACACCATCCCAGGGCTCAGGACATAAACTGTGAGAATGTACCACTCTACCAGCAGTGGGGTGACAGTACACCAAAACAGACAATTTTCTTCCTATAAGACAGATAATTCCATTGTACACTGTAAGAAAGGATCCTCCAAAAATCATTATAGCTTTCATTTTTGTATTATTTTATATAACTTAATAAAATTCTAGTAGTTTTCCTTTAAGAACAGTTGGAGAAAATATCACAAAAGAAATGTCAGGTGGCAGGAGAAGGGGTGAGAGAAGGGTAGGGCATGTTTAGCAGCTAAAGTCGCTGGCCACCATCCTACATCCACCGAGTTCCATAACCCAGAATCCATATGGGAACAAAAGAGAACCAACTTACAGATGTTGTCTCCTGACCTCTACATACATGTCATAGTGTGTATGTGCACCCACTAAATACATAAATGTAAATTCTAAAAGGAATATACAAGGGAGGAATATTTACCTATATATATATTATATATATTACTATATATATTATATAGTATATAGTATATATAATATATATTACTATATATATTATATAACAAGAAACAAAAATCTATTTTTAATTACTCAAAAGTCAAAAGAGAATTCTATTGAATATTTTAATCTACAATCCCCTTTTCATTCATGCTATATGATATTTCTCATGTTATAAATTGAAAACTAAAATTTCATGTGAAAACATGTTTTAAGACAAAGGACCAATATCCAAAAAACTATAATAACTGCAGCTTTTTTATATCTTCTTTTAACCAAGAAGTCAAAAGGTAAAGTTCAACTATTAATGAAGAGCAAAAAGTAAGACATCAAAGTGTAGAGCTCTCTTCTACCAGCCAAGAGGCCGCTTTTAGAAGGGCACACACTGCACATCTTAGGCAGCACACTATCACTGGCCTCCCTTACTCCCAGGAAAGTTGCTTTGAAAATACAAAGGGAGGGAGAAGGGCCCTTACGGCAGGCCCTTGGAGAGGGCTTCTGATCTAGCCACCCCCACCAGAGGAGAAGTCGGCCCTTTTGACTGAGATAAGCCCTTGGAGAAGGCATCTGATCTAACCACCCCCACTGGAGGAGAAAGGCCCATGCAGCAGGCCCTTGGAGAGGGCTTCCGATCTACCCACCCCCACCGGAAGAGGAAAAGGGCCCAGCTGAGCATGGCAGGCCCTTGGAGAGGGCTTCTGATCTAGCCACCTCCACCAGAGCAGAAGTCGGCCCTTTTGACTGAGGTAAGACCTTGGAGAGGGCATCTGATCTAGCCACCCTACAGCTGATAAATGCCTTCAGTGAAGGGGCAGGATACAAGATCAACTCAAAAAAATCAGTAGCCCTCCTATACACAAAGAATAAAGAAACAGAGAGGGAAATCAGAGGAACATCACCTTTCACGTTAGACACAAATAGCATAAAGTATCTTGGGGTAACACTAACCAAG
>JAQHUG010000002.1:4289925-4302291 GCA_028555095.1 Dicrostonyx torquatus
GGAGGGGTAGTGGGGGAGTGGGAGGGCAGGGAACAAGGGGAGTAAATGTAAATTTTGCTTTTAACAATAATAAATAAATAAAAAGAAAATACAAAGGGAAAAAAATCATGAACCTATGAGCACAGAAATTCTCCTTAATTCAGCTGTTTTCAAAGCAGTCATTTGTAGGTGGGAAAGCAAGCTACACATCTCCCTATGAGCAAAATACTGAGAGTTCTTAAGCCTCTGTATCCCTGCCAAACCTGCATTCTTCCCCCATTTCAACATACTAACTAAAATGTCAAGGAATATGAAATCAACCTGTCTTAAACTCCAAGAAAAGTAGAGCTGACGATTAATGATCAATTCCTAGAAGCAAAATCTGGACCTCGAGACCAAACATCCATGGCTAGTCCTGTTTGAAGGCTTTATTATGAAAAGGGCCTAATCACAAGGCAGCCCAGGGAATCTTCGTGAGACTCGAAAAGTCAATAAAAGTAGTCCTTAATGTGTCCCTACACACTGAGCAAAGATGACAGCCGCTAACCATGCAAAACCTAAATTCACACAGAGCATACCGTATCAATACTATACTATACTAAATACTATAATTTCCTTTCACTATAATGTAATAGAACGACATCTTTCAATACTATCTTTAAGTTAAGCCATTTAAGCAGTCTTTGATGTATATAGAATCAGGCCGTGGAGACAGCTCAATGGATGAGCGCTTGCTGTACAAACACGAGGACTTGAGCCTGGTCCTAAGGACTCACATAAAAATCAGACACTCGTCGTAACCACAGAGCAGATAGGAAAATAAAATATACTTAAAGTTTAATAGCTTACCTTAGACCAAAGATGTGTGATTGTTCATAATTCAGTAGAGAACGAATCTTAGCTTCAGAGTTCAAAATGATAAGTCTATCGATTATATCCTAAAAATAACAAAGAAATACTGAGACTCTGCGTAACAGAAGCTATGCAAATAAAGCAACAAATATTCATTTAGATTCATGATTCTAAAATTTGGGTTCACACTGGAACTACTGGAAGTCATGAGATGCTGGAGTAAAAGATGCACAGACCCATCCTAGAGTTTGTGAAGTTACTGGTCTAGGTGAGACCTGAGCATTATGATTTGGAAAAGTTTCTAAACTGAGGTCAATGTTCACCCCAAGTGAAAAGCCATGATATACACCTAACTGTCAAAGCAGCAAGCAGGATGTATACACAATAAAGATAAAAGAGCCCGAAGCACAAACTACTGTTAAAAGCAATATAAAATCTTCAAATGTAAAGCAAAAAACCAGTTGATTTGAATTTTTTGTCTAGTAACTAGTTAAGAGTATGTTAATAGCCTCTCTAGTTTGGGTGAATAAGTGGTTCAGAATCGTGGAAAAATATCATCATCATCTAGGAAACAAAAACAGATGACTGACTACTAGATGATTGATAGGTAGAAGGTCAGACAGATGGACATTGGTTAATGTGAGCATACAACAGGTGAGGTTCCAGCACTAGGGTTCTTAGTTCCTTCAGAATTCCCGTTACGCAGTCATCCCTCGAAACTGGAAGCAACAAGCAGGAACAAGCCCTGACAGCTTCAGCCCACCACACACTTTTCTCTACGTCAATACATCCATCCCCAAAAGCTTTTCTTTAAAGATCTGCTTTTTGCCTGATGTCATGACCCATATTGCCTAAACCCAGGACTTAAGAGGTGAAGGTAAAAGGACTGCCTTAGGTTTAAGACTAGTCTGGGCTTCAGTGTAAGACTATGTCTCAATTGAAGAAAAAAAAAAGGACAAGTGTAAATGAAGTAATTAAAAAACAAAACACAAAACCCTGTTTTGTGTATATTTTGAGTATAAATCCAAAAATTTTCTTTATATATAATTCATCAATGGGTTTAAATACAGCACATTACTGTGGCCAATAAAGGAAAAAGGTTTAGGTCAGGAACAACGACAAATAAAATTCATTCCTTATGAATGATGCCATGGAAACAGTTCCAGCACATGAATAAGAGGTGAGAGAATGAATTTAAAACAGAAAGAAGTAATACATAATTCAAAATACATTTGAGAAATACTACTATAAGTACACACAAAAAAGGTAAATTTATCCTAGCAATATCTAAGGCTCAACACTTAAGAATGAATATACAGGGCCAGGGATAGTGCAACTGGTAGTGTCTGCCTAGCATGCACATGGCCCTGGGTCTGATTCTCAACACAACAAAAACTAGGCACACTGGTTCATGCCTGTAATCCCTGCACTCAGGAGGTGGAGGCAAGAGGATCAGAAGTTCAAGGGCCTCCTGGAGTATACAGCAAATTCATGGCCAATTTGGATCACATGAGAACCTAGCTCAGATATATGTCTGTATGTATACTATCTCATATATACCATAAATATATATATATATGTATGTGTGTATCACAGATATATATTCACATTCATAAATATATTGATAACTTGTATGAATTTGTAATAATACATAAGTTTAAACTAGAAATATTGATGAAAATGGAGAATAAAGACTCTTCTTAAAGCTCTGTCACTGCAGTCTGCAGTCTTCTTCTTAGTTGGGCACTCTGTTCCAATCATCATGTAATGAAATGAACATACAACTCACACACGCCTAGCTGCAAAGTCATGTTCTCCACAGCTGCCCCACCTCTGTCTTCATCACTTAGCACAAATTTGCACAGCTATCTGAATACAAAGCTAAGCATACTGACGGCGGGTGACACCTGGGAGAGCTGAAGCGTTGGATCTGAACCGCAGAAGTAGATTAGGAAGAACAAAATGATGGGAATATATGGTATTGCCAACAAGCTGATGGAAGAAGAGACTGAAACAATCCATCAACAATAATGCATTTTCAGAGAAAAACATGTTATAGTAAATAATTTCTTCTTCAAAGAGGACTACATTGATGTAGCACCACCCAGGGAAGAAAGCAGAGCTCCTAGTAAACCTGTCTTATGGAGAACACCATAACCATACTGGCTTCTAAGCACCACATGTCAGGAAAAGAATTAGCTTCTTAAACAAGAATAAGCCAGCAAAAAGCTAGTGGAAGGCCCGGAACTAGCAGTCTGCAGAAATACTATTTCAAAGGATACCGTCCATGTTGAGAATTTATTCAGTAAGCTAGCAATCACTCTAAAACCAGGACTGGATAAACAAAGAAAAATTCGGTATAAGTAGTGTAGTAGAGTATTATTTTAACTAAAAAAGACATGTTACATTTGTTTATGCTGCAGAATATTACTTTAACTGTGTAAAGGTGTGTTATATTTGTTTAATTATGTAAGGATGTGTGTTTAATTATGAAAAAAATATGTTGCACCGGTTGCACCTTGTCTGCCTAAGGCACCTGATTGGTCTAATAAAGAGTTGAAAGGCCAATAGCAAGGCAAGAGAAAAGATAGGTGGTGGTGCCAGGCAGAGAGAATAAATAGGAGGACAAATGTAGGCTCAAAAGAAGGAAGAGAATGAGAAGAGAGAAAGGACACGCCTGAGGCAAGAAGTCAGGCAGACACCAGCTAGACAGACAAGGAGAAGCAGTAAAAGTAAGATATACAAAAGTAATAAAGGTAATAAGCCATGAGGGAAAGGTAGATAAAGAGAAACAGGTTAATTTAAGTTAAAAGAGCTAAGGCTGAGCATTCAAAGTTAATAGTCTCTGTGTCATGCTTTGAGAGCTGGTTGGTGGCCCAAAAGAAAGAGCCTCGTATAAAGTAGGCACACATCTGAGGGCCCATCTAGTCACATGGTCCAGTGCCCATATTCATGCTATCTTGATGCTTTTAGGAAATGAACAGATATAGGATAAGGAATAGGTCAATAAGGCCCTAAAACTATATGTTCCAAAAGTGGATTACCTTGGTTAGCCTGTAAGGAAAATGAATCTAGTCGAGTTCCTTCCTTGGGACTTTTCATCGTGGGGAACTAGAGGAAATGACCACTCTTCAGTGATCATACAGTGAGGAGGTTAAAAGTCTGTCTGTGTCGTAATCCCCAGAACTTGAATGTCACCCTGTTTCAAAAATGGATCTTTGAAGATGGAATTAAGTTAAAAATCTTAGTCATTTTATGTCATCCAAAAGGACCTTTATAATCCAAGACAACGATCCTGAGAAGAGAAATACAGAGGAAGATTCCAGTCAGGAAGAGACAATGTGGAGATAGTTAGGCATGTAAAGAACTGGAGTCAGCCAGCAACAAGACATGAAATGCCTGCAGTACACTTATATGATAGGTAGATAAACAGATAGATAGATAGATAGATAGATAGATAGATAGATAGATAGATAGATAGATAGATAGATGACAGACAGATATAAATGCCTACAGTACATTTATATGACAGATAGATAGATAGATAGATAGATAGATAGATAGATAGATAGATAGATAGATAGATAGATAGATAGATGACAGACAGATGGAAGATTGATAGATGACAGACAGATATAAATGGTAGACAGATGACAAACAGATGGAAGAGTAATAGATGACAGATATAGATAAAAGAAAGATAGTAATGGATGGATAGAAAAAAGAGAATGGATAGATGATAGAGAGATGAACAGATCATTTAAATAGACCTATGCTACACACGGTGATGTTTCTGTCCAAAGTCATGTACTTAAGTGACAAAACCCTAGTCGCAGGCACTATAAACCTCCCTTTGGCTTTTCGGTCAGGTGCTCCAAGAGATTCCTAAAACAATATAAGCTTTTGTAGCTATCTCCCATAATAAGATCCTGAAAACATGGTATTCTGGACACAGGACTTGGAGGAACTAAGCTGCAACTGATCTGGAAGTCTCTACCCTGAGGACATAGTATCAGAAAGTGCTATGCAAATTCCAAGGGAGAAAAGAACCCCACAGTTCTCATTAGCTGTGAAACCTACAAGCCACTACAATTATTGGCCTGGCAAAATATCCTCAATGGTACAATAGTGACACTTTATCTTGGAAGTAACCAACTGTCTAATTGGATTTAGGGCTTAATCGGGGGGGAGGGGCAGGGGAATTCATGCCTTATATTGCAAACCTAGCCAACTACTAATAGCTGGGAAATGATGTACTGTATAAGAGAACCTATAACTGTCATCTTCCTAAGCTAATACAATTTCTAACTGTATTCTAAATACTTGTCCTTACATGCACAGATAAGTGCCGCTCTCACTCTTTTCCAAAGAAGTTTCTTTCTGAACAGACAGTGACAATGGCAGAGTCTCATAATGGATGACACTGCAGAGAACAAGTGAACTTGAGGTGTTCAACTCCAACTGAATACACAGTGTACATCAGTATCCCGCTGATACATGTACAGCCCTACACCTAGGGCTCAGGGAAAGTGGTAGAAGAGGGGACAAAAATATTTACTATCCAGAAAACCAGGATGTCAGCAGCAAGATAGCATCACCTGGGCTTGACAGAGAAGCTGCACCCATGAAACTTCAGCAATATGATTGTCTAAAGAAGACCTAAACGATGACACCAAAGAAATGGTGTTGCTAAGCAAAACAGTCAGCATGACAATGTGGATGAGCGATATTGTACAAGGTCTCACTCCTAGCTGAAGCGCTACAAGCAATCAATGGCTGTTGAAAGAGAGGGAATCCATTTTCTCTAGGGAAAAGCTCCCAAATACATTATTGAGCAGGACAGTTTTAGGTCAACTTGACATCAGCTAAAGTCGTTTGAGAGGAGGGAACCTCAATTAAGAAAATGTTTTTATCAGACAGAGCTGTTGACATGTCATTAGGGCAGTTTCTTAATTAGAGATTGATGAGGGCTTGTGGTCCTACAGCTTGTGCTCTAAGAAAGCAGGCTGAGCAGACCATAAAGAGTGAGCTAGTACGCAGCTCCCCTCCATGGCCTTTACATCAGCTCCTGAAATACCAAACAGCCCCAGTAAGGTGTGTGTGTGTGTGTGTGTGTGTGTGTGTGTATAACAATAATAAAAAGAACTGTGAGTTTGAGAGGAGTTAGAGACATAGCTAGAGTTTGAGGGAAGAGGAAGGTAAAAGTGATGTGCATAATCATGTATGAAATCTCCAAGGACAGAGTCCTGCCTAGATCCCTGAGAAGGGAGTTTGGTTCTGATGACACCTTTAACTACTATCACAAACTTCAAGTTTCCTCTCACCTTCTTTTTGAGTCTGCAAAAGACATTTAACACACGCTTGCTCCACTAAGAAATTTTAAGTACATAATAGAGTGATATTAATTATAAGCATCCTGTTATACATATATCCTGTTATACATATTTTTGTATACAAAAATATAGGATTTTTTACCTGTGTAACCAAAACCTTGTCCATGTGGCTAGGACTTGGCTCTTTGCTCTCTTGCTCGGCCTCAGTCCTGGCAGCCAGCTCTAACTCCTGGGACTATTTTAGAGTCCTCTCATTAGTGGTGTCACACATTTGTGCTTCTTATCTGTATTACACAGCACAGTGCCCTCTTTTGGTAGACGAGAAAGTCAATATCTAACCCATTCAAAGGCACAAACCAATCAAGCAGCAGAGTAAGAAAGCTAACCATGAAGTACATAAGCAATGAGATAAAATTGAGCACAAGCAGATGGTACTGGGATAATTTAAGAAAATAGGAGACCCTAAACTTTTAAAGATCTAGTGAGAGACATATCTAACTTTATATTTTACTTCAAAATAGTTACCAAAACTTCCCCACAATAGAAAGCAATTTTATGAATTTTAATGTTTGAAATTAACAAAGGTGGAAAGTATTCAAGAAGAAACAATACCATTTCTAAAACCAATAATATGTAAAACAAAATGACAAGAAAAACATAATGTTTGGAAATAGAATTTCAGTATTCAGTAATTCCTTACTAATCCTTGCATATGTGTGTTCATGCACACATGTTTATACATTTGTGCTTAACTCATAAACACTCAAAGACAACGAACTACATCTCCTTTAATAGTTAAACCAAGTCAATAATATGAGCAATTCTAAGTATAATTAAGTTTCAAATTAAATAAATATACATATACTGATCTCATGGACATAATACAAAATTCATTAAAACATACATTGAATATATATTGGACTCTTTGGATATAATTTATTCATAATTATCCTAGTCAGTGATGGAGCAGCATAAGCATGGTTAATAAGCTACTGAGTCATCTAAAACCCACTTCTACAGAAGTTTGTATATATGCCAAGTTGCTTTCCTGGCTATAGAGGGTTAGCTTTGCATTCTGATAGGTAAAGGAACAGTTGCATGGCCTGGACCAAAGTTTCCATGCATAGGTAACTCAAAATGTGATATTCCAGGGATAAGTAAGCAACTTAGACTTTGATAAGCATGGGGGATTTTGTGTATCATTGTCAAATTATGTCTTTGCTACCAATATCAAACAGCAGGCAATGAGGAAAGAGAACAATTGAAAGAAAGTAACTTACAATAACACATGTTGGAACTTCACGAAGAGAATATTCTGCCTTATTGGGAAGTTCTTGATTGCCTGTTAGCTCATACACAGCAGGGTAGGACAGCAGATTCACCAGCGCTAGGAAGGACTAGGGGAAGGGATGAGACATTGAAATAGCTCATTTTTCTTATTAGTATTGCACAGAACGAGTCATTCATGTAAATGTTACAGCCCTCATGCATGTTTATGAGGGCTAGTTTTAAAAATAAATCTATTGTCAGTGTGAGCTATCTACCCATAATAGGTTAAAAAAACAAAACAGCAATATTTTAAGAGCTTAGAGTGCTAATATAACAACTGTTTAGGGTCACATGTAAGAGTTCGAAAACATTTCAAAATGCTATACAATTCCTGCAGTTAGATTCTGATGAAAAATGAAAAAGCTCCTGGTTTCTCATTCTTATACCATTGAGACTAAGAAAACATAAGAGACTAACACTCTGAGACAAGATAATAAAGCCTATATATTCTCAAGCTTAGTCCATAAGATTGTCTCATACTCAATGAAAATCAGTAGAACCTAGACATTAGTTAATTTTCAAAAGCCAGGGTCTTCCTATGAAAAACAGCTCCTTTACCCTAGTCTGATCATACCAGGTTCACCTCTCCATGGCATTTGCAAGCCAAATACATCTCTCCATGACACATTAGCTTCATCTACTTAACAGCAATTGGATAGATTTTTTTCCCACAAATTTCATTCTTACTCTTAGCTCAAAAGCATTCCATGGGTAGCCATCATTAGACAGCAAGGAAAGCCAAATTCTCTAGATGACTTTCAGGATACTTGACTCTCTCTTGCCTCTCCAAAGTCTCATTTTACACCTTTCTCCAAAATAAAGTCATGTAGTCTCCTTCAACTGACTGTCACCTACCCAAACTTCTCTTGTCTTGTTAACATGCCTCACCTACCCTAAACTGCACTAACGTCAAAAGTTTATCACCTTCTTTCTAGTAGCCTCCATCTTCTTCCCGGAGTCCCACACACTTACTAGTTTGTATATTACTTGTAATTATTTATAAGCATTGTGTTCTACTTAATAGTTTGGTATTTTAAAAATTCAATAGACTGAAAATTCGTGAATCAGATTTTTTACTATAATAAAATTTAAAATTTGAGAAAAATTTAAAACTACTTGATTTGATTCCTTGTTAATACATAAGGAAACTGGAAGTTGTGATAATAACACATTTGTATAAAAACTAAACTACATTTTCTATTTTTCTGGCTAAGGTTTCTCTCTGCAAACAAAAACATAGCTGTCCAATACTATTTAGTAGGGACAGCCACTATCCAGTCCTTGTTTGCAAATAAAGAAAGTAGAGTCCACTTCCCATTTCCTCCTTTATACTCAATGGAAAGACACTTCCCAAATTACAGTGCCATATGGTGAACATATACAACATACTGTGCTCTGGAGCCATTGTATTTCTGGATAAAAATGAACATGTATTAAGTTTAAGGTGTCCATATACCCCCCCACCAGCTACAACCTTTTAAAAATAAAGATAAAATTGCTCACCAACTCTAACAACAAAAAGCAGGATTTAAACCTAATATATATTAGCATAGCAGCAAAATTACCAAATAATAAATGTAATGGTTTAGTTAAAATTTACACAGCATGCTTAGTTAGAAGAATACTATGTGGGAATACTGCCACTCTAGATGAGTGTGGAAAGGAGGAGGGGGAAAGACTGGCTATGAAGGAAAGCATTTTAGAGAAATGCATCTCTAAATTATGATGAAAGGAACCACAAGGGAACTAGAGGGCTCATGGCTACCAACAAAACAATTGTATAAATAAATTCACCAAGCAGGTGTTATGCAGAAGAATGATTTGCAGATTTCAATATAACTTTTAAAAATTCATCTTAATATCCACAAACTACATCAAGGGTAAAATGTAACAACTTAAAATGCTTTAAACATTTCATGATATTAACCCATTAATATCTAGATATAACAAATAAATTTCTTTATAGTAATGAATTACAAATACAATTTATAAATTAAATATCTACTTTTAAAGGAAACAGGTTCCTTTATCAATCATATGGTAACATATTGAGGGTTTCTTGTTATTTATACAGACTAGTTCTACGCATGTTCATGGAATCTCTTTTCTAAGAAATAAAACAATTCTGTTGGTATATAGTTGTAATAAATCTGATATGCTACTTTAAGCAAATCAAGTAGAGATTCAGATGAAAACAATCTAATTATTGTATTTGAGAACAAATAACCTGCATATAATTTTAAAGAGACTTCAAGAAGATTTCAGTAGATTACCCCAAGAGCAAACAAACCCATTTCTCACTCACTAGACATTTTAAAGGCACTTAGCATATTATAAAACTGTGATGTATTAAGCATTCATGGAACTGAAAACTAGTTTCAATTAGTTCCCACAAAAGTACATTAAGTGTGTTTGTGCTATCAGATATCCTAAAATTGAAAAGCACAAAACATCTATCTAGTCATCAGTGTTTAGGAATAACAAGGTTTTATATAATAATGCTAATGAAACTAGAAGGTCTAGTGGCTAATAAATTTTAATGTTAACATTTCAAGCTTAGAATTACTTAAAGTAACAAACTTCTTATGAATGAAACTTAGAGGGTCATAATGACTACCTACTCAAAATATTTTAATACCAGCTGCCGTAACACTTGTGCCAGATGCCAATTAAAACATGAGTGAAACAATAGTCCCTGCCCCACAGGACAGGACAGACACACCGTGTCAGGTCACTCCATTCAGTACTGCAAAGGGCCTGATGGTGCTGTGCTCTGGAGAAAGGTCAGAGGTGATGAGGAAGTACACCACAAGACAGAAAGAAGGGTGGTAAGGCTGTGGTTTAGAGAAAGCTGGCCTGAAAAAATGCAGAGATATGCTAATAAGATCCACCCCGTACTCTAGGAAAGACAGGACAGTGTTTTTGGAAAATTAGTACAAATTACCCTTTTTACTTTAGAAAGAAGGAAATAATTTGGAAAACTATTTAGGAAGTATGAAACTAATTTTGATTTCAAAGTTTCAAAAGATAGTTCTATTTTATCAAGACTCTTAGTAACACATCAGAAAGTTGACTCAAGGAGGTAATATCAAGTGTGGGACTGTTGATCCATGGTAGAAACATGCTTAGTATACACAGCATCCTGGGTTCACTCCCCAACACAAGAAAACATGGGATAACCAACTGTTTGCTGAAGGGATTTAAGGTCACTATGCAGGAGAAGACTCAGGCCTGGTACTATAAACCTGGCCAAAAGCCTGTGGCTGGGAAGTCACAGACCTCAAGGAAGAACCTACCACTATTAGTCTGCTAAGTGGACATACTATTAAACTGCCTTCTAAATACGCAGTCTTGTTTTTTTTCTAATTTTAACTCTGTGTTTTAAGATTTTTTTAAATTTATCTGTATGTGTCTATGTCTGTGTTAGTGCATGCCACATATGTGTAGTTGCCTACAAAAAAACACAAGAGGGCACTGGATCCCCAAAACACTGAGTTAGGAATGGCTGTTAGCTACTGACATTGTAGAAATCAATCTACAGTTGATTGTAAATCTACAATTTACAATCTATAAAAAAAAAAGGCCAAGCATTTGCTTTCTCAATACTTAACTTTTTAATTTTTTAATATTTATTTTGTTTATTTGTCTGCCTGCATGTATGTATGCCATGTGTGTGCCTGTGTGCTCAGAGGTCAGAAGAGGGCATCAGATTACCTGGAAGTGGGAGTTACAGATAATTGTGAACCACCAATGTGGGTGCTAAAAACAAGCCCAGGTCCTCTGCAATGTATTTTCAAATTGTTTTTGAAAAAAAAAAAAAGTAGGTTGTATCATATTCCATGATGACATTTTGAAACTAAATTTGGTTCTATTACTTTGTTCAGCAGTATATTAGGTCTTATGCAGTAGACCAAAAAAAAAAAAAAAAAAGAGGTATTAATGTCAGAAAGCAGTAAAGGGAAACTCTCATCCAAAACCACTACCTTCTCAAAAGGCCTCTCCTTAAACTCTGCTGGGAAGATTGTGTTGTTATTGCTGTTGCTGTGGTTTTGTTTTCAGGACAGGGTTTCTCTGTGGAACAGCTCTGGCTGTCCTGGAACTTGCTCTGTAGACCAGCCTGGCCTCGAACTCAAGAGATTTCCCTGCCTCTGACTTCTGAGTGATAGGATAAAAGGCATGTGCCACCACCTCCTGGTTTAGGGGATTTTTGTGTTTTGAAATACCAATAATTATGAAATTCTGTAAAATGTGGTCATTCATGTCTACTAAAATTAGGGATTTTTCCCTATTATTTTGAATGTGTTGAATTACAATTTTATTTAGAATATTGATTAGCCATGCATTCCTATTGTAAATATTAACTGATCAGAATGAATGGCTTTTATGTACTTTTATGTGTATTTTTGTATGAATAGATCTTGTATGAATTTCTGAATTCCATTTAATAGATTTGCTAAACAGCCTCAGTGTACACTGACCTTCGACTACAACTGTCTTCTCACTGGTAGTTTCGTCACCTCCTTCTTTATCAGTGTTACATCTTCCAATCTGTATTTCCAGGGGCTCTTGGGCTCCCTTTCCTCTCTGTGGGTAGTAGGCTTTTGTTTCGGAATCAAACTTTCCTCAATTTTGTTTTCTAAAAGAACTCACATGCCACTGCTGCCCAATAGCCTACAACTATTTCAAAATCCACAGGTAGTGTCATCTCATTTGGTCTATAAGGAGGTTCTTAACAACAAAACTACTTTTCCTAACTGTCAGAACAAGGGGCAAGCATGGAGTCATGTGAGGAGAACTCTGAGTGCTTGTGAAAACACTCCAAGAGAACAAGAGAGAGCCTTGTGACCTCAGTTTCTACAAAACCCGGGATTGT
>JAQHUG010000002.1:4306993-4331718 GCA_028555095.1 Dicrostonyx torquatus
CTGGTCTACATAGAGAGCTCAAGGCCAGCCTGGTCTACATAGAGAGCTCAAGGCCAGCCTGGTCTACATAGAGAGCTCAAGGCCAGCCTGGTCTATACAGAGTTCAAGACCAGCCAGGCTTACATAAAGCAACCCTGTCTCAACTACCTGTCACATAGAGACTGTGAAGGAAGAGCATCCTACAGCTTGCTGTCCTCCACTTACCGCCTACTTTTGGTCCCTCAACACTTTAACTACTTCATTTTTAAGTTATTTTCTAATGTTCATGTTGTGTACAATAATGAATCGGCCTAACACTACACAGGAAAAAAGGGGCTTCTAAAACTGTAGGTAGAGAGCAGTACTTTAAATAATTTTATGGCATTATTATACTAAAAACTGTTCAGGCTTCCACTGCACGGAATCATTACTTCCACTAAAAGAAATTAGGAGCCTTTGTTAGACATAGGAAAAGCCATTACATTTTAAGAGAGTACTGGGTGTACACTTTCACAAAATGTGTACTGCACTCCTCTAGATAATAGCACCTTCCCTCTGCCTGTTCCACTGCTCACCCCATCAGATGCAAACCCAAGGGCAAAAGCCTCCTGGGCCTCTGTGCTGTTGGCTTGTGTTGTTTTAGGGACACATTGTTTTCCATAACATGCCTTGTCTTTTATTACCCTTTATTAAGAAAGACAAACACATAAAAATAATAATAACATGAAAGAAAAGTATCCTTCCAATATATGTTCCAACAAATAATGGTAGGTAATAGCTCACTAAACTTACTTTCTAATAAAAAGTACTTTTAGGCTTTAAATGAGAAAAGGCTCACTTAAGAAAGTGAGCCAGGCAGTGGGGGCACACGCCTTTATCCTAACACTCAGGAAGCAGAGGAAGGTGGATCTTTGTGAGCCAACCTGGTCTATAGAGTGAGCTCCAGGACAGCCAGGGCTGCAAATAGGAACCCTGTGTCAAAAAAAAAAAAAAAAGAAAAGAAAAGAAAGTTTTCTGCTTATGAGTGGCATTGGTCAGGTTTCCATGGAGTTCTTCCTATGCGGTCTTCAAATCTATGCATTATTGTCACACATCTTCTTACCTTTTGACAGCTTCGATCAATAGGATCCACTGGAGTAGCTCTAGGATGGGTCACCCTTACATCGTCTCTTCCACATTCAAGATTGGACCACAACTCAGTTATAAGCGCACTAATGAAGCCTAGGAAAAAGTATTACTCATGTCATATTTATAGCATAATTTATATTGTAGTATAAAATAGTATGGTCTGGCTTACAGAAGATAGCATCATTCTTATGGAAAGACTTATTTACTCCCACAGACGAAAACATTTGCATCTTATAAAAATAATAGTGTAATCTATACTCTTGATAGAAATGGTATTTTGTATTTTTACTAAATGTTTATGATATTCCATCACCCTGTAACGTTAACTAAATCATGGGAATCTATTTCCCTGGAGACTGTTAAGAATGTGTTCAGGAGTTGGAGGAAGAGAAAGGAGGCACCAGACCAGCAAGTCGGCCAGGCATCCAAAGGATATGTTCCTTTAATCCAATATTCATTTATAATTCCATGTTTAAAACAATTTTGAATTCTCTTGAGTCAAATACTGTCTAACTACATTAAAATGAATATTAAAGCTGATTATTAATTTTTCAAATCATACAGTACGTCTATAAACCTAACATTTAGTCATAAAGTCAGCATGCCTTAATTCCTGACCACATTCTATATATTTGTCCTTATACCCACAGATAAGTGTAGGCCCCATCCCACTCCCATCAGGGAAACTTCTCTTTTCGACAATTAGGGACTATTTCAGAAAGCCACAACCAATCAAAATGCAGAGTGATGAAGTCCCATCCCAACGGCTATGACTACAGCACAAATCCCACTCCTAAGGCTCAGGAAACATAACAGAAGATAGTGTGCTAAGACTATAAAAACATGAGGCCAGGGAGTTTGCTGTGAAATTGTGTCTCCTAGTAATGTCAGAAGCTACACCCATAAAATCTACCAGCACAACTGCCTCAACATGAGCTGAACAAGGACAACAACAATTTGACAAAGTGGACAGGGGAGAAAGCCTATAGAGGCCTCAACCCTACACTGAGAACTACAGGCAACTAAGGAATGCTGAGAGCAGGAAAAATATTTTTCCCTACAGATGAGCACACCAATTTGTGATCCCGTATCAAACGGTCAGCCCTAAAAGCATTCAAATACTATTACAGAAACCAAGCAGATTACATTTATGATTTTAAGGATGTATATGAATATACAAATGTATGCAACAGTAATGAAAAAAGAGGCCATGAATTTATAAAGAGAGCAAGGAGTATTAAAGAGGGCCTGCACGACAGAAAGGGAAGAGGAGGGCATAATGTAATTTTATTAAAATCTCAAAGAAACAAATTTAGGTCAAACCAATATGCTTATAACAAAATGAAAAAAAAACCGCGGGGCTGGTTTAGTGGTTAAGAGCACTGACTGCTCTTCCAGAGGACCTGGGTTCAATTCCCAGCACCCAAATGGCAGCTCACAACTGTCTGAAGATCCAGTTATGAGATCTGATACCTTCACACCAATGCACATAAAATAAAGTTAAATAAACCATAAATGAGAGAAGTGTTTTCTGGCACAACTAAAAAAAAAAATGCAGGCTCTAAAAATGAAGATATTGGGGTCAAATGTAAGAGTATAAATTAAGAGTTTATTGATTAGTTTGCATTCACAGGAGGGGTAATCCCTTATTTTCTTCAGAGACAAGGAATTTAGTATTTGAGAACGGAAATTCCCGTGTTTCCACAACACACAAATGGGACAGTGCAGGTATAGGGCCAGTGCAATACCTGTAACGTAAGTAATGTAAGCTTGGAATCTGCAGACATCCTAAGACCTGTGTAGAATTTCATTTAGCCATCTCAAGAAGTTTGAGAGGATAAGGTTCAAAAGCTTAACTACTCAATAACAAGCAAATCTGGGATTAAATCCATTCTTCAAATCTATTAATATATTCATTCCTGTCTACAATGCTACATAGATTTTATTCTAAATTTTAAAAAAGTGCTTCAGTTTAGAGCCAGTTTTGTCAAGGAAGCTCCAAATTGGTTGAGAGGAAGAGAGAGATATTTTGATTTAAGTAGTAAAGCAATAGTGATCACTACAACTGACATAAATCATCACCTCCAACTAGAAATTCCTCTTCTGTATCACAAATTATTGGTTGCTCAGTGTTCAGTAACCTAAACGTGGGTCATATTACAATCGTAGTGGCTTACTTCCCTACAAATCCAATTGATATTGGAAAAGACGTATGGATGGCAAACTTCAAAGAGTAGGATGGATGGTGAACTTCAAAGATTCTGTGAAGGCTACAGAGTGAGTGAAATGCTTTCTAGAGGGAGGAGGAATGACGGAAACAAGAAATTGGTACAGATATGTGACCACTAGGATGAGTGTGCATTTGGATGCACAGGCAATTCATTAAACCAAACACTGGGCCATTCTGTCAGAGATAATTAACTATACTAAGACAGATGACATTCATTAGGCTTATAAGGTTAAGAGGGATCTTCACTATTGAACAAGCTTTAGCACAGATCATTAGGTACCACTGTTCTAAAAACAAAAAGGTAGGTAAGAGTCTCTACATTCCATAGGAAAAATAGTCAGCACTGTAATTTCATGGAAAGCAGACACAATCCTGTAAACTTCCTTTTTCATGGTCACACACTGGAAAGAAGAGTTTAGAGCTAGAGATATTCTGGAATTTTATCATGCTATTGTCCATTTATTAACAATGATCACATTTTATCTATGAGGAAAAAACTTGCCTGAATTTTGCAGAGCTACTGCCCCTGCTGCTGTGGATGCCACCTGGACAACCAAAACTTCATAGCCGAACTTCTTCTGCCTGTTTATCTAACATAAGAAGGCAATGAGACACAAGGAACAGGTCATGCTATTATATGCAATGCAAACTTACGTGTACAGCTAATTACTGCACTTTAATTAGAAGATTAAAATTTTCTTTCAGTTGCTAATAGCAGAAAAACCAACAATAAAACCCTCACAGTGAATTAGTACTAGTGTGGTATTTTTAACCATTTTATTTCTGAACTGAGTCTAAGCCTAGCTCTTTGACTTTGACAAGTCCCTCAGTAAGGTGTTGAAGAGTCCACAGTTAAGAGCACATACTGCTCTTGCAATGGACCAAGTTCAGTTCCCAGCATCCATATCTAGAGATAGACTCACAAGCGCCTATAACTAATTCTAGCTCCAGAAGACCCAACACCTTGGTCTCTGTGGACAGCTGAACTCACACACATAAATACACACATGTAAATATCTTAAAATACATTTTTAAAGAGTCACTTATTACTCCTGACCTACATTCTCTCATAAATAAAGAGACTTACTTCTCATAAAAAGGGACTTAGATCAAGTAGAAAGAGGACAGCTTCCAGTCCTAAATTCTATCATGCAATTGTCACTAAATTCTATCATCCTATTATTACTAAATTATATCATCCTATTACTTGTTTTAGGTCAACTCTTCATTTATAAACTGTGACTGCCAGCTACCTCTGCCTCTCTCTCTCTGCCTCTGCTTCTGCTTCTGCTTCTGCTTCTTTTTGGATTTTTGAGACAGGGTTTCTCTGTGTAACATCCCCAGCTGTCCTAGAACTAGCTCTGTAAACCAGGATGGCCTTGGACTCACAAATTCTGCCTGCCTGACTCTGCCTCCGGAGTACTGGGCTTAAAGGAGTGCACCACCACTGCCTGGATACTGCCAGATTCTTAAAGGGGTCAGTTGACGAGAGGGAGAAGGGACCATATAAACAATGGGGGTTCAATATCATGATAGGGAAAACCACAGAGACTGCTGACCCCAGTTGGTGGGAGCTCATGGACTCTGAACCAACAGCTAGGGAACCTGCATGGGACCAAACTAAGCCCTCTGAATATGGGTGCAGTTATGTGGCTTGATCTGTTTGGGGAGGGGTGGCTGGCAGTGGGACCAGGACTTATCCAGGGTGCAATAACTGGCTTTATGAAACCCACTCCCTATGGTGAGATACCTTGCTCAGTCTTGATACAGGAGGGTGGGACAACTTGGTATGCCAGACATTTTTGACTCCTCAAGGGAGGACTTATGACCCCTGAGGAGTGGATTGGGAATGAGATGTGGGGAAGTGGGATGCAGCAGAAAGAGGAAGGTGGGAGAACTAGAGTTGGTATGTAAAATGAAAAAAAAAACATTTTAAATAAATAAAAAATAAAAATCAAAACAAAGACTCACCAAAATGATACTTTCTCCTTTAAATAGCTATTTCTAGAGGATATAATTTTTGTTCCTAAGGAAGAGTTGCCCACGCCTAAACATCAGTACATCAGTTTCTGTGCAAAAGTCCTTCAGTATTTGTCGCTGTACAAGATAAACCTACTTGGGGTGAATACAGAAGTGAGCCTATCTGGCCACATTCCTCAGAATAAGGAGGTCCAGTGGCATTGTGACATGCCCATCAGAATTTGTTAGCCTAGAAGATGTCCAGCTTCTGAACAGAGTTAACAATTCAGAATTGCTACATTAAAACATTTCATTTGATTTACATTCTGATTTACATTCAAACTCTTTAAGCATAAAGTATTCCCTCAGTTTTGAGGGAAAAAAAAGGTACCTAAAAAGGAGTTAAATGACCATGCTGAAAAGTAGGTCTATTTCATCAATTTTTTATTTTCCATTCCTTTTATTTTTATAAGTTACCCTTCCTTTTCAATCCTGTTAAGTCATATTTCCCATTTTCCTTGAACTACAATCCATTGTTCTGCAGTGAGTGACACAGAAGTCCAGGAAGATAAACACCTATCCTCCATTCCCTGCGTATTCCTGCCAAAGAGCACCTTACTCCTAAATCCTCCCACTATTCTTGGAGAATTGGCAGCCACATGGTTTGTCCAATTCCCACTTATTCTGAAAAGGAAAAAAAAGGTATCCTAAGTTGGATAAGTTGGACGGACATCTTATTAAACAAGGTACGACTTCATGTACATAGTCAAAAACTAGAAAAGAAATCTGAGTTTTAGTCTGACCACTATAATTAGCCAGTTAACAGCTCCATAAAACACATTTCATAACTAACCTGGACTCACTCTCTCTCTTATGCAAAATTAAGAAAATAGCTTAGCCTTCAGGCTTCTTTGAAAACTGAGGATGTAAATGAGGAAAATATCTGGACTCTAGGGCACATTAAAGCGTGAAGAATATGCTAATGGAGAAGTAGCGCTGTAAATTCGGTGTCAAAGGAACAGTCACTTTTCTTTACAAGCGAATGGAAAAACTAATATGCTTTGAAATTTACAAACATAAAAATGGCATCTAATTCTAGATGTATCAAGTAAAGATATGCCTGCCTGATCTGAAGTACCTGAGTGAAAATGAAAATGTGTTTGAGTTGCTTGCAAGTCTTTGTAAAGAGAAACAGTATAAACAAAGCCTGAACAGTTAATTAGTATACAGGGACAGCTCTAAACTCAGTTATGGAGGGATTCAAAATAACCTGGAACATTTGTAATAATATAAAAAAGGGGGGTGAGAAAAGGTATTACATAGAATAAAATCCTAAATATGACATTGGGAAATGTGTACAGGGTGAAACAGGACTAGCAATCTGGAATGACACTAGAATAAAATGAATAAAACAGAATAGGAATATCGTACAGATGGCTGAGGTAAGTGTGCCACAAATTGAAGAACAGGGTAACTACATTTTCTGTACTCAGGGTCCACCTTCAATAAAACAAGATAAAAACATATATGCACATACACACCTAACCCTGACAAACCCATGAAAATACAGAGACATATTTTACTCATGCAAAGAACATTAGGGGGCCTACCTAGGAAATTATTTATTCTTCATAAACAGAGATAAGAAAAAAGGGTCTTTTTTTTCTGAGACAGTGTTTCTCTGTAGCTTTGGAGCCTGTCCTGAAACTAGCCCTTGTGGACCAGGTTGGCCTTGAACTCAGAGATATGCCTGCCTCTGCAGCGCTAGTGCTGTGATTAAAGGAGTGTGCCACTACAGCACGACTCTATTTTCTTATAGTTATAAACATAAATTCTAAATTAAATTAGAATTTAAGAGAGTAAAAGGTAAGTGCTTGTCATCAAGCAACATAAAATCATCAAACACAATCACTGCCAGAGATTTAAAAAGAAAACACTGTGAAAGAACTGATACAGGACTGGGGATCTAGCTC
This sequence comes from Dicrostonyx torquatus, assembly GCA_028555095.1. Taxonomy (NCBI): domain Eukaryota; kingdom Metazoa; phylum Chordata; class Mammalia; order Rodentia; family Cricetidae; genus Dicrostonyx; species Dicrostonyx torquatus. The sequence goes on from JAQHUG010000002.1 coordinate 4,314,263, forward strand.
TGTCTGTAAAATGCTTGCTGCATAAGCATGAGGTCAATTGGCCTGCATCCACATTTGAGGATGGAGGGAGGCAAAGGGAGGCTGGGCTCAGCAGCACACACCTATAATTTTAACACTGAGGAACAAAAGACAAGATTGCTGGCAATCCTTGGGGCTGGCTGTCCATCTAGCCTAGACCCAAACTGGTACGTTCCTAGTTGAGAGACTCTGTCTCCAAAAATAAGATGAAGCTTTTTGTCATCTTGCAAGATGGTGGGTAAAAACACCGAGGAATCCAAAAGAAAGGAGAAGACACCTACAGCCAAGAGGGCTGAGGCATTCCCAAAAGGGTAACCCGAAAGTTAAAAGGCAAAAGGGAAGCCCCATTGCAGCTGAGAGCTGGACCTGTTAGAGGAACTGGAAACATTCCCAATCCGTCGTGAATCCCAGAAGGGTCCTGCACAGGGTAAGTATTCAGCTAAATCCGAGGTTGAAAGAACAAAGTTTAAAGGCACGGGAGGATCTTGCCACTGTCACAAAGCCAGCTGGAGGTGACAAGAATGGAAGTTTGGCAACACACCTAGGTGTTCTCTTGCCAAAGTACCAGGGAAGGGGCAAATCCGGAGGAAGAAAGCCTTCCACCATCATGTAAGAAGCTGCACACCACACCATGCCCAGTCCTGACCACCCTCAATGGGCAGTTACAGAGCAAGAGCATCTTCCTTGAACAGCTTGGGCACTCAGTGGTTTGCCGCCTGTGACTGGACCTACTTCCCTTAATCCCCTCTGCACAGAATGCATTAGAAACCAGTCACTGCCACCTCCATAAAAGCTGCTATCATGGACGTTAAAGTCCCCAAAAACCTCATTGATGCCGACTTCAAGACAAATAAACTGGGCAAGTGCAGTGCCAGGGAGATAGATCTTTGACAGGGAATAGGGCAAGGTTGATCAGAAAGCTATGACTTGACAGTCTGCAAAAAGGCAAGCTATTCCTCAGCTCCAGGGATGTGTGCAGTCCTTTGGGACTCTAACAAATGGAATTTATCCTCACAAACTGGTGGTCTAAATTTCTTGCCAAAAACCTAATTAAGCAACTGATATGTATATTAATAAAAGAAAGTAGAAAGCAATTGAGGAAGGCAGTTGCCATCAGTCTCCACATCACAGAGTACACACTCATACACATTGCACACACACACAGCACACAGCATGTGCATGCATGCCTTGATCCTGGTCAAAAGGCTAAGGAGCTATATAGAAAAACACCCTCAAAAACACATGTAAGATGCAAAAAATCCCAGAAATGTAAGGACCTTTAGTATGAGAGAAAAAACAAAGTTGATTTTGAGTCAATTACTTTAGGCTGCATGATGAAATAAATTATCCTTGTAAGTTTTATTTAACAGTATAATATAATCTCTCTAAAGGGAAGTTTGTGTCTTTTAAAACACCCAAGGCCTAAACCTTCATTGATACATACATTTAGCCTTAACAGGATTTTTCCCCAGAAGTTCTTCCCAGTTTTGGTACATATGGATGTACTATATCATGCTTATAAAGCATCTGGAAAACTAACTGAAAATTTCAATTCCATCTGCTGCTTGCAATTTCAAAATACAGCCACAGACAACAATATCAACTACCTAAAGCATTCCTTTAAAAAAAAAATCAAGTGGTATGTGCCACACAGTATCCTAACTCATCACACACGAAGAACAGAATGATGCTCTCAACAGCTTTCACAACAACAACTCCTTTTGCTTAGAGCAGATGGTTACTCATACCTCGAGTTTTTTTGCATACTGGTTGAACATAAACGTCACACATTCATTGATGGCACCTGTCCTCTGGAGAAGGAGCAATCCCTTGGGAGTGGCAGCAAAGTTGAGTAAATCATCTAGCAAATTGTCTTCCCAAGCCACACTGGAACAGAGAAAGGGACGTTTAATATCCACAAAACTGAAAATATTTAAGAGCGGCATGGACAAGAATTAAACTGACAGAGAACACACAGATTGCAGGTTTTTCAGTAGATATTATGAACCAAGATGGAAATCACTTCCATTCTGACAGCTTCCCAGCCCTGATGATTGGAGTATTCACTCCAGGTGCAGCACTGTGACTAAGCCTCCATTTTTTTTAATCCACGCTGTAATTTCCCATGATAATTCCACTCCATGTGAATTCCCTAAACCTCAACTCTCCATTATTGTGCCTTCTTTTTATTAAAACATTTTTCTTATGGTCTAGAGCATAATATGCTTGTTTTCTCTTTTATTTTCATAAATTTTTATTTTATTTGGAAGTGAATAGTAACATTTTTTCTCAAAACACATTTTTGTTATAACAGGGAGAATACTTTATTGCTTTCATTTATTGACAAAGTCGAACACGAGACTGCATGCTATACAACAGAGCTGCCCTTATTAAAAGTCCCTCTTGTCTCTCTATGAGTGAGGCTAAACAGCAGAGACATATACATGAGTGGACCCAATGAACAATGCATTTATGTCTATGGACCTTCAGACTATATCCCTTGCAATTAAAAATGGAACCATGAGCAGCCAGATTTTTGCAGCTCTTAACTATTTTCATTTTATACCAATCAAAATACATTTTTAAGACTGATAACATTCTGCACAGATTTTAAAAATAGCAAAAACTGTTGTAGAATATTACTTTAAATATTTAAAGATGTGTTTCATTGTCTATGTTGCAGAATATTACTTTCGCTATGTAAAGATGTGTTACATTTGTTTATGTTATATTTGTTTAATTCTGTAAAGGTGTGTTGCTTTTATTATGCTGTATTTGTTTAACTATGTATAGATGTGTTGCTGTTTCATCTGGCCTGCCTAAAGTAGCTGATTGGCCTAATAAAAAGTTGAACAGTCAATAGATAGGCAATAGAGGGGCAGAAGCTGTCAGAATGGAGGTGGGGCAGGCAAGTAGAAAGAATAAATAGGAGAAGGAGAAAGAGAAAGGAGGGAGAAGAGAATGAGAGAGAAAGAAAGGGAGATGCTCAGGGCCAGTCAGCCAGGTAGCTGCCAGTCAGACAGACACAGAGTAGGCCACACAGAATGAAAGAAAGGCAAAGCATAGATGAAGAGAAACAAGCTAATTTAAACTATAAGAGCTAGTGGGACAAGCATAAGATAAGGCTGAGCAGTCATGACTAATATTAAGTCGTTATGTTATGATTTAGGAACTGGTTGGTGGTCCCCAAAAAAAGGCTGCAAAAGAAACAATAAGAAAATAATTTGAAAAAATTCTATATTCCATAAATACATTACATTTCTCAATTAAAATTTTAAATACTAAGAATTTTCTAAAATTGAAAAAAATATACAATCTGTGTATGAATTAAAATGTCATCCAGAGTACTTAAGCAAGTAAATGTAAGTCACAGAGATAAAGCAAACAGTTAAATTACAAGCAAGAGCTGCCACCACCTATTAAACATAGGCGGCCATATTGTAGATAACAAGACCTGTCAAGAGTCATACAGTCCAGAAAATACTGTAATGACAGCTTCAAGAACTGATGAGAAATGTTTGCCTGCCTCAACATTTATATATAATTAAACTACTTAAGAATAAGAACATATGCTTGAGGTAGGAAAGACTATGTGGGGACAGTGTGGTTTGAAAGAACAAACATTTCCAGTCATATAAGATTAGCGTGGCATGGTAGCATACAACTATAATCTCAGATTATATATATGATATATGCACTTGGCAGAGGAAGAGGTAGAGGTAGAGGTCTGAGGCCAGCCTTGGTTACAAAGCAAGTTATATATCAGCCAGGGCTGCACAGTGATTACCTGTCTTTAAAAGACAAGACAGGAAGGGAGGGAGGGAGGAATTAGAGAAAAAAAGAGAAGGATAGAAGAGAGAGCGACAGGAAGGAAGGAAGGAAGGAAGGAAGGAAGGAAGGAAGGAAGGAAGGAAGGAAAAGAGGGAAAGAAGGAAGGAAGGAAGAGAAGGCAGTTTAGACAGAAAAGACAGGAATAGTTCACTACCCTCAGATCTTAACAAACAATCAAAGCAAAACTATATTTGGAAACTAAAAAGTATAAAGGGAAAAATATGCTTATGTGGAGAAAAGGTCACAAGTTACAAGCTGTGGAATAAAATAACTACAAAAATGGTCAACAAGTGTAAGACTTAACAGTGTAAAGAAGTAAATTAGATATTAAAAAAATTTAATATATATAACATTGAGGATTGTGGCATGTGTAGAAGATTACTGATTGATGAATATACATCAAACTCATATTGTATTTCAAAACACAACACAAATACTTAACGACTTTACACTTTCTTTTTAAAGGATGCAGTTAGAGTTAGGAGGTGGCTCCATGGTGCAGTGGACAGTGCACTGCACTTCTGGTTGGCGCTGGTTATGATGGCACATGCCTATAATGACAGTTCTCAGAGGTGAAGCCAGCAGAAATGCTGTGAGTTTGAGGCAAACCTGGGCTACACAAAGCAAGGATCAGAAGAGCTAATGCCATACAACCAGACCTTGACTCAAGGAGAAAAATGAATAACTAAACATGCACTCGTGTTCTTACGGATAACATTTTTCAACAAGCAAACATGCAAGTTACAAATTCAGAAACAGTATAGGGAGGGACTGGAGAGATGGCTCTCTGGATAAGAGTACTTTCTGTGACTGATGCATGAAACCCCAGCATCCTGCCACAGAAAGGGGGTGGGGCATTATAAAATCTGTAGTAATATCCTTTTCTGAAAACACACCTCTTGCCTTTGGGGAGACTGAACTTTGGCCAGTCCTTGCATCCAAGTTAGCAGTATGTGCTAAGGTCCTCTAGAGCTATGTACTCTATGAGCCTTCATACTGTGTACTCAGCCTGTCCACTCAGGTGAGAGTGCCTTTAAAACAACAGTGTAACTTACCTACTAGGGCTTGTACTTCCCACTTAATTAGTTTCTACAATCTAAGCTAAAAGGCATTGCTTTAATCTGAAATTGGGTATTCTTCCCTGCCCCTGACCCAGAAGTGGGTTTGTGTGGTGACAATCATTTGATGAAAGTAGTCAATTCACTGAAAAGAACCTCAAAGAAAACAAACATCCCCTAACTGTTAGAAGCAACATGTGGACAGACATAGGACAATAACATAACATCTGTGTGCAGTTTCAAACGCTCTAGTCTGCTGGAGTCAGTAAAGTACTTCTTGTAAAACTTCTGAAGAGTTCCATAAAAACGTATTCCCCACCCCTTTCCCATTCTCTTTTCTGTTGTTCAATAACACAGAGCAGAGCCCTTTGTTAGGCACAGATGCGGGACAGATCGGACACACACAACAGAGAACACAAGCTGTGATCAAAAACTACAGACACAGGGAAGACTGGAAGAAGGTGGAAAACTGAAGTGTGGGCTCACTCAGGCTAGTCTCTTTTTAAAAAGTCTCTTTCTTATTCCTAATGTGACACTGACTCAAAGGTCCACCCCTGCCTGAGGGTTTAAGCGGTTAATGTGTAATAGTGGAGGAGACATTCTCTTCAATGGTGTAACCTCTAATCGAGTGTCCATGCTCCAAAACCTCATACTGTTTTCTATACACAACCATAATGCAACTGACGAGGTCATCCTGCTCAGCCACGAAAAGTAGGATGGAGGGCTAGTTGGGGAGAGGAAGAGGATTAGCGGGAATGCAGAAGAAAAAGCACAAGAAATAGTGAGTATTATAGAAATAAATTATATACATTCATGAAAATGGCATCATTAAAGCCACTAGCATGTATAAATTAATATGTGCTAAAAAAAACATTAAAATAATTTTTAAAAAATTTAAACCAAGTCACTCAAACAGGAATATACGTAGGAGTGAGATATGCCAAACCATAATTAAACTGCACTTCTACCATATTTTGAAAAACAAGAAAAATGTATTTCACCAGCATTTAAAAACACTTTACTTCTACTGAACATGCAAGTTAACTTTCCAATTTTAGTATTTGATAACTCTCCAGTTTTTCTAAAAATTTTGTAATATGCTAAGCTTCCTAACGCAAAATATAAATACACAATGAAGCAAAAGTTATCTAATATTTCCAGATTTGTTAATAGCTACATGTATCACATAATCTATAAATAATAATAAGTATAATTTTCCTCAAACCTCTGTGCATATAGTTTAACTTCCTGGAAAATATTTTGCCATAGTTTTCCAATGAATTTCAATTATTTCTAAATGATTTCAGCAAACACAATAGAGAAATGCTGAACGACTACACTTACATGTTGGGAGATTCCTGGCTCACTGAGGAAACTGAGTCTGAGCCCTCTACTGGAGTGGGGATTCTTTCCGATAGCAAGCTTGTCTAAAAGAAAGAAAAAAAAATACATTAGTTTGGTTTTCTGCTGTTCTAAGTGATAGCACTTCTGATTTTTCAAACTTAATGCATTTTAACACAGTTGCTTTCAAAATAAAATTATCTGTTTCAATGAAACTAAAAGATTAAGCAATCCCTGGTCTATGCATGGCCCCTGCTCTACTATGTTCTTGATGTCATAACCTCCACAGAAGACGGTGAGTCTAGACACAAAAGAATTCAGCTAAAGCTTCTGCTACCACAATGGAAAACGTTATGGTAATCTGGTAAACCTTTAGGGCCTAGGTCTACTAAAAGAAGAGGGTCTGAGGTCATCCTGTGCCAAGTTAAGAAGCATGGAGAGCTAATACCACCTGTGACAATGTAAAAGAAATGATACTTAGCCTGGCATGGTGGCACATGCCTTTAATACCAGCACTCAGGTGGTAGAGGCAGGCAGATCTCTTTGAGTTCCACACCAGCCAGAGCTACATAGTGGGGCCCTGCTTCAAAAAAGGAAGAAAGGATGGAAGAGAAGGAGGAAGGGAAGGAGGGCGGGAGGAAAGGAGGGTGGGGAAGCAAGAGCTACATAGTGAGGCCCTGTTTCATAAAAGGAAGAAAGGATGGAAGGGACGGAAGGAGGGAGGGAGGGAAAAGGGGAAAAAAAGGAAGCATGTCCCATTAAAATATCCTGTCTACACCAGGCAACCGTGGCACACACCTTTACTCCGTGTACTCAGAAGGCAAAGGAAGGCAAACCTGAGTTTGAGGCCAGCCTGAGAGAGTTCCAGGAATGCCAGGACTACACAGAGAATCTCTGTCTTGGAAAAAAAAAATCTGTCAACAGTAATATTACAGTGATGCTTGTAACTGAAATAAAGACTTGTGTGTGGGGGGGATTAAAATACATACCTTCTTCCATGCCTTTGCTATAGAGTCATGTAAACCATAAGGAAGCAGCACCTGTAAGCCTTCACATGTGCCATATATTTGACGACACACAGAAATAAATGCTCCTTTAACTACAGGCAACATTTCCGATCCAGAGAAAATAGAAATATCGTCATCAAGAAGTTTCTTTGAAAACTTGGCTATTATATGAGCACCTGTAGGACTAAGAAGAGATCACAGATGTGATTCCAAGGCCAAGCAGGTCTGGCTTCATGCAGCACCAGCAAAAAGCCTGACTCGATGCAGCTCATTTGCTAGCTCTCTTTAGACAGCTTTTACGAAGTTCCCTCATCCATCAACGTGAGCATGACCGTTTCAGTGGGATATGGGAAAGGGTAGTTAGAGAGGTGGAAGCAGCCATGCGGTCGGGTCACACGTGAGTGCTCTTGATTTTCCAGTGAGCGTGTCTTATTGTTTGAACTGTGGCTACCTTCCCATCACAATAACAACACAGCCACCCTATCTAGAAGTTTGAGATTGTTTTCCTGGCAATACTAATAGACAGAAATGCTTCCAATGTAAAAGCTACTGTTGTAGGTATTTTAATGTGCTCAAATAATTTTTCCCATAGTCCTTTGATGTAGAAGCTTACAGTAACAGAGATTACATGTACAAATTACAGAAGTAACTTGCACAATACCACACAGCTAATATTTGAGAAAGAAACAAGGTAACCTAGTATGTCTAACTGCAGAGAAAAGCAATATTACTACATTTTCTAGATGTTTAACACAATGAATTCAAAACAGAGGCAATAAGTGTTAGACTCAGAGAACACTCAAGCCTCCAGCTAGTTACCTTTCTCCGGCAGCTTTACATTTTACCATCCTTGTCTTGCACATCTCTAAATAACAAAATTCCTATTTTAAATGTGATATACACACATAATAATTTTTAGTAAGACATCCCACATCAAACATCTCTGCATTCTCTTAAATATGTCTTTATGTCTAGACAGGTTTGTGTAAAGGACATTTCCTACAAGTCCTACAGGTTGTACTAGGTCATATAAACCTTTTTCTCCAGGTCAATAATTCAGTGATTTTATATTTGAATGACTGTTTTCACATAGTATCTTCAACCCCACTTCCTATTTCCCCAAACGTTCTACAAGATAATAATTAGATCTAGAGGTTAAAAGTTTGGTTCTCTCTTGTTTTTTCTTCCTTGGTAAAATAGCTTTGTTAGTGGTGTGTGCCTCCTGCACGAATTCAGCACTAACCCGATGGTCCCAATTTCAGAGATACTAAAAATTAGTTTGGCAGATGGCACCAGGATAGCATTTCTAGTAAGAAAGGCTTTACACTTGGTTATTTTAGCAACTATTATGGTGACTACCAAGATTTTATTAAGAAATACCACAAGCATATTTTTTGCTTTAAAAATATTGTTTGCATTTACTGATTAGACTTCTTCCACAAAGAACTTTTCCTGTGTAACTCTTTAAAATACAGTATGTAAAGTTCTAATCTTTAGCATAGTGGAGAGAAAATTAAGGACGTGATAGCTCATTGCCTGCTGGCTTTTGCTTATATGGGCTTACCCAATGTTATTAAAACAGATAACAGTCCTGCATATACTAGTGGAAAATTTCAAACCTTTTGTGTAAATATTGACATTAAACATATTACAGGTATTCCATATAACCTTACTGGAAAAGCTATAGTAGAAGGAATGCACATGGTTATAAAACAGTATTTCAAAAAAATAAATAGGGAGGAGTATATTCTCTCTCCCAATACACAATTGGCTTCTATTTTATTTATTCTAAATTTTTTAACTGTGGATTGTGAGGGTCACTCGGCCATGGAAATACATTGGAATAAAAGTTCTCAGTCCTTAGGATGGGTACGATGGAAAGACCTTATTACAGGACAGTGGAAGGAGCCTATGTCCCTGTTGGCTAGGGTGAGAGGAGCTGTTTGTGTCTTTCCTCCAGGAACAGACAAGCCCATTTGGGTACCAGAGCCATATGTTCGGGCTGTGGAGAATGATGGGAAAGGATCCTGTGATGAGCCTGAGAATGACACTTGTCATTCTCTTGATGAGCCTCCTGGTGAGTCCCAATCAAGTGGAAAGCACTGTGTGAAGCCTGGTAAGGAACCCCCTTGTATTGATCACTGAGCCGAGCTAGTTCTTTGCATTCATCTTTTTATTCCTCAAACTCTACTGCTGGAACTGCTTTAAGCAATATGGCGATAGAACAGGCTTCTATTAATCAAACCTTTTCCTCTGTGAACGCTCTATGCTTTGTTACATTTTTGGGCTATAAATATTACTTTAAAGGAATCCTGTACAAATGAGTGTGTTCCTATCTTTCTTTTTTTGGAATATTTCTCTGCAAGCCCAGGCACTATTAAATCCCATGTTTATGTTTTAGTTCTTTCTTTTTTCTTTTCATTTTTGTAGTATGGAATAGCACCTTTGGGGGTAAAGATTCTTGGTTGTTCTTTCAGAAACTGTGGCCTGAGCGACTGCTGGGATGACCACTCCAGTGCTGCCTTGTTGGTTCGGGTACCAGCCATCATACCACTGCCAATTACCAAAAAAGCTAAGCAGACTGAGATGACCCTGTGTTGAGAAAAACAAGATTTTGGAGTGACAGCTGGAGTGGTTGCTGTCATCTCGGTGTATGCTGCTGCAGCCATGGTCGTAGGACTGGCAATGGCACAAACATCGTTGGTGTTGGACACTGTAGATAAACTGGCGAGACAAGTCAATGATGCTCTCCAGACTCAGAATGTCCTGAATGTCTACATTAAATTTGGACTTTTGAATTTAAATCAACAAACTGCCCTATTGTAGGAGCAGGTGGACTTATGGCTTGTACAACAAATGTCTTGTTCACATTTATCATTCCATGTGTGTGACATCTGTTAATATTGCTAATGCCTCTTATGTGGTGAAAACAGCTCAATGGTTATTTGAACAGCCCTTGTAATGTTACAATTAGCACACCAGATTGTCGATATCTGTGTGCCCCCTGTTTTAGCGAAAGGCTTGGTAAAATACCATAGCCCAAATGGGAGGCTAGGTCCAGTGGTGATTGGGGACCCTCTTGCTGGCAATCTTAATGCCTGTTGCCATGGACATTCATCTCTGAATTCTGTGTAAGATCAGACAATCCATGAGAATGCAGCATATGGTCACTTAGCAAGTCCTTCTGAGCCTGTTGGCCAGTAACTCAGACGTACCCCAGATTTGATTGCAAATATTGCACAAACAATGAAGACTCCTCTGTAGACAGGTAACTTCTACAGAAGAGGGCCTGCCTAAGACAGGGAAGGGGCCTCCAAAGATGGTTTACTCTTCTGAGATGACCTAAGACAGGAGGGTCTTATGTCTTATAAAAAATTTATAAGGAGGGAAATGTTGGGACCATTTGGAATCCTGGCCTCCAGCTGCTCTTCCCTGCTGGAGATCTTTACCTCTGATTTAAGTCACTGAAAGCTGTGCTTCATGAGAATGTGTTGCCTTGCCTTGGGCCCACCTGATTGTTGGGTATATAAGCCTCCATTGTGCTACTGAATAAAGGACTTCTTACCAGTGACTAGAGGTCCATGTCTCCGTCTCTCTGTCTGTCTGTCTCTGTGAGTTTGTATGTTTCAACCTCCAGCCCCTTGCCCGATGCTCGCAAACTGTATGGTAGCGCATAGATCACAAACGGGCGTTGTGCGCTGCGTGTGTGTGTGTGTGTGTGTGTGTGTGTGTGAGAGAGAGAGAGAGAGAGAGAGAGAGAGAGAGAGAGAGAGAGAGAGAGAAACAGTCACAGGACAACCTGGAGATCAGTGGACAATTGCAGGAATCAGCTCTCTGGTTCTGCCATGTGAGTCCCAGGAATTAAACACAGGTCATGAGGCTTGGCAGGTGGCTTGGTCCCCTAATTTCTTTTTACAGCTAGCTAGCTGCACACTGCTCCATTGTGAAAAACAAAGTTTAATGAACCAGACTCTTGTTAATTGCATTTGCAAAATTTCTAGTATTTTCCCTAAGAAAACAATTGGTACAAACTTTTCACAATGATGATTTGGAAGGCACTTCTGGTAATTAACATCTTGTTTGTTCCGCTTCAATGTGAAAAAACTTTCTTTGAAAATAAACCCACATACATATCATATGTGACTGGCAGAACCCTGATTTCATCTAAATTAATAGTATTCATATAGAAACAGAAAAACTTACTAGTTTTTAAATTATTAGTGCCAGGCGTTTCCTAATAAATAACTTTATTTTTTTTAAGTTTATAAACTTTTTTATAAAAAGTTGCAAATTAATAAAACATCACACACAAAAATTAAGCAAACTCAAAGTCCATGCAATTGAATGACTTACATAGAGTTAGAAGTGACTACTTGGAGGAATCACAGTTCAAGGCTGGCTTGTGTTATTAGTAAGGTCTTATTTTTTAAAAAATGAAAAAAAATACATTTCCAAAGAATTAAGTAATAGATAAGGAGGTCTTAGAATTCATAACAAAAGATAGAACTTCCTAATTTAAAAAAATCATTATATACCCCACATCTCCAGGTAAAAATGGCAAACTGAATGTATAACATCTATCTGCTCCCTCCATAAAGACTAAGATGCATAAGAAAAAAATATTTTTTAAATGCAAAGAAACTCTCAAGGACAAAAACTAGAAAGGACAATGGGAGAATTTTGGATCCTAGAATACAGAAGAGCCAAGTAAACCATAACCTAAAAAACAACAGTCACCAGCCACAGCACAAAAACCCAGAAATCATCTGATTAACTTCTATAACATTGGGGAAAGACAACAACAGTAACTGATGACTTAAATAACTCTGCAACTGGGAAAAAAAAAAAAACAGGACTGCAAGTAAGAGCTACCTGGAAGTAAGTTTAAGGAAAACTCTGCTCTCCAGGTTCCACTTGAAATTGCATGCAGCTAGCCCAGGTACTTCTTAGAAGGCAGAGAGATCTAGGAACAGGCATGGAGCACCTGGTGGATGTGGTACATACCTTCAATCCCAACATTCAGGAGGTAGAGGCAGGCAGATCTCGGGATCTCCAAGGCCAGCCTAGTCTACAGAGCTAATTCTAGGATGGCCAAGGATACACAAGAAACCCTGTCTCAAAAGAGAGGAGAGGGGAGGAGGAGGAAGTGGAGAAGGAGGGGAAGTAGGGAGGGAGTGGAGGAAAGGAAAAAAGGGAAGGAGGAAGGGAGGGGAGGGGAGGGGAAGGGAAGGAAAGAGAAGATTAAATCAAGAGGACACACTGATGCTTGAGATCCAGCACAGCTTCCATTGAGCCTCCTGCTGAGAGGATGTGTTTTTTCAGGCAGGTAACTGCAAGAGGCTTCATTAGGGCTTTCCCATAAAAATGCCATGGCATTTTCTACACAATATAAAGACCCCAAGTGACAACTGCCCTTGTAACGGTTACCAACATCTAAGAGTAATAAAAGAAACCAAAGCAACAAATAAAGAAAAACTGGTGGGAAATGAGAAAGGATGAGGTGACAATTTCATTATCCACAGAAGTGAACAAATTTACTGTACTCCAACAGGAATAAGATGATCTGCTTCAAGCACAAAAACACATACACACACTAACGAGCCAACAAGATTCCTCAACAGGTAAAAAGTACTGGCAATAACCTGAGTTCGGTCCCCCAAAACCGATATCAATCTATAAGAACAAAATAAACTCCACAGTGTTGTCCTTTGATGCCTACACATATATCATAGCATGTGTATGCCTGTGAATACATGTGTGTGTGCACACACCTGCAAATATACACACACAATCAATAAGATCAAGAATTGATCTTCTGGAAAAAGCCACAAAATAGTTAAGTTTCAAATTAGCACAATAATAACAACAACAACAACAGTGAAGTTAAAATGATTAGTACCAGAACAAGAGCAGAGATTTTCACTACTGGTAGCCCAGCAATAACAAGATAGCCAGAGCATATTACTGGCAACTCTAAACCATAAATAAGTAACTTCACCGTGTCTCTGAAAGATACAACCTGTTAACTTTCATACCAAAGGAAATAACTCTGAACAGGTCTATATATCTAATAAAGAAATTAAGCAATTAGAAGAATTAGATAACTCATCGTCTCACAAATGGAGTCTACCAAATATTTATAGAAATTATAACAGTTCTCCACAATTCCTTTCGGAAGACAGAAACAGGGGGAAATCATTTCTAACTCATGAAACCAGCTTGTAGTAAATATCAAAAAAAAAAAAAGATATTCTGGGTTCAGCGGTTGATATCATGTGTCAGCATGGCAGAGATACCTGTAACCATGAGAAACTCAAAGCCACAATGGGGAAGAGAAATATCCATAACCAAGTGTAATTTGCTCCCTGAGTAAGGCTGTTTAGCACTTAGAAAACAATTAATGTCAGGGCTGGAGATATGGATCAATGGCTAAGAGCACTGGCTGTTCTTCCAGAGGTCCTGAGTTCAATTCCCAGCAACCACATGGTGGTTCACAGAAATCTATAATGGAATCTGATGCTCTCTTCTCTCATGTAGGCATACATGCAAACAGAGCTCTCATATACAAAATAAATATTTTTAAAGCCCAATTTTTCTAAAAAACAATTAACATAGTTCATCTTAGCAATAGGTTAAAGACTGCTCATTACAGTGTCATTTGCGGAAGTAAGATCTAAGTAAGGTACAGCCTGCTGTTAAGGGGAGGGGGAATCCGAATGAATTACAATAAACTAAGTAAGAATACAATGCTACAATAAAATGATGTTACAATCTGTATTCACCCAAGAAAATGCCCATGTTGTATTTAAGGACTGAGATTTAGGTAAAGTATATGATGCCATTTTATAAACCAGAGTAGACACATTTACAGTTTCACAGGATTGCCAAAGTACCGCATCATCAGCAGTACAGAGAAAGCCAAGAAGCCTACAAGCCACAAGACTATACCACTGGGTAACAGCAGAGGAGGAAAGGGGGTGTGACTTCTCCTCTGAATCAGCTGAACTGAAACCAACTACCTGTGGTTTCAGTAGTCTGTCAGAGGGTCTGGGCGTGGTAGGTGAGAAGGTGTGGGTTCCCATCTGGAATGATGCCCGCTACCCTTACTATGAGCTAAGATTATACAGTAATCTTAGGAATTAAGTAATAACGCCACTTTCAGGACATCCCACACCCTCTTCTATTCTCCAGGGGAGCCTGCAAGCACATGGGGCACATAAACTTGTGCAGACACACACAGATACATGTAAAAACAATAAACAAATATTTTAAGAGATCACATCAAAGATGGCTTAATGTGTCACTAGTACCTGCTTGGGAAACCTACCCACCCCTGAAGAGTTACAGAGGCTAACATGTCCACGTACCTTTCTTCTTCAGAAGAGTTCATGTTTTCTCCATAAAGAAGCAACATAAGTCCTTCTTCTACAGAAGCAATTCTTGCCAAAATATCTGCTATGTGAATTAAAGCTGTTTCAGAGCAATCTGGAGCAGCCTGCACATTTTTAAAAAATGACAAGACAAATCATATAATTTTATGATGTAACGGGTGGAACAGAGTATAATAAAATTATATGGCTATAACAACAACAGAAACCTTAAGGACTTCTGCTTGTGAAATAATATGTCTGAGTTAAATGTGTCATTAGATTATATTCTTTCACCAGCAGAGTTAATGAGCAAATAAATCCAAGATTTTCACCTAAACCAGTTATTGAGAATCATTGTCTGTATTACAGCTTCATGTATAATTCTTAATACCAAATGCTGTAGCTTCCTCCCTATCTGCATTGTCTTCTACTTTTCAGGTACCCTATTTCTGCAAGTTCATCATGATATATATGTTATCTAATACACTAGCTTGGTTATATTGGTACCATCCCCTTATTTACCTAACTGGAGAAAGACTGACCAGAGACAGCCAGTTCATGAGCTGACTGATAGTCAATAATATCAACCATATGGAAAACAAATTTGATCAGTCATATCTGCTCACTTTAAACAGAAGTGTTAATACATCTTAGCCAATATATAATAGCATAAAGAAAATATTGAAACCTGAAAATTAAATTAATGCTGAAGTCAACTTACAGAAACTACTGTTATTTTCAGGGTCTACTTATTGCTTTATGCCTACATGGATGCTAATGTCCATATTCCCTGTATTTTAAAATATGCATCGAACAACTAATACAATATTAAAATTTTCATGAATTCCACTAATGAATATGAGTCATGTATAGTTCCCTATAATTATATATGGTTCAGTGGGTAAGAGTACCTGCTAAAGAAGCATGAAGACCCGAGTTCAAGTACCCAAGACCCACATTTAAAACTAGGCATGGCTGTACGTGTCTGTGACTCAGGAAGTGACAGGGGAATGCTGGGACTTCCTGGGTAGCTCCAGGTTCTAGCAGAGACCGTGCCCCACACGTATAATAAAAAATTATACGTGTGTTTGTATATGCCTATGTATGTTTTTATGTATGTACCTATACATGTGTGTGTTTATACATGTACCTATGTATGTATATATGTGTGTGTTTGTGTGTGTATGTTCTGCTTGTACATATGTACACAGAAAATATAAAGATGTAGATATACACACATGATCATCTCACAATATTCATATATAATCCATTTTCATATAAACCATTTTTCCTAAAACTTCTATCTAGAATGTGTTATGTCTCTCATATATATTAAAGTTCTGTTTGTACCCAAATATTCTGTCAGACACACAGTTTTCCTACACAACTTTCTCTCGCTCATGCTAAATATCTCCTGCACAGAGAGTGATCAGAGTAACCTTCTTATAGGCAATAGCATGTAATTGTTCTGAATATGTAATTTTACTATGTTACAATAAAAACCTTCCTTTTATTTAGACAGAAAAGGGGAGACAATATGGAATTCCCCTTGTATACTATGAATACATTTTATTACCATTGGTTAATAAATAAGCTGCTTTGACCTATCGCAGGGCAGAAAATAGGAAGATGGGAAATCCAAGCAGAGACACAGGGGGAAAAAGGCAGAGTCAGAGAGACTCTATGTAGCTTCCAAAGGAGAAGGAAAGCAGAACCTTACCGGTAAGCCACAACTTCATGGAGATACACAGATTAATAGACTTCGGTTAATTTAAGATGTAAGAGCTAGCTAGGAATATTCCTGAGCCATTGGTCAAACAGTGCTGTAATTAATATTGTTTTGTGTGACTATTCAGATCAGGGTGCCCAGAAAATGAAAGTACAGTCTCCCTTTACAAAAATATACTTCTGGATTACTAATATCCAAAACAGCACTGCCAGACCAGTGGCTCAATAGATTATGCTGGATGTCTTAAATTAGGTACTAGATGTCTACTGCGAACTAGCCTATACTCAAGAAGGATGATTCAAAGCCAGCAAGAAGGTATATAGGGTAAGAACATTTGCCACCAAGTATGATGACCTGAGGTCAATCTCTAAGCCCCACGTGGTGGAAAAAGAAATAAAGAACTGACAAGTGATCACATGATCTCTACATATACACCATAGCATGTACATGCCCTCCCAAATAGGTATGTGCAATACCAAAAACTGCAAATAATAATTCAAATACAAGGACAACTGCAGAAGGACATAGCATGAGTACCAGAAAAAGAAAAAACACCTTAGTCTGCACAGCAGGGATGTTTCCATGTGGGGCAGGTTTCATTTGGGGAAGGGAGACTTAAAAAAACAAAGTAAGAATACATAAACTTGTTTACAAAATTTGGTAAACATAAAGTTTAAAACAGTGACATTTTACAGCAAGCAGCAGTCAACAACGTGTGGCCCAGGAGCGGGAAGAGACAGTTAAGATGCTACAAAGCAGGTAACAGACATGAACCTTCCTGTACACTCTAAAGTCCCGACAAGAAATTTAAGTCAAAGAAGTTGACAGCTGTATTAGACACATGGCCATCCTGGTGAGGACAGCAGCTTCATCAGGTGTTGGGTGTCTGGTATGAACATGTCACTTCCCTCGACCTTAGCTTATTCTCTGGGGAAACTCTCTAGCACAAGGAAGCACACTGTGTGAGCTGTGAAGACAGAGTGGCTGTTCAGCTCTGAGGTTACACTGTGTGAACTGGGAAGACAGCATGGCTGCTCAGCTCTGAGAGCATGCAGTGTGAACTGGGAAGACAGCATGGCTGCTCAGCTCTGAGAGCATGCAG
>JAQHUG010000002.1:4332003-4351741 GCA_028555095.1 Dicrostonyx torquatus
GCTCAGCTCTGAGGTTACACTGTGTGAACTTAGAAGACAACATGGCTGCTCAGCTCTGAGGTTACACTGTGTGAACTTAGAAGACAACATGGCTGTTCAGCTCTGAGGTTACACTGTGTGAACTGGGAAGACAGCATGGCTGCTCAGCTCTGAGGTTACACTGTGTGAACTGGGAAGACAGCATGGCTGCTCAGCTCTGAGAGCATGCAGTGTGAACTGGGAAGACAGCATGGCTGTTCAGCTCCGAGGTTATACTGTGTGAACTTGGAAGACAGCGTAGCTGACCAATTCTGGGGCTACACATGCCTTTTTTTTCCTCACACTAGTTCTTTCTACATCGGAGAGTTGGCTCTTCAGGAAAACAATTGTATTTCCAAAAGCTATAAAACTGTCATTAAAATACATAAGACATTAACAAGATTTACTGCATTCACAAGACAAATGGCTTCTTAATAGAATAACTCTTTTCTAAGTTTTTCACACCAGCAGACCTAAGTTTGACTAAAAACAAAAAGAAAATGTAGTATATGTATGTGCATTCCTGCCTCCTGTCATAACTAATGCATCAAATACCTGCATAAACTATGATTTAACAAAGATTCATAAAGCAAAAAGATTCATGTAAGAACTATCGGTAAGAAAATATCTCAGCCATGACAGAAATAAAGATCCACTGAATATTGGCCAGTGAAGAGGCTCCTTTCCTCTCTGGCGACACCCACCGTGGTTCCCTTCATCAGGCTATGAATGGGCTGGAGGAGCGTCTCTGTCACAGTGCTGTTGTACAAGCACTCCATGGCACACTCTTTCTGGTCGCAGAGCATCTGCAGGACGTCAGTCACCATACTTGCCGGAGAGTAGTTCTCTGAGAAACACAAAGGTCAGAGTCAGGACAACGCTCAGTGCTGCTTTTCACTGTGCACCGTTTCCTGATCCACCAAGTGTCCAGCGAATTCAGCTGTTCAAAGACCACACAACTAAAGTCCAAATATGAGAATTAGAATCTGAAAATTCTTATCTTAATCAGCTTACTGTCTCTTCAAGCTACTAAAAAAAAAAAATGACAAAAGACAACATAGCATTTTTCAGTCAGACACCAAATGAAGCCTTGATATGGAAGAGAAAGTTGAAAGACTCGACTTTCCTCTTAGAACACAAGTTTGCTAGGTCTCTTTGTTCATGATCTTGCTGTGCTCGGGTGTATGAACTTAGCAGAAAGTTAAAGGAAGCATTTAGTAAAACTCTGAGCAAAAAAGGGACACAAGAACTGACACTTCCAGAAGGCGACACACTGCTATCCCAAAAGGCAGGGAGAAGGAAGACTGTCCTTTAGAACATGAGTTAGAAAGCCAAAGGGTTTTTGTCTGTTTGTTTGTTGGGTTTTCTGTTTTTTGAGACAGGGTTTCTCTGTAATTTGGAGCCTGTTCTTGAAACTAGTGAGTTGTCGACCAGGTTAGCCTCGAACTCACAGAGATCCTCCTGCCTCTGCCTCCTGAGTGCTGGGATTAAAGGCATGTGCCACCACTGCCCAGCTGTAAACACTTTTGTAACATGGTTGGAATAGCCACTTAAAAAAATGTGATGTTGCCGGGCGGTGGTGGCGCACGCCTTTAATCCCAGCACTCGGGAGGCAGAGGCAGGCAGATCTCTGTGAGTTTGAGGCCAGCCTGGTCTACAAGAGCTAGTTCCAGGACAGGCTCCAAAGCTGCAGAGAAACCCTGTCTCGAAAAAAAAAAAAAAAAAAAAAAAAAAAAAGTGATATTTTAATATTAGATAGCTAATCTACCCTCCTCAAGCAAATGTGAAATGAGTGCCCTTTATACAAAGTCTAAAATGATTGGTTGAGGAGCTTCACCTCAGCTCGCTGGCACCCCTTTATCCAAAAAAATCTGGAATGTTTGGTCAAAAGCATCACCTCAGCTCTCTAACACCCCTTTATACAAAAAGTCTACATTGTTTGGCTAGGGGGCTTCACCGCAGCTCCTGGTATAAGCCCTTCCCCTGGGAGTTGCCTTAGTGCAAACTCCACCTCCGAGAAAGCTCACCAAATGGTGACCTCTCCGTAGGGAGGGTCAAGAAAGACTGCCAAACAGAAAGCCCTCCCCAGAGAAGGTCTGGACCACTCCCACAAGCTATTTAAACTGCACCCAGAGCATGAACACGTGGTCTCCCTTTCTCTCTCTTCCCCTTGCCATGTTTTCTCGGGGCAACCTGGGAGTAAGGTAACCTATTAAACATGGGTGTCTTTTTAATTCGGTTTAAAAAAAAATACAAAACTACTACGGTTTTTAAATTCAGGTTACAGTAGTCTTCATTCTGTAAGCATGTTAACTTCGATTTCACACCTGATGGAAAAAGATGTTAGTGATTTTTCAATGAGTTCCAGATGAGAAACCCTGTTTTCAGTGACAAACACTATCAAAGAGCACTAGGCCATTCACATGATCAAGTAAACTCCTACTCTACAATGCACAGAGCACTGCAGCCTGAGAAGAAAGATAGAGACAGTCGAATAGAGAGTAAGCCAAAATATTGATTATTTTTAATAAGGAAAGGTCATTTTCACCATAAGCAATGCTATAGAAAAATACAGCAGGGGTCGTAAGCTAGTACACCATTTGTGTAAATGCTGTAAAGACAGAGAAGGTCTTGGAAGCCCAGTTAAGAGCAGTACACTATTATAACCACACAGACAATACTGACTAGCTGGCACAAATCTTCTATGACTAATATGTAACCCACTCCATTTTTTTCTCTTACTTATTCCAGTTCCTCTCAGAATATGTTCTAGCATTTCCAAGCTAGTTCCCAATTTTAGAACACTATGGTCTACATTTCTGTTTCTGATATTGTGTTTCTCTTCGAAAATTTTTATTGCTATACAAAAGAAAAGTAGAAGTTATTTTAAATGGCAATAATATAAAATAATTTTATAAGCTGGTTAACATATATAAGAGCAAATGGCAACTTATAATAAAACATAAAGTACTTTTTTCTTTACACTTAACAAAAGAAAATCTTGAAAAAAACTAAAATTTAGATTTGAACCATATGATTGTGCCTTAAAGTATTTTATTTTTGATTTGAAAGGAGCCCATAGTTGAGAGACTCTGAAGTTTAAAAAATTTTGAATTTTAAGATACTATTTTAAAGAGATTGAGTTTTTTATGTTTTTAAACTTTCTTATTTATTCTATGTGTCTTTCACATCATGCATCTCAATCCCATTCATCTCCTATTCCTTCATATCCACCCTCTGCCCTTTCAACTTCTCTACCCTGAAACTAAAATAAAATAAAATTTAAGAGAAAAGAAGAAAAGTCTCATCATGGAAGCTATAATGTACCATAGTGAGTCATGCAGTAAACACTTTTATCCATAGATTTTATGTGTAAGTTTACATTGCAAAGAGTCAGTGGTCTGGTTCAAGGTCTCTGGCTTCTGCTACACTATTGATCCTGGGCCCTCACTGGAACTGCTCTTGGATATCCTATAGCTGCCATGTGTGCCAGAGATTCTACATCTTCGGGTCTGCAGGACAAGACCTTTCATGTGCTCCAGCAGATCACAGATGGGGTGGATGTTGGGGTGGGCCAACTCATAACCCTGGATCTGGGCCTAGGAAGTTGCAGGGCTGGAGGTCAGCCTGCCAGCCATCTTATCTTCAATAGCAGGGTGAGCTCAATGCCCTTGCTAGTTCATCCTTGAAGCTATGAGCAAGGGGCGGGGCCACTTCTGCTTTCACTTCCTCAGGGCTGGCTTTCCCACACACATACATCTGTATGGCTAGCTCTACAGTGATGCCCAGGCAAGGTGGAGAGGCCACTGTCCCAAGTACTATGGGGAAGAGACAGAATTTTGATATGCTTGAATTTTTAAAGACTCTGGAACTTTTAAATTTTGGGATAGTGTATATTGTGATGTTCCTACTAGTGTGAGATCTTGGGGATGGATGAGAAAGGAAAAGTTGTGCCTTAAAAGTGATGTGTTTTGTGTCAAATAGACAAGGGGTCAGTTATATTTGACACACGGTAGAGTTAATTGAGAGGAGGGCTTCTCAATTGGGAAAATGCCTCAAAAAGATCAGGCTATCGGCAGGACTATAAAGCATTCTCTAACTTGACTGATGTGGAAAGACCCAGTCATTTGTGGGTGGGGCCACCACTGAGCAGGTGGTTCTGGGTTCTATAAGAAAGCTGGCTGAACAGCCGGTAAAGAGCACCATTCCATGGCCTCCTACTTCCAGGTTTCTGCCCTGACTCCCTGTGATGATGGACAATGATATGGAAATGTAAGCCAAATAAGCCCTTCCGTCCACAAGTTACTTTGACCATGATATTTCATCACCGAAAGAGCAACCATAACTAAGACAAACCAAAAACAAACAAGCTGAACAAAATACTTTAGAAAGAGCAAAAAGCAGAAAATAATCAAATAGAAACACATCTAGCAATCAAACTTCTCTTGATATGACTTGACAATCTTGATATTAAGAAAACATTAATAGATTAGAGATTTCTTTAAACATCTATGAACAAAACTGAATTCCATGACTTACTTCAGAACCAATGTTATGTCTTATAGGTAACGCAGAGTCTTAATAAAACCTATTTACCTTTTTTTTCCCAAGATCTCCTGAGTAAATTTGGAGCATGGGGGTTACAGGAGAGGATAAAAGAGGAAAAGAGGGGAATGGAGAAAAATGTATAACTCAGTAAAAAGAATTAAGTAAATAAAAAAAACATATTTACCAAAATATATAACTAACTCAAAGCATCAAGAGAAAAGAAGACTCAAATGTTTGCTAAGTAACTCAGAGCAGCAAGACAAGAGAATGCTCAAATGTTTAATTTTTTTCCTCTATTTAAAAGAGATGCATCATGAGTTGAGTTTCCAGTGCCATAGTTAATCAATCAACCAATCAATTTAGAAAGGGGGCATTTACCTGAATATGCAACTGATGTCATCTTTGGACAACTTGGTGAATAATAGATGAGTTGAGTAAACAAAACCAGCAGATTTTTGAGAGACATTGAATCTTTACAAAAGAAAAAAAAAGAAGTAATTTGTAAGATGCTTACAACCTAAAAAACATTTACCTACATTCCACGCACTTGTAAGACTGCATCACAGTTTCCGTGTAAACACAGTAAGAAGAGAGCTGTGACCCAAGACCCACTACTCCAGAACAGAACTCCATTAGAAGGCAGCTCCTACCCCAACTGTCTTGCTATGCTAAGGCATAGTTCCGCCATCTGTTTGAAGCTGATCATTTAAATCCACAATAGATGCACGAGTCTTAGCATGGCTATTTGAGTTAAATCAATTATCACAAGTAAAATTCACCTTACTATGTTGGATCAGCTAGCTTTTTTAGCATAGTAGAACAAGGTCAGCATTTTTTCCATGAAAGACTATAATAACTTAAGCTTCTGTCCAAATCATCACAAGCACTCGGGTTGGCTATTGGAGCATGAGGTAGCCATATACAATCAGCAAATAAATGCTGAGTGAGAACCGTGAGTACTGACCATTCATGTTTTACACATGCCACAAAATAGTCTATGTTTTAAGATTTAAAAGACATGCCTAGCTCACAAGTACACAAAGCAGATGGCAGGCCATGTTTGGCCTGCAGGCTACAGTTTACCAAGACTTGCTGTAGAAGCTTTCATTAAAACATTCTGGGAAAAAAAAGAAACTATGTAATTTAAAGTTGATTGCTGGTCTCCGTTATTCTCAAATTCAGTTTTGAAATGAGCTGTGATACTAGATAGAGCAAAATACAGTCATTATAAAGAACATAAAATGTTAAATTTATTATAGATGAGAGGCATGTAAAGTTAAGATCAAGGATATTCACTGGTCTTTCTAGTTCTGTAACAGCCAGCAATACCATATGAAATAGTACCTCTGTGATTGAAGAGCTCATGATGTCCCCACACTGTCTTAAAGTATATGACACAGCCTTGAACATTGTAGAAGAAGTACATAATGCCCTGTCGGTTCTCAAGGAGCTCAAATAGATTAGGGCAAATAAAACAACTAGACAAGAGGGGTCACAACAATAGACTCTGTAACAGCATCAATAAACTACAGTTTGTATGACCAGATTGTGTAAGGCTGACAGGCTAAGAATGGATTTTCCATTATTAAACTGTGTCAGGGGTCCTGAAAACCACTTTCTGATTTGATTGAGTTGGAAGACCCACAGGCCCCATACAATCATGTTCACATGACACATTATAATAAAACTATGCAAAGCAAAATCAAAAAGAAAGGTTACTGAAGGCAAAATCCAGAGCTAATCAGGCACTAGTTTCTGAGAGCCTCTCCCAGGGGATCCATGCAGAATGCATTCAATTCCTCTAGAAAAGCCGACTAAAGATGCAGTAACCAAGGTTCTTCTTTGGGGGTGGTGAGCACACACCCTCTGTCCAGTACATGTCCAAATTTTAAACTCCCAAAAACAAACCTGGTGTTTGCCATAAATGGCAGTGCTGTACAGTTTAGGCACAGGGGGTAGCAGACACACAGGTTAAGTACCCTCATCAGTGCTGTAACTAGCATGAGTTCAACTCCCCGTATGCCAACCAAGAGTCAAGCTTGCCAACAAGCTACTCTAAAAAAAAGCAGTCTCAAGAATGCTATGTTAACTTTCTGTACAACCACAGAAATGAAATACTATATTATCCAACAAGGTCATAATATTTACTGTCAGTTTTCAGAAAGTGTGCTGAACTCAGCTCTATAATGTGTTCTTAGTACAGATAAAATATCTGTGGAAAATAAAAGATGGTAACTGATCTCAAATTTGCTAAATTAAATGAAACAGAGTAAAAACAGTATAGTAATACATGATATGATACTGTCCCCAGCATCATCTTGTGTGCTGGCTGTTTTGTGTCAACTTGACACAAGCTGGAAAATCATTTCAGAGGACAGAACCTTAAATGCCTTCCTAAGATAAGGCTGAAGGCAAGCCTGGAAGGCATTTTCTTAATCAGTGACGGAAATAAGAGGGACAAGCTCATTCTGCGTGAGGTCATCCCTGGGCTGGTGATCCTGGGTTCTTTAAGAGCACAGGTTGAGCAAGCTATGAGGGCAAGTCAGTAAGCAACGATCCTCCATGGCCTCTGCATCAGCTCCTGTCTTCAGGTTGCTGTCATGAGTTCCTGCCACAGTTTCCTCAGTGATTGACTTAGAAGCTTTAAGGTGAAGTAAACCCTTCCTCCCCAGGTGTCTTTTAGTCATGGTGTTTATCACAGCAACAGAAAACTGAACTAAGACAGAAATCCCCAAGGTGTCATATTAATATCCCAGTATAAAACTTAATATAACTTTAAAGGTCCCACAGTGTTTAAAATTTCAAAAACATTAAAAGTTCAGTCTCTTTAAGATATGCAAAAATCCTAAAATATCCAGTCTCTTTAAAATATCTGATGTCCCTCTACAATGTCCAAAATATCTGTAAAATTCTTAAGCCTCTCAAAAATTCAAGTCTCTCAACTGTGGGCTCCTATAAATACAAAATAAGTTTCACATTTTCTTACTTCAAGAAGGGAGACTCAGGACAGTCATAATGAAATATAAGCAGGGCAAACATTTGGTGGTGTAAAAAGTTCAATATCTGATGTATGGGACCCAGTCACAAACCTCTGACTCCAAAGGGCTCCATTTGGTCAGCTCTGCCATGCAGATCAGAAACAGCTTGTCCTGGAGGCTGAGTGGCTCTAGTCCACACCACCTTGGAGGTAGTTCGAAGGTACTATCCTCTAAAATAACAGAGTACCTCCTGAAGCTGAACTATATCTTCATCAATAGCTTCACCAAGGCTCTCTTTAGGGCCTCTGACCCTGCCACATGGTGTTACCCCTCAACTTATCTCCATGCCATCTCCAATCTTGAGGCTCCTTCTATAATTAATGCTGCACCTTCACCAACGGGGTTCTATTACACTCTTGGCCTGCTCTCTATGACCCCATCAGACTTTAAAAACCAGTAACACCCCAATTGACTGTTGCTCACTACCAAGTTTCGCTGCCAGCACAAGGGACAGCCCTGGGCACCTCTAGACTACAGCTAACCACTTCCCCAGATTTTGTCTCATTGATTCTCTTCCTTTCTAATCACAGCTGATTCTTCAGTCCTAGCTGGCCAGCAGAGTAAAGGCTTCTTTTCAATGATTCTTAGTTCAAACACTCACTTAAACTGTCCCAGTAGAACTGTTAAGGGACTCTGAAAAGTTACAAGCCAGGCCTCCGCTACCTGCATTGCTCTCAACATTCTAAATGCCCACAGAGCTTTGAGCACTCAATGGCTTTGCAAGCCCAAAGTTCCCAAGTCGGTCTACAATCCTCCGCCAAACAATATGGTCAGGCCTGTCACAGCAACACCCCATCACCTAGTACCAATTTCAGGCTTAGTTCCATTTTCTGTTACTAAGATAAAACACCACACTCAAAAGCAACTTGGGGAAGAAAGAGTTTACTTCACCTAAAGCTCCTAAGTCTGTCACTGAGCAAAATCATGGCAGAAAGTCCGGGCAGCAACCTGGAGACAGGAGCTGATGCAGAGGCCATGGAGGAGGGCTGCTTACTGGTTTTCCCTTGAGGCTTGCTCAGCCTGCTTTCTTATAGAAGCCAGGACCAGCAGCCCAGGAGTGATCCCACCCTTCCCTGAAAGGTCACAGGCAATCCTTAGGCTAACCAGAATTTTTAAACGGTCTTCTAGTTTCATATCCAGAATTGAATCACCAAGTATGTCTAGTCTAGAGTTTTAGAAAAATGAAATAAGAGAATAATTAAATACATATACAATAATAAGTATATATTGAAACTGAAAAGAATAAAGAGAGAAAGAAAAAAAATCTCACCAGTGCATATGACTAAAAGGTATGTAGCGAAGAGCCTGTGCTAGTTGAGTTTTCTTTGTAGACTTAATACAAGCTAGAATAACCTGACAGCCTCTATCAGATTGCCTCTAGGCAAGCCTATAGGGCATTTTATTACCTGATGATTGATGGGAGAGGGCACAGCCCATTATGGGTAGCACCACCCCTTGGCAAATATTCCTGGTTTGTATAAGAAAGCAGGCTGAGCAAGCCAAGGGATACAAAGCCAGTAAGTAGCACTCCTCCATGGCCTCTGCTTCAAATTTCAGTATTATATTCTCGAAGTTTCTGTACTGAATTCCTTCTCTGATTTTCCTTCATGGAGGACTGTAAGTTATAAGATGAAATAGAGCCTCTCCCCCTCAAGTTGTTTTTGGTCACAGTATTTAATCACAGCAATAAAGAGCAAACTAATGGTACCAAGCAGATACCATGGTGGTTTGAATAAGCATGGCTCCCATAGTCTTCGCATAGATTTAAAAGTTTAATCAGGAAATGGCACTACTTAAAAAGCATTAGGAAGCGTGGCCTTGTAGAAATGGGTGGGGCCTTGATGAAGGAAGTATGTCACCAGGCTGGGCTTTGAGGTTTTAAAAGCCTGATCCAAGCCCTGTGTCTCTCTCTTCCTGTTGCCTGTCTATCTGGATGCTTCTCCAGCATGATGTCTGCCTGCATGCCACCATGCTCCCAGCCATGATGACAATGAACTAAACCTCTGAAACTGTAGTAAGCCCCAATTAAAGCTTTCTTGTAAAAGAGTTGTTATGGTCATGGTGTCTCTTCACAGCCATAGAACAGTGACTATGACAAATACTAAGCCAAATTTATAAATATGAACTTGTATACTATAAATTGTATCATACCTTTACCTACTCATTTATCTTAGTAGCACTTACCTTTTCTATTCTTCAGCTTTATGGGAAATAGTTTTCTGCCTTGTGTATATATCAACAATCTTCCTAAAAGGCACAGCGAGTGAATAAAATAAATATACTGCATCTCCTGTCCTGAGTAGAAGAAACTTTTTTGCTTGTCTCCTTAAAATAGAAGAAAAAAGACCACTTATTTTAGTAATAATATATTTCACAACACTTGTCTTCAACCTCTCATGACAATCAAATATGTTATCATCTATGCTGGAGAAACTGCTGATATAAACTTTTAATATTTATTTTCCTCAATATTTCCAATAATCTTGTACAGTAGATCAGAGGGGGAGTAGTCATTATAAAATTGGTAACCACTATTGCCAGTGTTCAATCTAAAAATACCATCATACTGCCAAATTTACTCATCACCAAAGACAGACTTCAAAAGAAAGTGACAACAAAGTTATTTAATTTTTACCACTGTGCTGGCTTTAACTTAATGCAACCTATAAACCCCTATGGAGAGACTCTTAATGAGAAATATCTAGATCAGGTTGGCTTGTGGGCATGTCGTGGGGAAATCATTTGGATTGTAATTAATATACAAAGACCCTGGCCATAGTAAGTGGTAAAATTCTCTAGGCAGAGGTCCAGAACAGTCGGAGAGCAAACAACTGAGAACAAACATGCATGGATCTGCTTTCATTCTGTGTGTAATAAATGGGAATGTGAGCTACCTTAGATCAAATGAGCATAGAACTGTTTTTATTCTCTCTGTTATTAACTGTGGATGTGTTTTAAGTTCCTGCCTTGATGTCCCCCATAATAATGAACTGTAACCTGGACTTGTCAGGCAAATAAACTTTCCTCCCATCTGCTGCTGTTTGTCACAGCTACAGAAATAAAACAGGAGCAACACATAAAAAGGCAACACAGATAAAGTTTATGGAAATGTCCCAATATTGAATAAACACTAAAAATACATTGGGCATAGTTCTGGTCCCAAGCATTTTAATGAAGGGATATTCAGTTTGCACTACATACAGTAGGGCATATTGATTACAATCATGCTTGCAACTAAAATTAGAATCTCTAAAATAGGAATCATACATTATATATTCCCCATTCATTTATCCACCACCCATGTGTTCAAGGTATACTGAGCATCATTTTTATAAGATCCTAATCTATTCACTGGTATTTAGAACTATTCAGAAGGGCAAGAGAGATAGTTCAGTTAATGAACTGCATACCTTGAAAGAACAAGGAATTGAATTTCATTCCCAGAATACATTAAAAAAAAAACAATAAAAAGCATAGTGGCACATGCTTATAATCTCAGCTCAGAGAAAGTGAAAACAATATGCTCCTGAGACTCCCTGGCCTTACAGATTAGCCTACTCAGCAAGTTTCAGGCCAGCTTAAGGTCCTGTCACAAGAAAGAAAGGTAATCCCCAAAAAATGACATCTGAAGTTAAACTCAGGTTTGCACATGCACCCTCACACATGTACACCTACACCCACAACTCACATAAACATGCATACATATACAGACATATATATGCTATATATACACACAACTCATAAATATGCATACATGTATGGACATATATACTATACATATACATATACAGACACATATACAACAACTCACATAAACTTGCATGCATGTACACACATATATACACTATACATACACATATACAAACAGACACATACACATACACACACACCCCTTGAAAACTACAGTAAGTAGCATAAAACTTTCCATTCAGTGTTCCGTAACAACATGGTATGATCAGAGCACTGGAGGAGAAGTGGGAGAGCTCAGAGGATAAAAGTACTAGACCATAGAGGAATAAGGCACAGAGGGAATTTGAACCTTATAGTAGAGGCCACGGGGAAGATATTGGAGGGATTTTAGGAAGATAATGCAATCGAACATGAATTGTCAAGAATGGACCATGATAGCAGGACAGAAAGTTGATGAAACAAGATCAAAGTCTTAAGTAAGAAAATTCATTCAAAATGATGAACCAGGACTAACTAGAGAAATGACGCAGTAGGAAGGGCACATACTGTTCTTACAGAAGACCCAAGTTCAGTTCCCAGCACTCATGTCAGGAGACTCACAACTACCCTTACGCCAGGTCCACAGGATCAGAAGCACTCTTCCGGCCTCCACAAGCAACTGCACTCACATGCACACACCCCCATAAAAACACGAGTGCAATGCACACAGTTAAAATTAAAAATAAATCATTTAAGAATATATAAATACATGTATTAGCAAAGTAAAGAGGAAACAGACAAAAATACGTTTCAGAAAATTAAATCAACATGGCTTAGCAAGAATTACACAATGACATCAAAAGAATGATAAAAGTAGGGGAAATTCAAGTTCATAGATTTGTGCTAAATTTCTTCTTATACTTTTAATTCTAATAAAGAAACAAACAGGGCTAGAGAGAATAAAGAGCAATTTGGGACTTTGGTGTTAAAGCCTCACAAGTGCCAATGTAACATTCCAGCAGCAACGTTAACACACAAGTGTGAAACTCAGGAAAATTATGTGCACTTGAAGATTTCAGTTACCATTTACATTACATAAAATTAAGTGACACCTAAAGCCATGAAACTCAATGGACTCTCCCAAAACAACAAGTGGAGTGCGGGGGGGGGGGGACGGGACACTAGGGGTGGAAGCAAGCAAAGTTTCTGGGAATGAATAAAGAACAGGGAAGCACATCTCAGGTGAATGAGAACAGCCTGTCAGATGAGGAGGAAGAATCCAAACAAGAGTGACACTGTTATGAAAAGGGAGAAGACTCAGAGGTTTAGTCTGTGAGATGGGCGGAGAGGGGCAGGAATGCATGGACTCGGAAATGCGGAGGCCACATGGTACTAAAGGAGGAAGTCGCATTTCTGTGATGAAAAAGGACATAAGATGAAGAGCTGGAGCCTGAAAGAAAACACTTACTTCTATTAGAGTCCTCCCAGATTAGAAGGCCAACAGAGAGGTCATCCACACATGCAGCATAAACAGGCTGTTTTGGCTTTGTTTATATTTAAGGAATAATACACACACATGAGCACAATGCAGAGGAAGGTACCAAAAGGAAGTCCACATGGTGGCCCTGGGGTGTATTTCAGTGGGAGACAAGTTGTCTAGCATGGACAGTACCCTGGGATTGGTTGTAAGCACCAGCAAAGAGTTAGGAAGCCACAACAGAGCAATGACTGACTATTTTTTAGAGCGCACACAGAGACTGCAACAGGATCAAGAGGGCAATGTAAACTACTGCACTGTCCTGGTTAGGATTTTAGTAACTGGACACAAATTACAGAAAGACCTGGGAAGAGAGCACAGAGACTGAGAAGATGTCTGTGATGTGGGAGTCCCCTCTGTGTGCTGTGATTACCATGAATGAATAAAGAAACTGCTTTGGCCTGTTGATAGGGCAGAACTTAGGTGTGTTGGGGGGGGTGGAGGAGGACTAGACTGAATGCTGGGAAAAGGAAGGCAGAGAAGAGATGCCATGGGGCCACCAGAGTTTGACATGCTGAAACTTTGCTGGTAGGCCACAACCTCGTGATATACAGATTAATAGAAATGGGTTAAATTAATATGTAAAAGTTAGCCAATAAAAAGTTAGAGCTAATGGGCCAAGCAGTGTTTTAATTAATACAGTTTCTGTGTGGTTATTTCGGTTCTGGGCAACCGGGACGAACAAGTGGCCCTCTCCTCCAACATGTCTCCTGTAACAAGCCTGGAGAGCATTTTCCTGATTGGTGCAGGAGGCCCTGGTCTACTGAGACAGGTGTATAAACAAAGCAAGCTGAGCAAACCACAAGGAGCAAGCCAGGGAGAGCATTCTTCCATGGCCTCTGCTTCAGCTCCTGCTTCCAGGATCCTGCCGTGAGTTTCTGCCCTGACTTCCTTTGATAATGAACCAAACTGTGGAAATGTAAACTGAAATACACCCTTTCCTCCCCAAGTTGCTAATGGCCATGGTGTTTTATCACAGCAATTGAAATCCAACAAAAATGCCTCTGTATTATAGGCTGGAAAAATATTATAGGCTGCAGAGTCTTACCGTCCAGCAAGCATTCATATTATCCAAATACAAAGCATAAGGTTTCTCATTCACGACACTAGTCCCTTGTGTCTCTAGAAATCACCACTCCATTGCCTGTAGCTGCTATGCCGATCTTCTCCACGAGCATGAAGCTTCTTTCCTTAGTACACTGCATAGTCTTCACATCTTTCTATTCCATCTTCTGATCTCTCACTCTAACTGGTAGCCAGAAACAGTAACAGCCATGTATAGCCTGAACACAAAGCTGAGATTTTGCTTGTTTAATAATTTTTATTGAGATTATAACATAATTGCATATTTCCCCCTTCTCTTCCCTCCTTCCAAGCCTTCCCACAAACTGCCCTCACCTTGCTCCCTTCCAAGTCTATGGCCTTTGTTGTCACGTGTGTGTTTATATAAATATACACATACATATTTATTTATTTCAAAATACCTAACTATAACTGACTCAGTCTATATAATGTTACTTGAATGTTTGTTTTCAGGGCTGACCATTTGCTATTGGATAACCAATTGGTGTGCTCTTCCCTGAGGGAGACGATTTCCTCAGCTTGCAACATTCCTTCCCCAAACATATTAGCAAATCTACTGGTGCCAGTCTTATTCAGGTCCTGAAGAGGCAGTCATATTGGTGAGACTTCATGGACATAGCTTCTGATATTCGTAGAAGTCACAATCTCATAATAAATTCCCTGCTGCTCTGGTTCTGCTATGCCATTTTTAAATATCCTCCACCAATAAATTGGTCTATTACCTTTAACTCAACCTCACTGAAATTTTCTACTCAGGCAGAGCATTGCCCAATTCTTTCCAGATTTTACATGAATGGCCTTTAACCAGAAACCTGATACCTCCCTTGCCCTGTGAAACCCTGTAGGTATAAACCACACTGTCTGCATCTCTCCCGGAATTTCAGTCCCTGGAGCCCCTGCTAGCATAGTTCACTAAGCACTTTCTGCTGCCTTATGTTGCTTCTCCAGAGCACCAACATCTTACATATTCCTCCCACAAACCGTATGCAAAGGGACTAAGAGCCACATGGCCAGTTTACCACAGTGATGAAGCCCTTTCTAATACTTTCTCTTGATCACTGTGTCAAAATCCCTGACAAAAGCAATTCAATTGCAAAGAAATCTGTGTTGCTCTCAGTTTAGGAGATATAGCTCATCATGGCAGAAAGGGCATTAATAAGACCTATCCAAAATTGGCAAACCTATACTCAAACTAATCAAAAGACTGACAAAAAACAAATTAATAAAATCAAGAATTAAAAAGAAAAGTTATACAACAGATACCAAAAAATTCATATCATTATAAAACATTCAATCATTATAAAACACATAAAATCTAAAAGAAACAAATGAATTTCAAGACAGGCATGATCTGTCAAAATTAAACTAAAATAAAATGAACTATTTTTAAGATGTATTTTTATATGTATGGGTGTTTTGCCTGCATATTGGCCTGATGAATCCCTGGTACCCTTGGATGCCATAAGAGGCATCAGATTCCCAAAAACTGGAATTACAAATGGTTGAGAACCACTATGTGGGGACTGAGAATTGAACCAAGGTCCTCTGAAGATCATCCAGTGCTCTTAATCTGACTCTGTCTCCTGTCTATCCCCAAAATAAACAATTTAAAGTGATCTAGATCAAGCAATGAGTTTGATGCAGAGAAAAACAAAATCTCCCAGCCAAAACATGTCCCAGCCATATGAATTCACTGTTGGATCTACCAGACTTTTACAGGAGAGCTGACACCTGTGCATTTCTAACTATTCCATAAAACAGAAAGAGGGGGACAGCTATCAAACCCTTTGTACAATGTCAGTATTACTATGCTGCCCAGGTCTAATTAAAACACAACAATAAAAAAAAAAAGAATTATGGACCAGTCCTTCTGAAGAACATTATATGTGGACATTCTCAATAAAATGCTTACAAAGTGAATTCAAAAACACAATGAGATAATTCATCATGACGAAGTGGACTCTACTCCATAGATACAGAGATGGTTCAACATATACAAACCAATAACAATAATATACTTACATAAACAACCTTCAGAAAAATCACAAAATTATCTCAATAGATATATCTGAGGGTTCTGAAATTCGACCATCCTTTCATGATAAAAGTGCTGAAGAGATTAGGAATAAAAGAAACATGCCTCAACATAGCAAAAGACATCAATTATGCTAAGTGGGGAAAATAAAAAAGCACTTCCATTAAGATCAGAAACAAGACAAGGGTGCCTGTACACTTTTGCTAATTATTATGTAATAGAGTACCTGAAGTACTGTCTGTCTATGTTCACCAACTATTATTCAATAGAATAGTAGCTAAGACAAGAGGAAAAGGGATACAAATAAGTCAATGTATCCTTATTTACAAAAATTACTGTACACATAAAGGACCCTAAAGACATCATAAGAAAGCTGATGAACACTTTCAATAATGTGACAGGACACAAAGTTAACAAACAAAACTCCACACTAATAAAAAAAAACAGTATCCTTCGTATTTGAAAAAGTTGAGAATAAAATCAGAAGAACAATCCATTCATTATGCCTCAATAAAAGTCCTCATTATAAATTGAACCAAAGTGACTGACCTCTACAAACAGAACTTTAAATACTGAAGGTGTAAATATAAAGTGAAAATGGCTATATTACCAAAAGCAATCTGCAGGTTCAATCCAATTCTCATCAAAATTCTGGTGTTATTTGTCACAGAAATAGTTAATCTCAAAATTCACATGGAAGTAATACAGACCCTATGAAGTCAAAGCGATCCTTACCGAAAAGGCTAAGTCTGGAGGAAGCTGATTTCCAAAATCACAGTAACATAACCTTATGGTACCAACGCAATTCAAACAAACACAATCACCTCATTTTTTACAAAGGAGCCAAAAATACACACTGGAGAAGACAGTCTGCTTACTATATAGCGCAACTGATACTTTTGCATGTGAGTATGAAACTATACAGTTATCTTTCAACCTGAACAAATAATCTCAAAATGGACACAAGAACTCAAAATAGTACCTGACATGCTAAAACTGCTAGATCATAAATTGGGAAGACACTTCAAGATAAACTTCTCAATAGAACTTTGCTGCTCAGGAAATAAAGCCAGCAATCAACAAATGTGGCCTCATATCAAAATGTCCAGACAACAAAGAGAGTAGTGAACTGAATGCCCGGCAGCCTACACAACATAAGAGAAATCTGTGCTAGATACACATCAGACAGAAAATTAGTATCTAGACTACACAAGTAACTCCAGAAACAAAACAACAGGAAATCAAACACCCAAAACAGAAAATGAGCCAATTAAATGAATGACAGTTCTCAAAGATGAAAGAGAACTGATCAATAAATGTATGAAGATTTCAGCCTCACTAGCCATCAGAGAAAGAAAATTGAAGGACACCAAGGGACCATCTCACCCCAGTCAGAATGGCAGTCCTAATGGAGATAAGTCATGAATGGGGCTCAGTAGTTAAGAGCACTTGTGGCTCTTCCAGCAGATCTGGGCTCAATTTTCAGCACCCCAATGATAGCTCACAACTATCTGTAACTCTAATTCCAGGGAATTCGGTGCCCTTTTCTGGCCTCCACTGATACCAGGCATGCATGTAGTACACAGACATACATACATACAAGTAAACACCCATACCATTTTATTAATGTAAAATTAATAAAAGGATAACAAGGTATTTTAAAAAATCAGAATAGGATGTGAATAAAAAGAAACCCTAAAATTGTTGCTGGAAATGTATACTAGCCCAGGTACTATGGAAATCAATATGAAGGAACTTCAGAAAATGCAGAACAAGAGCACCATATTATCCATAGTAGCCCTGGGTATTGGCACAAAGAACTCTAAGCCAGTGTATCACAAACTTGTTTACACATTAATGATATCAAGACATCATTCACAATAGTTAAGCTATAGAACCAGCCAAGGTGTTCAACAACAAGAGAATGGTGATAAATACACATATACATGAGTGAGTGTGTGTGTGTGCACATGTGTGTATGTGAGTGTATGTGTGTGCTGAATAGCATTTTCAGACACAAGGAAAAAGGAAATTATGTCATTTTCAGAAAGATAGACTGAACAAGAGATAATCAATGATGTCAAGAAACTAAGTTAGTCTCAGGTGAAAGCGTTTTCTCTCATTTTAGCTCCATGTCATACACATAAAATTATATATACACATAGTACAAATAAATCATTAATGTATATACATGATTTATTACACATATATATGTATGCATATATACATGTATGTATATGATATTACAGCAGAGGTCAGACTGTCTAGGAGAATAAAAGAGACTGGGGACGGGAAGTAGAAAGGGGAAGGTAGAGACATGGTAGGGATGAACTGTACTCAACACATACTATATATGCACATACACATATGTGTCCAAATACAGTACATTATTTTTTTAAAATAAGATATTTAAGAAATGTAAGCCATTACTAAGTTGTTAATAATAAAGTTAGCCATTTTAGTATATGTAATAAAACAATGCTTACCACAATGCTTTGAATGTCCCAAAATGTCATCAGTTCTCATAGTCTCACACAATTCCAAGTACTGAACACACTGCTGGACTGCTGTAGTTATCTGATTAAAAATAATAATAACAGTTGATTGGTTTCAGAAATACATAGCCACTGTGTCCAAAAATTCAAAAATTAATCAAGGCTATTAAAAAGGCTAATAATAAAAAGGCTATTAAAAAGGCTAATAATGTATATGTATGAAATACTATATGAGATCCTATCACTGAAAATGCTGACCTTAAAAATTAATCTAAGAACATACAAATTGAGAAAACTACTCCATTAAATGTTAACTTATTGTTAAAATTTAAACTACAGGCACTGATAGATGGATCAGTGGTTATAACAACACTTGTTCTTACAGAGGACCAGGTTCAACTGGAGCACCCACATGGTGGCTCACAGCCATCTGCAACTCCAGTTCCAGACAATCTAAAAACCTTTGGACTCTGCAGGCAGCAGGTTCACACATTGTGTACTGACACACATGCAGGTAGGCATAATTAACTTTTTAAAAATGAAGTATAGTTATGGAAACAGACTATCCTTATGTTAGATATGCGTATTCCTGACAGACCCGGTCTCTTCTCACCTCCCTTACTTGGTGCCTTTTCTTCTCACCCACCCAGCCAAATACCAACAGGATCTAACATTTGTCACCACCTCAATTATCAGAACTGCAGAAAACTAACTTTAAAAATTAAAATTTCAAAGAATAAAGGATTGCTGTAGATAACACCTACATGACTCATAGAACATGAGAAGTCAAGCTGGTACCTACCTAGAACCCTCACCCCAACTGACGACTGTTCATGTACTACTGGAAGGTGTTCTGCACACAACCAGAGGAGGAAGGTAAACAGCAGGTCAGTTACAAACCCTTCAATCTACAATGGTGACCTGGCTACAAGGTATATTGGTGCAATAGTGACACAAAAGTTACAGGAGTAACTCAGCTGCCTAGTTGGTCAACTTAACACAAGCTAGAGTCCTCAGAGAGGAGGGAGCCTCCATTGACCCTCAATTAACCCAGATATAGAAAGACAATTATCACATGTACTCATTCATAGGTGGTTTTTAAACATAAAGCAAAGAAAGCCAGCCTACAAACCACAATCCTAGAGAACTTAGACAACAATGCAGACACTAAGAAGACTTGCATAGATATAATCTACATGGGAAGTAGAAAGTAGAAAAAGACAAGATCTCCTGAGTAAACTGGGAGCATGGGGACCTTGGGGAGGATTGAAGTGGGAGTGGGGGGAAGAGGCAGGAAGGAGAGCAGAAAAAAATG
>JAQHUG010000002.1:4352491-4381487 GCA_028555095.1 Dicrostonyx torquatus
AAAAAAAATAAAGTATTAATAACAACAAAAAAGGAATCTATTTCAATTGTTCTACACCTTTCCCAGGACCATTGGCCTCTACAAGTAAAGTCCCCTGCCATTAGTCAATGCTCATCTCCCCTTCTCCAACTAAGTCTTCTAGACTGTCAAACACAAAACCAAGTTTTCCCATGGTCACTTTTTACTCCATTACTCAAATACAAAAATTCACAATTCCAGGAATCCTCCCTTCAAATAACTTATAGACTGAGGGCTCTGCCTCAATATATAAAACATATTTATTACCTTCTTAAATGCTTTTTACAATTACATGTTTTCATGTTTGTCAATTATTATCTGTTTTATTTATTTCTTTTCAATTTCTTTCAGTATCCTTACACATTATTACATAATAGCAATGGACATGTGTAGTTTGGGTAAGATATTAATAGTATTAGCTATATTTAGTAAACTTCAGATCAATTTTTTGCAAACACAAAAGCACTTCTCACTGAATCTTTTTCAGGACACTTTCACACAGTATATCAGTATATTTTATAGAAGCAATTGCCTTATTAACAGCTAACCTGAGTCAAATTTCATGTTAATATCTAAAAATATGGCTTCTCTCAAGCCAGTCTGTCATTTAAGGCAGTCCAATTTCCCATATACTTGCCTGTTTCCTAACTGTTTCCCTTATTGTACTTTAAGACTCAACTTTTATCTCTTTACATTTCATAGGATAGGAGTTTACGGCCACATTAAAAAGGATTGCCTCATTACCCAATATTTATCACTGCCACTCAACTTTGCATATTTAAGAGACTAATGCATTACATAACTTTTTGTGACATTATTTCTCAGCAAAAAAAACAGACGTGCTTACCAGAGACTTATATTTCTTTTCAAGTAGTCTTAGTACTACAGTTCTGCTGTAATAAGCATGCTAAAATTAAAGAGAAAAGCATTTAATTTAAAGGTATACCATTTAAAATCCATCTCCTCCATTGTTTACAATATCATAAACCACACCATAACTTAGGTTTAAAATATTATAATCCATGTCAAGCAGACTTTACCTATGTGCAATGAACTACAAGCATAGGAATCACAAGAATGCAAATTGCATAAAAGTAGTGTAGACCATTTAGTGACCGATTACAGATGAGGGCAACAATTCATTGCCTACATCCAATTTCTACGCTAGTTTGTTTTAAAAAAAAAATCTCCAAAGTAGTATGCCCAGCTACCAATGTGTAAACCAAGATGGGATAATATGTAAATGAGAGAAGAAAAGACCACTAATCGTATGCTGACTACAGGGACAGAAATTTGCAAAGGTGAGATCCTCTAACAAGACAACATCTTTACCACTCTATATCAATATTATTTTTAAATAAATGGCTATGCTCAAAATGTCTTTATTTCCTTCATATCAATATTAGATGAAATTAAAACACATACATATATAACATTGCAGGAAGCCAAGGAAAATTATAAGTGTTTTAGCTAAGTGGCTTTATGCTTAAATTTGCTTTCATTTTATTTAGAAAGAATAAAATAATTAAAACATCACTAACTTCATCAGAATTCTAGTGATAAAGTTTTTAATTCATTAGTCAGTGCTTTTATTCAAAGTTCACAAAACCCTGTGTGATTTAGCTCTTTGGCTTAAAATCCTTTCAAAATCCTTTAGTCCATTTGTCAGTATTGCTAAAGAACATATGCTGGCATGTAAATGAAACTATTTTAGTATTAACCTATTCTGCCAAGCATGGTGATTGACAGCTATAATGCCCAGCACCTGGGAGATGGAGGTATAAGAATCAGAATTCAAGTCCATTTCAACTACATAATGAGTTCAAGACCAGCCTGGTTCAAAACAGAAAGTTCAGCAAACTATAGCCCTAAAACCAAATCTACCTACTATGCATTTGTATAAATAGTAACTTACTGGAACACCCTGTAGCTGTTACCATTTAGACTAAAAACCTACAAAAAAAATTTTGTTCAGTGCACAAAGCTAGAAACACTGACTGCCTGGCCCTTTCCATTAAATGTCTGCCAACTCTTACCTTAGACACAAATGGTACAGGGGAATGAGATAAATTCCTGTTGCTTTAAGAAGCATAAATAAAATAATTTAATAAATTTTTAGTGTTTCATTTTGGTGATCTGCCTCATTCATTTAATGAAAATCAAAATATTAAATAAAAAAGCTTTGCAAACAGTTATCAGACTATAATTTAATTTTTGTTTAAAACACTTAATGACATTAATATATTATGTAAATATGAATCTATATAAAGCTAGTGATGTAGAATTCCCCTCTGTATGCTGTGAATACCTTTGGTTAATAAAAAAAGCTTCTTTGGGCCTATTGCAGTGCAGAATAGGGCAATGCAGGACTTCCAAGCAGAAAGAGGAGGAGAGAGTAGGTGGAGTCAGGGAGAAGCCATGTAGCCACTAGAGGAGAAAGAGGCCTGCTCCAGTACCAGTAAACCATGAGCCTCATGGTAAAATATAAAATAATAAGAATGGGTTAATTTAAGATACAAGAGCTAGCCAATAAGGAGTGTGAGCTAATAGACCAAGCAGTGATGTAATAATACAGTTTCTGCATGATTATTTAGGGTCTGGATGGCCAGAAAACGAATGAGCAGCCTTTGCCTACAACCTAGGACTTAATGGTGACCCCTGTGTTTTATAGGGTTTTCTTTAATGTGTTTTTATACTTTTTGTCTTCAATAAAACTAGTTTCATCTTTGAGAAAATTAAAAATTATTGAATGTAGGGTACAAAAGATTCAAGTTAGTTAATTAAATTGATTTAATTAATAGTAATAAATTTAAAAGACTACCAAATATTACCACATAGGTTATGTAAGGTCATGCACAACTACATGAGTTGTGCTCTAACAAACTGGGCACATATCACAGACTTCCAACATCCAAAGACAAAGTCAGCTTTCAACTGCTCTGCTGAATACTGAGAGGAGTCACTGCTTGCATGGCAAGTCCCTGTCCCTTCTCTCTGCTCCAGCGAGACAAATACCTAGATCTGGGTAGACAGTGTGTGAGAGACAGACACAAGCACAGAAATCAGTGCTGCTGTTGCTACAAGACAGGGACTCTGCTACTTCACATCAGCTGACAGGTGACAGTACAAAGACCGCTTTAACATGACTTCCAGTTTGGGGATGCCATAAGTTTCACTGGGAATTGCCAGGTTCAGGCATTAAACATATCCCCAAATGCAGGGTCAGGAAGCAGCAAACAAAACTGATTCCGGGCATTAGCCTCTAAACCAGTGGTTCTCAAACTGTGGGTCTCAACCCCTTTGGAAGCCATATATCAGATATCCAGAATATCACATATTTACATTACAATTCCTAACAACAGCAAAATTACAGTTATGATATAGCAAGTAAATAATTTTATGGTTGAGAGTCATCGTGACATGATGAACTCTGTTAAAGGGTATCAGCATTAGGAAGTGTGTTGAAAACCAATGCTCTAAACCCAAAAAAAAATGAGCCCTGAATCCTTGAGCCTACCACATTTATTTATAGTTTTATAGGTTTAGATTAGTGAAAATTAAGATTGTTGATCGATCATTCATCTTAAATACATTCAAATAGATCACTACATAAATATCCCAATCTGACTTTCACTATGCAAAACATTCTGAGCAAAATATCTTCCCCATGCCTTATATCTGACATCCCCGAACAGGGCACTGGCCCCTACCACCACTTCCATCTGTGTACAGGTAAAGGGATTAACATATGCAGAAAATAAATCAGAATTCAGCATATACCAGGCACATAAAGCTGGCTAGTCAGTAAAATAATAGAAAAGAAACAATTTTTCCTTACCATCCATTTTTTGAACCACACAGCTTTAGTATCAACTAATGCGAAAAAATAGATGGGATCCAAAATCTTCTGTGAGACAAGATGGCTTTGATCATGTTTTACTGATAACAGGGACAAAGTGCTCTCCACAATTTCCTCCATATACCTTAGATTTTGGGGGAAAAATCATTTTAAAAAGTAAACAAACAATGGTTAGTGTACGTGGGAACAGTGATGTTCTTATTCTTCTGGAATAATAATGTGGAATGTAATCTTTAGAATTTCTTTTCTTTTTTATTTTCCATAAAGGGTAGAGGTTAAGAGTCACAGTCAGTTTTTTCTGTTCTAAAAACCTACGTTCTTTCTACTTCAACACTCAAGTCTCCAGATGTAACTTTCACTTTGAGACCTGCAGATGCTCTTACAATCATATCAGAATATTTTAAGAAACTTGTCCAAAGTAGCAAACATCACTAAGATGTCAAGACCTCAACATCCTATTTTCAAAATGCTGTTGGTAACATAAAAACAATACTTGGGTAGGACCATTTGTACGGCTAAGAAGGCATATACCAAAGAAAAACTGTATTAATACCTTCCTAGTATGCACCTATTTTGCTGTGATAAACACCATGACCAAAAGCAACTTGAAGAGGAAAAGGTTCCCGTTTGCTTACCAGTTATACTGCATCAAGACATGAACTTGAGGCAGGAGCTTCAGGCAGAAACCATGGAGGTGCTATTACTGACTTGCCCCCTCGAGCCTGCTTCCTCTGGCTCACTGCACACTACTCTTACACAGCCCAGTCCCACAGCCTACAGAAGGCCCTGTTCACAGGAGGCCCTCCTGCATCAATTTGCAGTTAAGAAATTGCCCCGTAGGCCAATGTGATGAAGGCAATTCCTCAGGTGATGGTTTCCTTTCCTGGGTGATTCTATTTTGTATCAGGCTGACAAACCCTAAGCAGCACATTGAACTGTAAGTTCTCTTCTGTCTCTGAAACACCTGAGGGGCACAACCCATGCCTGACATCGCCTGAGTTGAGGGACTTACTTCTCTGGGTGTCGAATCCAAAAGGATGGAGCTTCTTTCTGATACTCATTCAGAAGGCGAACCTGTAAGATGTGTACAAAATCTCTCAAGATATTATAATTCTGAAATAGATTTTCATTTCGTAATGTGCACTGCAGTAAACGATACCTTTTTCAGTAAGCGGGTCACATTAGGGCTGCTTATGTCTACTCCACTTGAAAGAGTAGGAATGTGATTTTCTCTAGAAAGAAAGTATAACTCCAGATATTTAGCTGGAAAGAAAGAAGAAAATATATAGTCATTATACAACACAATGTTTCTGGGAAAAGTCATGTCTTGTGCATTTCTCTTAAGTACACATAAGAGAAAACATTAGAAATGATGTAATAAACATACCTAAGCTTGTATAAATTTCCTTGGTCATGTGTAACGGTGAAAGTGTAAAAGTCTGTGCATAGAACTTTAAAATCCGGTCCTACAGAAATGAGACAGCACATTCTTACCTAAGCTTTTTACAGCAGCACAGATGAAACACTTTATACAGTTAAACAGAAAATAAACAAAATATACTATCCAAACCCAGGTGACGGGCCTGTCTGTTTTAAAAGGCATATTCTTGTTCAGTGACCAAAAGTAAAATTAACCACAATTAACAGTAAAACAGATGATAAAAATGCACTGCTGTGAAACCCGGTAACAGCAGGAGGTCAGTGGGTACTATGAATGACAGCAGGAGGTCAGTGGGTACTATGAATGACAGCAGGAGGTCAGTGGGTACTATGAATGACAGCAGGAGGTCAGTGGGTACTATGAATGAGGCCGAAGGCTGGCAGGGAGGTCCTACAGGCTTTCAGCAATGGTGTCACTGAGCAGTGGGCCCAAAGGCAACACTCCATTTCAAGATGTTTCCAAATCCAGGAATTGTTTTCTTATATTTAGTAAACACTTGAGAGGTTTTCTGGGAACGGTGCCTCTGTAGTATTAGAAAAAAATACTACATAAAATTTTTAACTTTCAATTTATCAAAACTCATGGAGAAAAATATGAAAGAATAAACTGAATGAGAAAAAAAAACAAGTTAAAATGTGCCTGACACTAGCAGGCATTACAATGGTGCCCATCCCGTCATTTTCTTAGAAACCATTTAAATATCACGGGAAGAGTAATTTTACGAGTGAAATTCAAGCTGCCATTAAATAGAAACAATCTTGCCTCACATTTTCTAATCTACAGGAACAAAATAAATAACCTTGTTTATATCACCCAGGCTGATATTTTCACAGGAAATAGGGCCCCAGATGGTTAATGATATCTTCCGATATCTCTAAGACATTCCCACTGAACAAAGGCTATTAAGTGTTTGAAGTCCATGTTCATAGCTGCAGCAACTCATAAGAATCTGTCACTTTTTAAACGCCACAGGCTTCAGGCAGTTACACATAACAGTTCTATACAACAGCAGTGATGTAGCTGGCAGTTTAGATGCAGCAAAAACTTAAAACAAAAGGAAGTCATATTTGTCCAAAACGATTTGATCCTATGCCCAATTGTCTTTCTAACAACCATTTGTAATTTGTGAACCCAAGTAATGAGCTGAACCTTACTGCACAGTTATATACAGTGGCTAAATAAAGCAACTTGCAATGACCCATTAGGAACTTTACCATGTTTATAAAGTTATTATTTTTAAAATAAAAAAAAATATATTCAGACATGATTCTCCTCCCTCACATACGGGGGGTGGAGGACAGGCAAACTGACAACTGTACTTCTTAGATTTGAAATGCTAAAGGTGACCCTAAAATATCTATTTTTCCCCTTGAAGTTCTCATAGCAAAGTTTTAATAGAAGTCTATAATACTTTTTGGGGCTTGTAATTTTGAATTGCAAATATAAGGCAAGCATGTTTTTCTTTTTTTTTTTTTTTTCTTGAAACAGGGTTTCTCTGTGTACAGCCCTTGCTGTCCTGGAAGTCACTCTGTAAAAAAGGCTGGCCTTGAACTCACAAGTGATGGAATTAAAAGGTGTGTGCCACCACTGCCTGGTTACATCTTTTTGTTTTGATATAAATACAAAAGGGTTCCCAAATCGTTTCTGTCACTAGTCTAATAGTATCCCCACTGATGGAAGAGTGTGATTTAAAACAGACAAATGTATCCAGATACCCCATTTTCCCATGACTACCTGCCTCTTGTCTCACTTGTGATTTAACCCTTAAACTGAAGTTCCACAGCTAAGATACCAAGAAAAATGATGCAATCCCATGTGGATCAAAAAGAGCGAGTCATGGCTGTCCTTACAGTGAATGCAGGGTCTGGATCGGACAGAGACGTGGTCAGCTTTTCACAGAGAGTGGTCCAGTTTTCACAGTTCAGGACATCGGATGGAGGAGCTGAGCATAGTGTCTGTAAAGCTTCATATCTCACCTATGGATTTTAAAATAACAGCATTATTAATACTAGAAGAATTTCAATTCTCCAAGATAATATTAAACATACTACTAAAAGGAAGAGCCAGAGAAACTATGTGTTGTTGAGTAGCTTTTGGGAATCAGACGCCCTTTTATAAAATAACAGTTCTTTGTAAACTAAGTGCTAAGTGGAAAAAGGGAAGCAGGCTGTAACAAAATCTGAAACAGTACATGCACTGCAACTGTGTCACGGCTAAGAGAAATGGATGCTGGCTGCTTCGGAATCGCCGAGCAGCAGTTTCCAGGAGCCTCAT
Organism: Dicrostonyx torquatus; assembly: GCA_028555095.1. Classification (NCBI taxonomy): domain Eukaryota; kingdom Metazoa; phylum Chordata; class Mammalia; order Rodentia; family Cricetidae; genus Dicrostonyx; species Dicrostonyx torquatus. The sequence continues at coordinate 4,360,084 of JAQHUG010000002.1, forward strand.
CCTGGACAGCCCCCATCCTCATAGCTTCTACAGATTCGGGAGCTTCTACAGATTGCCAGATTTAATTCCAGCACACTGCCTGCAGAGCCCCTGGAAAAGCATTCCCATTGCAGCCTCTGGGAACAACTCCCAGGGAACAATCTCATCAACCATCTTCATTTTTCTGCTGGACCATACTTCCTGGCCTTTTAGCCACTGAAGTAGAAAAGCTAATTCAGCAGTGAAATGCAAAACTGTTCTGCCTTCCCCCAAAAAGGCTATTCCTAATCATCACAAAATCTAATCAGAATTTCCCTCAGACACTATGACCCAAGGGACACAAGTGGAGAAGGTTCCACTTCAGTAGAACAAAGTTTCAAAGGCACTCCCACAGTTACCAAAAACCAACACAGCAAGGCCAAGCTTCTACTCAGACTGTGGTCACTTGACACAGGTCAACCCAGGGGGTGACAGAGAGGCAGCAGAGACCTCTATCACAGACTCAACTATTTCAGATGAGGGGGAAACGCAGAGTGCTATAGAGTCCCATGGGAAAACTCCTAAACACACCCATGATAGGCATTACCAAGGTTAGAAAGAAATATTCTGACTGAAAAATCAGAAGCATCCAATGTTAAGTAATTTCTCATTTCCAGGTAACTTTTTGAATAAAATCCCATTAAGAAAATTTACTACTTGAAATTTATCCAGAAGAAAGGTCTCTAAGCAAGAATATATTTACAAGTAATCAATTTAAAGACAAAATTTGTAATTCATAAAAGTAGTTTAGTCTCATATCTAGTTTCATTTAGCATTTTTTACTACTAATCAAGAAAATAAAGCAGAATGCAAAATGCCAAAAGGAAAATCAAGTATTCTGTGATACCTTAGATTTCAATAGGATAAATTAGAATTATTCATTTAAACAGAAACATTTCTGAAAAGTAATTTATTTGAAAAAATTGAGATCAAATAATATACCCAAAGATCTAACTAAAGCTATCCCAAAGTCTGAAGTTTAAAAAACCTTCAGCCAGGACACCTCCCCAGATGACCTGCCTCAAGTGGTCCAACCAGGAATGGACCAGCAAATGCTAGCGTAAGGTTAATCAGAAGAGCAGCTCTCTGCAGTGAACAGAGGTCAGTGCAGAACCCACGGCTGCACAAGATACTGAGAACATGTGGCAGCAGAGATCAGTCCTAAACAAAGCATCTGCACCATCTCCGTATGGCTCGTGGATCATCGCAGAAGAGGGGCAAGAAAGCAGGAAGATGAGGAGATGAGTTGTGAAATAGCATCTTCTAAGCAAGGCACAGCCATGGAAAGGAACTGCATGACCTCTACCAGACCAGTCAAGCCCATGGTCAGCTACCGATGTGAAAGGAGCTCACAAAACCCTATCACTCACTAAATTATTGCCAACAGACTCTGACAGAAGGAAATGCATAGTACCCAGTTTTGTACCCACAGACTGCAGAACACAGGCCCAAATTCAGGGCCACAGTCAGAGGGAAACAAAACAAAATAAAAAGTCATGAATATAGGAAAAGCGATTTAGTAAGGAAAGGCTATTGGGTGAGAGGGAGAGAAAAGTGGGTGGGATAAGTAACGAAAATACATTAAAATACTTGAATGACATTGCCAAAGAAAACTAAATTAATAAAAAGTTTTTAAAAAACTGAATTTTTAAAAAGTAAATTCAATTCTATGACACAAACTTCAAGATGTTCATTCAGGATGAATATCAGTATTGTTCTCATGGAAGCTAATTTATTAGCCTATAACGCTAGATATATTTACTCACAAAAAACATCTGTTTCTCAAATTAACACAAATAAATGTAAAAGATTTTAGGGAAAAGCTAATGAATAGGAAGTGGATAGGAATGAGAGTAACCAGTTTGTGCTACATATAGGAGTTCACAGTCTAAAAAAGAAACTCAATTTTTTAAAATTTACTTTTATATTTTCTTTTTTTTTTTTTTTTTGTATTTTCGAGATAGCTTTTGGAGCCTGTCCTGGAACTACCTCTTGTAGACCAGGCTGGCCTCGAACTCACAAAGATCTGCCTGTCTCTGCCTCCCGAGTGCTGGGATTAAAGGCGTGCACCACCACCGCCTGGCCTTTTATACTTTCCATAAGGAAAATATGACCAACTGTAGATTTTTGGTCTCCACATATTAGGACCACTAGAGAAACTTTTAAAATATAATTAAGATAAGCAATTCCAAAATAAAGATTTATTTACAACATACAAAGGTTATAATTTTCCTAGGCTGTGTAAGCATTAAGCCCAATTAGTTCTGATTTTCTATTTCCGTATGCAATTGTTCTCCTGCTCTTGCAAAACTCATATTTCCAAATTAATTCATCTGTATTGGCTGTTGTGGTTTGAATGAGAATGGCCCCCAAAAGTTCATGGACTTCAATTCTTGGCACCCAGTTGTTGGAACTGTTTGGGAAAGAGTAGGAAGCATGCTGGAGAAGGTATGTCACTGGGGGCCAGCTTCGAGGTTCCAAAAGTTCCTGTGATTCACAGTGATCTCTCTCTCTCTCTCTCTCTCTCTCTCTCTCGCTCTCTCTCTCTCTCTCTCTCTCTCTCTCTCTCTCTCTCTCCGTGATGTGAAAACTCAACTGTTCCTTCACTCCATCATTATGAACTGAAACCATAAGCCAAATCTAAGCCAAATCAAATGCTTCCTTTTATAAGCTGCCATGGTTCTTCCTCATCACAGCAATAGAAAAGTAACTGCACTGTCTTCCATTCTTGCTGTATGCTTTTAGGGCCTTACAAACAAATATTTTAATTTGAGTTACAGCCTATGAATTTTTCTTCTTGGGTTAATTTCTTTTTTGATCTTATTCTTGCACACTACTGTATTTTTCAAAGCTCAGTTCACCTTTTATCCTCTTGCTTTGATAAAATTTGTTTTTCTCAAACAACAACATAATAAAACTGCCTCACAGAATTTTACATTGTGCTAGTCCCAAGAAAAAGTGCATGCAAACCTCTTTGTTTTGTTTACTAACAAAGTTTTAAAAATGAAGCCATATTAAATTCCCTTTATAAACTAAGTGTAAGCTTATTTTTCCCTGAAATACTGCAAAATTTCTGATTAGAAACATGTAGAAATGTTTACTATGTTATCACATTTAAAATCCTATGTAGTTTCTAATTCAAACTGACTTTCTAATAAAACAAGACATCAATAAATACTAGTCTCTAAAACCTTTCAAATTATGAACAGATAAAATTTAATATAATTGCTTCCTCAATTTTTTTCTTTTTAAATGTTTTTCATTGTTTGTTTGCTTGCTTATTTAACGTGAGAGAGTGGATGTGACGGGTGTGGGATTGTGCACAAAAGTCGGGAGACTTACAGGACTCAGTTTTCTCCTTCTACCATGAGGGTCCAGGGATTGAACTCAGATCATCAGGGGTCTTGACAAGTGCTTCACTTGCTGATCCTCCCCAAACTCCTTTTTCTAATAAACTGCTAAAGTTTCACGCATAAAAACTGGCGAGATGTTTGTCAACAAAAAATATCAGTCTGCAATGAATGAGTTGGTGAGATCTATTGTACAACCCAATGCATATGTATACAATATTCTAATCCTAAAAATCTGTCAGGAAACAATGTAGGCTACTCAATCAAAAATTTTAAAAAGGCTAAGTATGGGTGGTAATACATATCTTAAGTTACTTACTATCTTAACTTAGTTACTATCCAGTATGTACGTATTTCAAGGCATTGTACATGATAGTATACCACGTTATCTATAGAAAACAATCTTTAAATAGATGCTCACATTTTCTAAAAATGAAGCAAGCACTGGGGTTTCTTAATGATAAAATACTAAAAAGGAATAACAACCACACACAGCTTTATCCCTTTCAAACTGAAGCTAGGGAAAATGGTACGGAGTCCCCTGGACCCACATAAAAGCCCATGCACAGTTGTACATGTCTGAAATTCTAACATTGGGGGACAGAAGGGCAGCAATGGTGGAAACCAGAAGTTCATAGACGGTCAGTTCAGACAGTCAAGGAGCGCCAGGTTCAGAAAAAGACCCTGTCTCAAAAATAAATAAATAGATAGATAAATAAGGTGAAAAGCAATAAAGGATGACAAATGATGCTGACCTTGGGATTTCACATACACACACACACACACACACACACACACACACACACACACACGAATCCCACATGCACCCAGAACACACAGGAAAAGAGGGAAAGAAGGGATGAAGGAAGTGAGCGAATGAACACGACCTGAGTGTCCAGTTCAGACAGAAAAGCTAATCATGGCTACCAACCCAAGACTGCTTATAATAATAAAAAAAACACCTAAAAAAACAAACAAGAAAAAAACCAAAAAATGCCATCACTATCACAACAACCAAAACAGCCAGCTGCTGCTGACTGCAGTAAGACTAGTGCATGGTATCTTCCTGAACACAACAGCTCTCCTGTAAGCTTACCTCTTTAGGCTGCCCAGGATCCAACTGATCTAAAATCAGCTGTAGTTTTCCTTGGCAAAATTTGTAACTCTGGAAAAGAATTAATAGAACATAGAGTTATTTATTAGACTTCCGGAAGAACCACAGTAAATGACTGTGTTAATGTTATTTAAGATACACTATGGACTCTAAACAAGAGAAAGGTGATCTATTTAGATTTGCAGAATCTTGTAACTTCTGCTTCCCGCAGTTTTGTAATCAGAACTGAAATTTCCCTACAGAATACTGACACTTCCTATACATGAGCATGTGTTGCTGAGCTAACATATGTACAGAACATTGTAAGTCTCAAAAGAGATTAGAAAGAAAAACAACACCATATACCCAGAAATGTGATATGAAAAAAGCAAAAATACCACACAGCAAACAATACAAAGTCAGGAACAGCATAGCTGCATTGCTGTTCATGCTCCCGTGTCACAGCTGCACTGATCCTTACCCTCCAGTGTCACAGCCACACTGATGTCACCCTCCAGTGTCACAGCCACACTGATGCTCATCCTCCCATGTCACAGCCACACTGATGCTCACCCTCCCGTGTCACAGCCACACTGATGCTCACCCTCCCGTGTCACAGCCACACTGATGTCACCCTCCCGTGTCACAGCCGCACTGATGTTCACCCTCCCGTGTCACAGCCACACCACTGTCACCCCCCCGTGTCACAGTCGCACTGATGTCACCCTCCAGTGTCACAACAGCACTGATATCACCCTCCCGTGTCACAGTCACACTGCTGTCACCCTCCCGTGTCACAGTCACACTGCTGTCACCCTCCCGTGTCACAGTCACACTGATGTCACCCTCCCGTGTCACAGTCACACTGCTATCACCCTCCCGCGCCACAGTACACACAGTAGTCACAGCACACATCTCTTTTTCAAAACACATGCTATGTATTGTCCTGAAAACCACAATTTTTTAAGTCTTGTTTATCATTTTGTCCCAAGTATTATTTATTTATTGTTTATTTATTTAACATCCCAAATGTAATTTTACCTCCCTCCTCTCCTCCCAGTCCCACTCCCTCCCCTCACCCCTCTATGCCTCACCCCCGAATCCAGTCCCCCTTCATTTCTGTTCAGAAAAGGGCAGGCCTCCCATGGATATCAACAAAACTAGGCATATGAAGTTGTAGTAAGACTAAGCACCTGCCCTACCATTAGGAGTTTCACAAGATCAAGCTACACAACTGTCCCATATATGTAGAGGGCCTCCATCACTCCCATGCAGGCTCCCCGGCTGCTGATACAGACTCTGTAAGCTCCTATGAGCCCAGGTGCTTTTCTTGCAATGTCCTTCACGCCTCTGGCTCCTACAATCCTTCCTCCCTCTCTTCAGCAGGATTCCCTGAGCTCAGTCTAATATTTGACTGAGGCTCTCTCTATGTTTCCATCAGTTGCTGGATGAAGCCTCTGAATGACTGGTCTAGCCTAAGACCCATGCCACAAGAGTAAACCCACCCCTGACTCCCTGGAGCGTCAGGACCACAGGCTGGCTGATCCAAAGACCCAGGATAGAACGAAACATGATTAGAGAAGAAAATAGTGTCAGTGTAATGATGCCTAATGATACTCTGCTATACTCACAGATTGGTGTCTAGTCCAATACACATCTCTTAAACGAGAGTTCATGTTAATTCTACTGCATTTGTCTTTTTCCCACTTTATGAAGTATATTAGAAAAAACATAACCTTGCACTAGAGGTGAGGGTCAGTAGCACAACCCTTTCCTATCATGTGCAAGGCTCAGTCTTCACACTACATGGGCAAGTACACACAAGTGTGCACACACAAGCACATACACATAAACAAAATAATACAAAGAAAAAAAGGAAGAAGAGGCATAACATAGTTTCAATCTGTTTCCAACTCTATCAAATTCCTTTTTGTTCCTAAACACAGCCATGTTTCTCCTGAAAAATGCTTTTAAATATTATACAATTCTTTGTTATACCATTCAGAATGTCTGGTGTCTGACTTAAAGCTGACCTGCACTATATTAAGCTCTTTTTTTGTATTATTTCTTACGATTGGATAGATATAAATAGCCACAACAACTCACTAGAACGTATTTAAGCAGAGCATGTGAAGTGTGTGCTACAGTACGTAAGTGCTGGCTTTTCAGAGGCTCTAAATAGTTCCTGGATGAAAACCCCTGAGGGTAGTCAGCAGTACCTGTGACCTGACCTGCAAAGGACCACATGGATCTGGTGTTGGTAACAGGTGTGACCGTAACAACGTAAGAAGCTTCCAAGAGGAATTAAGACATGTTTTAAATATGTCTTAAAGCAGAAACTGAACAAATCATTTCTGAGCATAGTATAAAGGAGAAAAGCAAGAACAAAAGATTGTCAAAAACAAAAGATTGTCTGAAAAGGCCAACCGTGTTAAGTCTTCGTCCTAGATTTATTGTCAATTTGACACAATCACAATGAGAGTCATCTGAGAAGAGGTAACTCTGAGGAGCTGCCTCCATCAGGTTGACCAATGGGCATGTCTATGAAATAGTTCCTTAATTGATCATTGGTATGAAAGGACCCAGCCTGCTGTGGGCATCACCATCTCCATCGTGGTACCTGTAGACAAATCTGTAGGGCATTTTCTTACTTGGAAATAGATGTTGGAGTACCTGGCCCATTGTGGGCACTGCCGCCTCTGGGCAGGTGGCCCTGGGTTGATATAAAAATAGGCTGAGCAAGCCATGAAGAGCAAGCGAGTAAAGAGCATTGTCCCATGGCTTTGCTCTCAGCTCCTACCTCCAGGTTCCTGCCTGGCTCCCCTCACTGATGAAGTATGACTTGAGAGTTTATGTCAGCTGAAACAAGGCCGTTCTTCCCCACACTGCTTTGGGTCCTGGTGTTTTATCACAGGAAGGGAAACCATAACCAGGGCACTGGCAAAACACTCACGCACACTAAGTAAAAATAAATATATCGTTTTTTAAAAATTCAAAAGAGAAAACTGAGGCACAGAAGAGGTTAAGAGCCAAGGTTTTAGCTCGTCAATGGCACAGCCATCGATTATTTCAGACTGAATTATTTCAAGATTCTGAATGAACGAGGCTCAGCTGGAGCAGCTTCTTCAAGTACCTCTAAAATTTCTCAACTGTGCATCTACTTATAATTAAACCAGAAATGCAGAATACGGTAATTTCAAAACAAAAAAATGTTTTGATATTTTCAAATGTTAAGCTGACTCTAAAATTTCCTAGCTGTTTTAGTTACAATTACTCTAAAATTTCCTAGCTGTTTTAGTTACAATGATCAAAACAAAAACACACTTTCCTTTAAAAGCGCAACATTTAACAAAGTCAGTCTATTAATATTTTAAGTTATGAAGAAGCACTTAAGTATGCATAAAAATAAATGTTAACATGGCTAATCAAAGTAATTACTTTATTTGTCTGGAATCAAATTGTCTCCTCAAGGGAATAATACCAAAACAAGCAAATAGGCAACCACAAGCTCACATCTGCCCTACCCAGGTTTTCTCCCAAACTATTTTTCTCAGTCTGGACAATAATATTACTCTCATTCTTAAAAATTTTACCTACCTTCCCTTTCCGTGTCTATATTTTTAAGATTTTAGGCTCCTGCTTTTCTCTTCTTACCAAACAATCAGAAAAAGAAGAAATGAACTCGTCAACGAGAGCGGCTTTTCCAGTCCTAGAGCCCGCCTGAGCTTCCTAGCCAAGTCCTACTTCATCTTCAAGCCAGCAGCCACATTGACCCAACAACCCTGGCAGCCTGTACATTGAGCCGCTTGTGCTTTTCTTACATAAACCCCTGTGATTCCCCGGGCCCCAGTGAACCCAAGTCATTTCTCCACATGAAAACCCTTGACATAATAATTTATCAGTAAAGGGGGTTGGAGAGATGGCTCAGCAGTTAAGAGCACTGGCTCATCTTCCAAAGGACCCATGTTCAATACCCAGCACCCACATAGCCATTCACAACTGTCTGTAACTCCAGTTTCAGGGCTTTGGCATCCTCACAGAGACACATAGGCAGGTCAAACCGCAATGGACTTGAAATAAATAAATCTTTTTTTTGTTTGGTTTTGTTTGTTTGTTTGTTTGGTTTCGGTTTTTCGAGACAGGGTTTCTCTGTGGCTTTGGAGCCTGTCCTAGAACTAGCTCTTGTAGACCAGGCTGGTCTCGAACTCACAAACATCCGCCTGCCTCTGCCTCCCAAGTGCTGGGATTAAAGGCATGCGCCACCACCGCCTGACTAAATAAATCTTTTTTAAAAAAATCTACAAATTCCTATTTGCCCAGATCCCATGTTCACAAGTTCTGAGGATTAGCACATGGACACATTAGAAAGGGCAATTACGCTGCCTTCCACACACACCAAGGGATGGCTCATCACAAAAGAGAAAGCTCTTGTAAAACAAAGGAGGAAAAACCTTAAACAGGCAACAATGAAATAGTGTGTAAGAGCAATGGGTGACAATTACTATGGCGTACCTTCTTCATATAAAGTACGCCTCCTGAGGTTGGTTTCCCTTGGATTATAAGAAGACAGCTAGCCCATTACAGAGCAGTGTAATACTGATTCTGCACTATGTTAAATAGTGGGGATGGCAGAAAAGAAAGAACATTAACTGTAAAATATTAATGTAATTGGGAGGAACATTCCAATTTTCCAGCTCAAAATGGCCCAACTTCAAACTCTTGCATTGTTTTGCCCAAAATTATAGTTCAAAACTATTATCACTTATTCATTCTTCAATATCTTTAAGTCTACATTTACTAATACTAGTCTCCAGTTTTTCAATAATAGATTAAAAATCCAGATACAATCAAGTCACAGTATTTCAAATAATGATAAAATAAAGATTATTCCACTCACAAAAAATTGCAACATCAAAAGTATAGTACAATCACCAGAATGAATAGGTGACCTAGAAAATGTGAAACAATCTTTGTCATTTATACATTTTCATGACTAAAATTAACTTAAGTGCAAAATTAAACACACACAAAATCACCCAATCAATAAGTGAGTTAATAGACCAAATAGACAGTTCTCAATAAAAGAAATATAAATGGCCAATAAGCATTTGAGACAATGTTCAACATCCTTAGCTGTCAGGGAAATGCAACTTAAAACTGCTTTGAGCCAGAGGCTGGTTAACCCAGTCTGATGGCTTCCATCAAGAAAACAAATGCTGTTGAGGTTATAGGGAAAGAGATCTTTTACCCAGCTGGTAGAAATGTAAATGAATGCAGTCACTATGAAAATCAATATGGATTTGAGTTGAGGTTCCTCAAAACACTGAAAATAGAACTATGTGTCCCAACTATACTACTCCTAAGAATATCATGTGTTCGAGAACTTTAAGTCAACATACCACAAAGACACTTTGCATTTTCATGTGAATACATGTTTGCTGTTGCTCTAGTTTAATACCTAAAAAAAACTCACCTTGGATGTTTATCAAAAGATGAATAACAGAAAGTAGTATATGCAATGGAATTTTATTTAGTCATAAAGAACAAATAAATAATGATACTGAACGAAAATGCATAGAGTCTGAAAGTCATTGTGTTAAGAGCGATAAGCCAGACTCAGAATGACAAGTGCAACACTTTCTTTCATTTGCAAAATTTAGATGCAAATTTGTGTGGGGGAAGGTCATGAAAGTGGAGAAGGGAAAGTAGAAGAGAAACTATTTGAGAGAATGAGAATGGAGGGGACGAGCAAGAGAAAGGAAGGCACAGAGGATGCTGAGGAAGATGGGGGTAAATAAGAACAAAGTATAATGACATGTGTATGAAACTGTCATAATGAAACCTGTTAATTTGTATGTTAACTTTACATTTTAATTATAGAAAAGAAAAATCCAGATACAGTTTTCAGCCCAGAGCAAGCGGTGGTCTTGAAGGCATCAATGAGAATGTCAGTATTTAATGGAGTTGTTACAAGGCACAGAGTCTATTTCCTTGCTTCCAAAGTGAAGAATCGAGTGTCCAGTAGCAAGCAGTGAGTGGCAATAGGAGAAGCTCTATTACAGTGAGCTAGCAGCTGTAAAGGTGAGGACCAGCTAGTCTAATCAGGAGGCTGATCTAAGGTGGTTTATGTGGGAGACAGATGACTTAATGGTAAATAACGTCTAACGAACAGAGCTTTGTGGTCAAATGATGAACCTCTGACCCTAGTCCCTGAGAAAGAGATACTTCTCAGTTCTGCAAAAGTCAGGAGCAACGGTCATCATTTCCTTGGTCTATTTTGTCACTGATTGGTGTGACCACATGTAGTCCCCGGCATATATAAACTGGATGGACAAGAGGAGGGAGCTGCCCCAGGGTCCTCCCACTAATCATCAACCTCAAAGTCATAAAAGAGAACACAGCTGATCACTGGGGAAGACTGGGGTCAGGACCCTTTCAGAGGAAAGTATCTCTTTACTAAGCAAAGGCATGCCCACACACCTACCTGAGCTTACACCTCTAAAAGAGAGGTCTGGGATGTTCCAACACTCATACATTTGTTTCAGAAAGTTCACACATCCCACAATTCCTCATGGATAGAGTTTACTTCCAAACCAATTAGTCTTTTCTGGAATAGTCGTATTCATTGAGTAGATGCTAGAAGGCTAGACTATTGCCTGTTGGCATCCCAAAGGAAGCCACAGATCTGAAGGCAAGGTTTCTTCTGAAGAATCCAAACCAAACAAAATTAAAAAGCAAAAATATTTTAAATTGTGACTCTGTTCTGTCAAAACCTGAAAGGTCTGTTATTCCCGTCACTAGTAATAACCAGCATTTGGGAATTAGCAGCTGATGAACTCCTCATACTTGATTACGCTTAGTTAGGCCTAATACTTCCATTTGAGGAGCGTATTAACAATGCTTCATTTTTTTTCTTCTCTTGGGTTTCAGAATATTAAAGGGGTTCATTAACCAAGGACTATCATTAAATAGTGAGCTCCTGAGTGAACTTCACTAAAGTGAAGTTTTCCGTCTTTTCATTTCTTAAGAAGCTAGGTCAAGCAATTAAGCCAACCCCACAAAGGCAGTTAACTCATCTTCTTCCCATGAGCTCATCAACAAGAAATTATCACAGGCCGTAAGATGGAAAACCCCCAATCTCCATCACATCATCTGTCACATCACAGTCAGTCTGGGCTGTGAAGCTCACAGCCTGACACAGTCTCCCCTGACCAGCGATGCATGGCAACTAAGCATGGTAAGTCCATGTCTGCCTGGGCTACTTCAGTCCTTTCCGCTCAATGATGCCATCCAAGCAGAGGCTGCTATGCATCTTTTATTCATGTTTTATCTGAACTTCTCAAATCAGTTTTGGAAAGATGTTTATGGCCTACTTTCTAATTATACCACTCTTTCTTTGCAGCATTACAGAGTAACCCCAGGCCCCAAGACACGTGGGAAGGCAATCTGTATCCACCGCAGAGCAGCAGGAGCCTTCTCGCTGGTGGAGACTTATGACAAATGATGCAGAGCTGATCCTAAAGGCCTAGACTTGCTTTTCAGTTCTGCAAATCTCAAAAACAAAATCATTACAGGCAGATGAACAGACAGACAGCGTTTAGCCTGGATGCCTGCCAAGGGTTTGCTTGTCTTCCACTTGGACTAGTTTAGTCTTAAGCCTATCTTTTTCTAGTTCTACTGCAGTCAAATGGCAGGTACTCACTCCTACGTACATCCTGGTTAGAGGAAAGTGAAGACCTCTGTCCCGGTTTCTGTTGAGGTCACAAAATATCCTGATACAGAGCAACTCGGAGAAGAAAGTGCTTTACCTTATAATTACAGGTTACGGCCCACCATGGAGGGAAGTCATGGATGGAGGAAGGGGAGCAGCTAGTCACAGCACACACACAGGTGGGAGCAGAAAGGACTAAGCGTACAGCTTACCTGTGCTCAGATCACTTTCTCTGCACTTACACAGTCCGGGATCCTCTGCATGCAGAATGGCCCCACCCACAGTGACCTGTATCTTCTAGTATCAACTCACATCAGTATCCAAGACAACTCTCCACAGACATACCCACAAGGCAATCTCATCTAGACAACCCCAGGTCACTCGTGGCTGTGTCAAGTGGAGAGTTAAAACTAACCATCACAATCCCCAACTTTTTGGTTGCTTTTTGTTTGTTTGTTTTTAGCTCCTAGGACAGGGTCTCGATATATAAGGCAGGTGGCCTCAAACTCACAATCCCTCTGCTTTAGTCCTGTGTCCCACACCAGACTGGTTAGCCTCAAAGCACTTCACATTTTAAAACTTTAAATGTGTGGCACTGACAATTCACATCCACTTTCAACCCAGAAATGCATAAAAATCATCAACGTTTTATCTCCACATCTCAGTCAGTTAAACTTTGGTAAAAATTGACAACAAACTGCTTTGATTAATGTTTAAAGAGATTTATTTCAACCCTTATTGTTGCTGTTATTAATTAAAAAATAATTTTGACTAAAAATTATCTGAGATGTAATTATTCATTAAACAAACAATTCTGTAAAATAGTATTTCATGGACCAAATCCTAATAGATCGTTTTATTATTTTAATTTTTAATCTTAAAATTGGAGAACAGAAAAAAATGAGAAAGAATACATATAAGCTAGTGATAATTAAAGACTGTTTTAAGACAAGACTGGGAAAGGAAGCGCCCACCTGATTGAAGGAGGAGTCGCTGTCTGAACAATTGTCCGCGTGCTCCTCCTTCTGCAGTCGCCGCGGCCTGTCCTGACTCCGGGTCTCGTCTTCCTCAAACTTGTTGATCATGGCCTCTACCACCACCATCATGATGTTCTTCAGGGAATGCATCATTTCCTTATACCTTTAAATTCAATGTACACCCAATAAAAGGACTTACAACTTTTCATCTAGAAATACAAACTCATGCGATAAAATCAACATAATTCTAAGCCAAGCTGTCCTAGTGGCATGCATTCCTATTGCCAGCAACACACCCAGATGTCCATAACATAAAGCCAGAACCCAGTTCACTTCTGTTGCTCACCTCATCTCTACCTCTTTTCTCCACCTTCCTATCTTTCTCCACGTCTAGGGGCACCCAAAGCCCCACATGAGACATTCTATGTCTTCTCAATATCTGAGTAGGAATTAAAGCAGTCAGCGTGTGCATTCAAAGAAAAGTCACAAAACCGAAGGTCAGCAGTGGCAGGACACGGATCTCTGAAGTAAGACTTAAAACTGGACATTCTCTAGATTCTCTCAGCTCTGCAAGTTTCCAAATGTCTCCACGAGAGAAACCTTATAATTTTAGAAAACATATAGTTTTCTTCATACTTTATTATTTTTTGTGTATTGGTGTTTGGCTGAATGTGTTTCTGTACCTATGTGTGCAGTGCCTCCAAGGAAGGAAGAGGGGGATGGGTCCCCGGGAACCAGCCAGTGTTACTTAGAGAGCCCAAGGTCAGCATGAGAGGCACAGGAATACCCTATCGGAAGGAGGGAGGGAGGAAAGAAAGTGCCCTGATAAAATAAAGATCTGTCCATCAGAAGCTGTTCTGGCCAGGCATAGTGGTACATCCCTTAATTCCAGAATCCAAGAAGCAGAGAGAAGTATATTTCTGTAAATTCAATGCCAGCCTGGCCTACAAAGCAAGTTTCAGGCCAGCCAGTGCTACATATTGAGACTACGTCTCATACAAACAAAAGCTGTTCTCTCCTTTCACAGTAATTGAATAATAGCTAAACTATACTCTCAGCATCCTTTGAAGTTAGATATGTTGACAGGTACATCATGATTTCTCCATTTCTTTAAAATTTACAATTTGGTGATTTAGCTAGATCCAGTGAGGTATGCCTGTAATCCAGCCCTCTAAATGGAGACAGAAAGATTTAGTTCATGTCTGCATCAAGAGAAGGTAGAAAGAAGGAAGAGGCGGAGGATTAAAAAGGAAGGGAGGGAGAGCAAGTGATGTGGGATTCCCCTCTGTATGCTGTGAATACCATTGGTTAATAAAGAATTTGTTTCAGACAGTGGTTTAGCAGAGTAAAGCTAGGCAGGAAAACTAAACTTGATGCTGGGAGAAAGAAGGTGGAGCCAGGAAGATGCCATGTAGCCTCCAGAGGGGAAAAACACAGAGCTGCGGGCTGGAACCTTGCCATTAGGCCACAACCACGAGTAGACACACAGATTAATAGAGATGGGATAATTCTAGATGTAAGAGCTAGCTAGCAATACTCTTAAGCTATTGGCCAAACAGTGGTAAATAATATAGTTTCTGTGTGATTACTTTGGGTCTAAGTGGCTGGGAATGAATGAGCGGCCTCTTACTACAGGGAAAGAAAAAGAGGAGGAGGAGAAGAAAGAAGAAACAGCAACCACGGGAAAAGAAAGGAAAGAAATTTGGGTAATTTAATGAAGAAGTATCAAAAGTAAAACATGAGAATTATTTAATCCATTGAACATCTGAAATTTCCATTTGGACATAAATGTTTCTAACGAGCATTTTTTAAAAGACGATCATGAATTCCTCTGTAAGAACTATCATAAAAATGGTCAGAAGGAAAAATAAGAGCAATAATCTTTTACAAACCTAAGTAGCTGATAATCAATATCAAAGGTTAAATTAACCAGAATGCAATATTAGCTACTGTAGTTTTTAGAAAGCAAAAGGAAGCAGAGATCAAATATAGATACCATCCACATATTCCTATAATGCTTCAAGAAATATTCAAATAGGGAAATAAAAAGCTTCAAGGAAAGAAAGCCAGAATAACAATGGAAATCTACCTAAGTGCTTCCAATCTCATTAAATAACATGAGAGGCCTGAAAGGAAATTCTTCAATGTACCAATATCGAATAAATAAACATCAAAATGTTTAATTAGCGATATGGCTTGTAATTATTACAATAAATATGTACTTTTGCCACATGAGCACTGAGTAACTTTTCAAGAACTACAAAAAAATTACTTCTAACAAAATAATACTTCGTACAACTTAAAGTCTATCATTTATAGTTCAAAAAGCACAAGACAAATATTCATTAAGTCTTTTAAATCTTGGTGGTTATTACTGTTTTAAATTTTACGCATGGATGAACTAAAGGACAACAGAGTTAAATAGCTTACGAAGAGATTTTTTTGTAAATTTCCAAATAGGATCATATAAAACTGCACTTGTCAGCCGGGCGGTGGTGGCGCACACCTTTAATCCCAGCACTCGGGAGGCAGAGGCAGGCGGATCTCTGTGAGTTCGAGACCAGCCTGATCTACAAGAGCTAGTTCCAGGACAGGCTCTAAAGCCACAGAGAAACACTGTCTCAAAAAACCAAAAAAAAAAAAAACTGCAGTTGTCACTAAAATGCCTCCATGCTTCCACTGCCTCATCAAGTTTAGTATTTTCTTTGGAATAAGCAGATAGACACAGACTACTAGGTATTTAAATACTGTCCAAATATGGACAGAACTCCTTTATTTTTCTATAAAATAAGAAATTTTAGCCAGGCATGGTGGTGCATATATTTAATCCCAGCACTCAGGAGGCAGAGGCAGGTGAATCTCTGTGAGTTTGAGGCCAGCCTGATCTACAAAGAGAGTTCCAAGAAAGCCAGAGCTATTACACAAAGAAACCTTATCTCACAAAACCAAAAATAAAAAAAAAGAAATTTTAACTTTATGGACTTTATTCCCTATGTTAATGTCTGAACTATGTCTATATATTATCATCTTCCAATAAGTAACAATAATAAATAATAGTTCTCATAAGAGAAACAGAATTCCTGTCCAGAGTAATATTTTAAGCTTAGTTTATAAATAAATTAGAATTAATTTTCTTTAATACAATAGATAACAAATACTCAAGCAGAAATTTGAGTAACTCTGATACTGGGGTTGGCAGAATATTATCTGTGATGGTTTAAAACAGAATGGCCCTCATGGGCTCATGTATTTGAATCATTAATCCCTAGTAGTTGGAATCTTTCACAGCAATAGAAAAGTAATTAAGATATTATTTTATTGACCTAAATTGAGTTTCCACTAAATAAAATTTAACTGATACACGTGCACATTCTTTCCATTATATACTATCTATGGCTGTTCTCATATTGTTGATAAAATATACAGGGAGGAAAGCCTAAAGTGTTTATTGTATGCCCCTTTATATGAAACATTCACCATCCCCTGCCATAAGAGATGATGGAGTAGAACAGTGAAAGGGAACCGTGACCCGGGACGGGAACAGAGAACAAATCCATCCATCCATTCATCACTTGCATGCTCCAGGGGGGAGTTAATTTCCTTGGGGCTTGTGTTTTCATGCTTCTTTGTTATAAACATTCATTACATATTTGGACTAATATATTTCTTCCATACAGCCTTTTGTATATATCATGGCACTTAACACACTGCATTGAATCTGTTTCATTTCCATTTCAGAGAAGTGCTAAACTCTTCTCTTTACACTGTGGATTAGGGAAGGGAGGAAAACTCCTCCTTCCTCTTTACAGTATACCATATTGTAGCTGCTCACTAAATGTGTGAAGACTATCTGACATACAAAGGAAAAAAAGTTACTGCTTATGACACAGTCACTTTCAGCATCAGTCACTTTCCTTGCTAAAACTGTACTTGAGCCTAGGTACAGTAATGAAGAAAAGAAGTCTATCTCATAAGTTTGGGGGATCACAAGCTTGCATTACTTTCAGCCCAGCTCTGGTCCAGAACCCATGGTAAACAGCACACACACATCACAAGATTGCTGGAGAAAGGGATAACATGACAAGACCAGAAGCCAGGAGGTAGGGAGGGGACTGTTGCTTTTTTTTGTTTGTTTGTTTTTTGTTTTTTCGAGACAAGGTTTCTCTGTGGCTTTGGAGCCTGTCCTGGAACTAGCTCTTGTAGACCAGGTTGGTCTCGAACTCACAGAGATCCACCTGCCTCTGCCTCCCAAGTGCTGGGATTAAAGGCGTGCACCACCACCGCCCGGCTGGGACTGTTGCTTTCTATAACATCTGTTTATCTCTTTCTCTGGGGCGAACATGCAAGCTTGCTCACTCACTTACTAGAACTAAACAGGGCTAAGAACTGCCTTAATCCCCCTGAGACTCCGTTTTCAATGACCTAATTTTCTTGTATGTAGCCTCTCTTCAGGGATCTGTCACCTCCTAATTCTGCCACATTGGGGACCAAGCTCCTAACACTGTTTGAGAATAAATAACATCAACAGTATTGCAATTTGTAACATAAAACTGATTATAGTTTAATTATAATTCAATAAAATTATAATTAATTATAATCATACATTATAATTAAATAAAACAATTCAATTTTATTAATAAGTAAGTCTCTATTAAGCATCGATAATATACAAGGCACTTTCAAGGCATTAAGATACAGTAATAAAAAAATAGGATACAAATTTATCTTTGTAGATCACCCATCCTATCAAGAAAATACTGAAATAAGAAAAAGATAGATGTAGATTGTATCCTTTCTTAGTGACAAAAAGGTGAAAGGAAAATAAAGCAAAATAGGAAAATAAGAGGAAAAGACAAAGGTTACTAGTTTAGGCAGAATAGAGAAGAGAATGCCTTAAAATGAAGACAGTGAACTAAGATGCTCCCAAGTTGAATGTTAAATCAGATAATCTATGGAAAGGACACTACAGAAATCCAACAGGAGGACAAATCTGAGAGATGTGCTTGCCTGACTGTTTAATAAAGAGATAAACCAGTGTGGTGGAGAAGTATGGGAAAGAAGGCAGCAAACACGTTAGGAGGGTGTGCGGAAAGCTCATGGCCAGCCTTGTGGACTACCCAGAGAGCCCTGAGATTGCTCTGCAGAATGTGAGGGATATGGCGTGGGGGTACTGTCGAGAAATCCCAATGAAGTATTAGTGTTGAAAGAGCAGCAGAAACTGCAGGGAATTGTGCTCCTCACATCCACCTAGCCCACACAGGTGCTGAGATCCAAGGAAACTTCAGAAAAGGACTTATAACCTCTTCTCCCTCACATGCTAGAAATCCCAGAACATGGAGGCTGCAGAGACCAAGGGGTCCAACTCCCTCTTCTGCACACAGCACCATATGGAAGCTGCCATAGCCGGAGGGAGCTGAGACCCTCACCCATCAGATCAGCGCCGGTGTACCAACAATCCCTCATTTTGTTTCTTATCCTGTGCTATTTACCTTCCACTTTTGTGTATGCCTCGTGACGGTTTTGCTTTTGCTTATATAGTGCTCTGTGGAGTTCGCGGACTCCTGCTTATGTTTCTCTATCCAGTTTACCCTACAGATACATCTCCCAAACTCCCGCACATATTCCTACCTCTTTTCTTCTTTCTCCATTATATGTCCTCCTCTTTTTCTTAACCAAAACCTCCCACAGCTTTAACAATCTCTAAAATCCCTTCCCAGCTATTTTACCTACCTCAAGGTTTTCCTTTTGAAAGGAAATCCACTAGTTAATCTTTATCTTTCTATATATCCTACTTCCCTACCAAGCCTAATCTTATTAACTAAAATCTCTTTATACTTCGTACTGTCCTGGGGTGCTTACCCCCAACAGTACTGAAGACAAGGTGGAGCCTAGCATCAATTGTCTAGCACAATATTTGTACAGTGGTACTATCAAGGAGTCATCGTTGTTACTAAAGCTACTGTCCTACCCTGAGCTCCTGGGCTGTAAAACTATTTTCTGAACTACACACTCAATTCTGCCACATAAAATCAAATACTTCAATGGAAACAAGTATTGCTGATACAAAAAAAAAAAAATCCAAGCTCAAGCTCAGAACTAACAGCAGATGGATAAATACTACCACAGTAACATAGAAACACAAAGTAGGACAAGATAACTATCCCAAAAACACTAAGACTGCAGTGATGGCATCTGGAGAGAGAAAGAGGCAGAAACTCAAAGGAATGATCAAAAACACAGATGTATATACATGAGTGTGTTCAAAGAAGAAAATTAGTTCCTGGTTGAGAATACAAACAGCTGGATGAAATAAAGAAGGTACCGCAAGATATGAAAGAGAAATTCAACAGAGACAGAAATACTGAATAAAAAATGACATCAGAAATGCTAGAAATGGAAAACCTAGTAAATCAAATAGAAAGCCCTGTGGAAAGACCCATGACAGGATGGTCAAGGAGGAGACAGACTTTCTGAATGAGAACACAAAGTTGAGCAACTGCAGCAAGCAAACAAGGAGAAGAATAAAACAATAATAAGTCCAAGATATGCATGACACTCTAAAAAGACCAAACTTACAGATAATAGATATGAAATGAGAAGATTCTAGATCTACATACATAGAAAATATCTTTAGGGAATTACAAGAGAAAATTCCCCAGAATTAGAAAAGGAGATGCCGATCCAGGCAGACGGTAGAGGCATTGAGGGCCCCAAACTGACGAGACAGGAAAGAACCTCTCATCATCTCAATACAGAACAAGAAAGTACACAGACGGCAACAGGAAAAAAACACTAAATCATGTACAAAGGCAAGTCCATCAAAACAACAGCAGATTATTCAACTAGAACTTTAAATCCAGAAGAGCCTGGACAAATGAACTTCAAATTATGAAAGACAGCTGCCAATCTGGACTATTATACTCAGCAAAGCTATTTGTCATAAAAACCAGGAGCATCTACTTGCTGCCTCCGAGAAAACCAGCTCTCCACAAAGACAGTCACCTAGGGTGAAAAGATGGGGTAGGATGTGTCAAGCAAATGATTTGGTCTAGGAAGTGAGCAGATGTCACTGCTCTGCTATCTGACTAGGCAGACATCAAACCAAATGTCATGAGGATTATTAGCATGTCACTTCATATTGACTAAGGCAACAACCCATTAGAGGTTAACAATTTAAACATCCACTCCCAGAACAGAGATGCACTCAGTTTCATAAATACTTTTAGCTGCAAAGTCACAGATGGACCCTAGCACAAGAGTAACAAGTGGCTTCAATAGCCCACTCTCACCACTGACAAGTCCTCCCTATAGAAACAACAACAAAAACAGAAACAGACAAATTAGATGAAATCACAGATCAAATGACATTAAGAGATATCTTCAGACACTCGATCCAAATGCTATAGAACATACATTCTTTCCAGCAGGCAACAGAATGTCCCTAAAACAGATCACACGCTAGGACACAAAGCAAGTGTCAACAAATACAAGAGAATTGAAACCATTCCTTGTGTCTTCCATTGATCACAATGGAATATGACTACAAACCATGGACAGTGGTGGCACACACCTTTAACCCCAGCACTCGGGAGGCAGGCAGGTGGATCTCTGTGCGTTCAAGGCCAGCTTGGGTCTACAAAGCAAGTGCCAGGACAGCCAGGACTGCTATATAGAGAAACCTTGCCTCAGATAACCAAAAAAAAAAAAAAAAAAAAAAACCTGAACTCATGGAGATTAAACAACACACCACAGATTGATGAATAGGCATTAAGGAAATCAAGAAAGAAAAACTTCCTAGAATCAAATGAAAAATAATATACAGCACAACAAAATCTGTATAAGTAGCAGTCCTAAGACAGAAATATGTAGTTCTAAGTGCCTAAATTAATAAATCAGAGAGATCTCAAATAAATAACTTATTTATGTACTTATAAAAACAAAAAGCAAGCCATACCTGAAATCAGTAGATAAAAATAAATCAATATGATCAAGCGAGACAGGTGCTCACTAACCCCTAACCCTGGCCACACAGCTGCCAATAGCTGATGGCTTCTGGGAGAAAAACAGATTTCTTCAAAGCTGTGACCCCAGGTAGGTTCACCATGCTCTGGTGGATGGCCCCACATCCATATATGAGCAGCACTAATTGTACTCAGTGGTCATAAAACAAAGGACAGGACAGGAAGCTGCCAAGCTGGCACGATAAGGGGCTGGATCTAGGATGAGTCAGGCAGAGAAGTGGGGGTAAATATGAT
>JAQHUG010000002.1:4399537-4414951 GCA_028555095.1 Dicrostonyx torquatus
ACAGGATGTCCAAGAGGAGCCCCATTATCAGTGGTGTACCAGAAACCAGGAGTCTTGAGCCAGACCAGTGACTCATGGCAATGAACCCTTGCAGGAATGATGAATGAACTAAAGGGTAGAGAGTGATTCAATGGGCCACACAGCAGCTTCCACAAGATTCTTCTCCTTCTTCTTTTTGTTTGTTTCTTTGTTTTGTATTTGGTTTTACTTTTAAATTTGGTTTTGATTTGGAGAGAGGTTACAAGGGTAGAAAATGGATGAAAGCGGGCAGGGAGGTAAGCGGGATTGGAATGCATGATGTGAAATCCACAAAAAAAATCAATATAAGTTTTTTTTTAAAAAAAGATAACATAGATAAGCACTGACCCTTCCTCGTGTTGAGCCTATTTTAATTCTAATCAGAGAGCATTGTTGGTTACTGTCAAGATATATGTGCCACGACTACACCCTTCCAATTATTGTGCTCTGCTGCATCACAGGCATCAAAGTTGGGTATGACATAGTTGCTTCCCTCCCTTGAAAGCATGCATGGAGCCTCTGGAGCCATGAAAGCTAGTTCTCAGTGAGAAGGCTTTCAAGTCACATCTAGGTCAGGTCCTCTGGGTCCTGTGTTCACCGTGCATGATGTCTCCTGCAATAGAGACTTACTACCTTCCACCTCTGGGAACAGGGGTAGAGAAGCAAGGGCAACGGCAATGGCAATAGCCTATAATGCATAGAAAATCCTGAACAATAATACTAAAGAGGGCTTCTCATGACTGAAGTTGGAGTTCTGTTAAACAGTCAATGGCTCTTCGTGGGAGTGTTGTTAATCAGATAGGGGAATTTCATTTCATCTCTACATGTGAGTGTATATACAAACTCATATGTGTTATATTATCTTATGATAGATACGATTCCTTTTGACTTTTTAAATAATCATTTATAATAATTGTAGGAGGTTTGTTTAAACTTAAAAAAATTTTTTAAAAAGTATCTTCCAGGAAAAGAAATTGGCAATGTGTATAAAGAACATTTGATTCAGTGATTCCATTTCTTGGGCTCCACAAGTACTGTGGGACAATGGTCCTTTATCCTGTTGCTTGTATTATTTTTAATAAGACGCTGATTGGCCAGTAGCCAGGCAGGGAGTATAGGCGTGGCGACCAGGCAGGAAGTAGAGGCAGAGCAACGAGAATTCTGGGAAGAGGGAAGTTTCATTCTACAGTTGTGATCCAGATGCACAGGACACAGGATGTGACTGCCTTGCCGGAAAAGGTACTAACTAAGCCATGTGGTTGCCACAGACAAGAATCATGGGCTAATATAAGTTATAGAGTTAATAAGAAGCCTGAGATACTAGGCCAATCTGTTTAAAATTAATGTAGACCTCTGTATAATTTCTTTTGGGACTTAATGACTGCAGGAACTGGACAGGATAGAAAACTCAGTCAACACATGAGGATCAGGGTCGAGGCTTCTGGTTTGCCATTTGCATGTTAGAGACAGATTACTCATAGCATCAGAAACTTGGAAAATTACTGAAAATTTCACAGTAAGGTTCAAGTTAAATGGGTACTTGTACATCCATGTCCTGTCAATGTCACCCACTCAAATTATTTGATAACACAGAAAATATTCACAATATTTTCAGTGGAAATTTTTGATCTTAAATTGTGTACATTTCTCTTATGGAGTGTCTTCAAGGCACAATACATGAATATATATACCAACCAACATGTACATATATCTGTGTATCATACACTTAGGATGACATTTTCTTTGCCTGCAACTGTGAGGGGTGTGTGGGTTTTTTGTGTGTGTGCGTGTGTGTGCAACAAGATCATAGTACAGGGATGGCACAAGAACAGTAAATTCTTATAGACAATAGTAGAAACTCAATGAATTCTCTCTATAGCTGGCGTGTTACAACAGCACAGTTGTACTGTTTTTATGAGAAAACTGCTAACTAGAACATTTGAATATGGATCTCTGAGATGCTGAAAGTGAATCTAGGAAAGAGTCATAAACAAAGGGCATACTTTTCTATATAAGATTCATCACACTGTTTAATTTCTATAAATATCTATTAGGACTCTCATGTGATTAAAGCTGACTTTTAGACGTGGATAAGCTAAAAAATAAATTCTTCTTTTCCATTGTCAGAGAGATAGACATTGGAGTTAGGCAGCTGAATATAAAATATCAAGTTTCTTGAAGTTTTAATCAGAGTGTGATAGATGAAGATGGCACATGACCACTGAATTGGCATGGACAGATCCAGTCCCTTGCACTGCTGTAAAATAGGTTATCCCTACAGAGCCAGGCAAAGGTTGGAACAGAATGATGCGTCTTGTACAATGGCTGCATTTAAGAATCAGGAGGAGGAGATTCACTGTTTTCCTCCAAAGTTCTTGCCCTCAGATCACTCACTGCCCATCTACTAATCAGATATTCAGACACTGACTGTTTTGTTCAAGGTGCTTTCCTGTGGCTGCACAGTGAATGAGATAGGTAAGAGAAGGCTACTCTTCTCAGTAGCTCACAGCTGGTCAATGTGTATTCAAGTAATTATATAGGTGATAACAAATGATTGTTTCAGTCTAAGAATATTTATCTGGTCATTCCTATACACCTACACATCTATAACACAATTCTTGCACTGAAAGCTCAGGGATAATTGTGGGTGTGGGGGTGCTGTTTGCTAGAGATGGGGAAATTTCCTGTGAAATTGTGTTTCCTAAATATGTCAGAGAAACCACAGACACGAAGTCCCATCAATGTAGCTTCCTAAACCAAGATCTGAGCAAAAGCAACACTAACAGACATGCTAACATGAAAGTCCTTTAACCTCATCAATATTTGCCTTGATAAAAAAAATAATAGTAGTGCTGGTCAAGCAGGAAGGCATAGAGCACTTGCTGCACAAGTATGAGGACTTGAGTTCAAATCCTCAGAGACCATGTAAAAAGAAGGATGTGACAGGTCATGAGAGATGGTCCAATGGGTAAGAGCATTTGCTGTTCTTGCAGAGGATCCGAATTCAGTTCTGAGCCCAGAACACACACACACTCACTCTCTCTCTCTCTCTGTCTGTCTGTCTCTGTCTCTCTCTGTCTCTGTCTCTGTCTCTCTCTCTCTCTGTTTCTCTCTCTGTGCCTGTCTGTCTCTGTCTCTCTCTGTCTCAGTCTCTCTCTCTCTGTTTCTCTCTCTCTCTCTCTCTCTCTCTCTCTCTCTCACACACACACACACACACACACACACACACACCATGCATGCATGCACACACATGTACACAGATAAATGAATAAGCAAAGGGCGAAGGAAAGAAGACACTAGTGATGATTTCCACCCATCTTGGCATAATCTAAGCAAAGCTGTTGATTCTCTAACTTGTTTAACTCAGGCATATTCACCTTCTCTCTGACTGTTACAATCTATTTTCAGGCATTTTTTTCATGAATAGATGTAAAATAGTCTTTGTATTTTGAAATATTTAATCACTTCAATGGCAGTCTTCAAAATAGTTTATGTGGTGATAATAAAATTGTCAAATTTTAATTTCTTAAAGACCTTTTTGTACAACCATGATCCTGAAAAAAATCACACATCAAAGACAGCAAGGAACTAAAAATGCCTTTTCATGGAAAAAAGACCCTAGGGAATATAATTTGGTGACCAAAGTTTTTCTAGAAGTAAAAGCTGAGTTATCTTTCTTCCAAGATCTATATCAAATACAGCTCATGCAAACAGCAATGATCATATTATTCTGCTATTTTACAAAATTATATTAAAACATGAGTATTGTTAGACCAGTAAAAGTAAGCACTGTAAGTTTTAAAGCTCTTTTTTTTAGCACTTCCAGAAATGTAGTTTGTGGCTAAGCAAGGTCACCCACATAATACACATTTGTTATAACCAGAAAACTATGGAAGATTTTGCTGGGATTCATGACATAAAAAATATCTGGTCTGCTAAAAATGATAGTTTTAACACATGCGTTTATTTATGTCCCATGTAAGTACAGCATTAAAAGTATAAATATGTATGAAACCCACAAGAGCAATGGGAATGTAAGAGAAGATAGCCAAGAATTGGGTTGTTAAATCTGGATACTGTAAATTTAGGCTTTGCCATATAGAAATACAGAAACAGGAAGACTACTAAGGAACTGTGGTTGGAGATATACCTTATCTTGTACAAGGAAACATATTTTAGGCAGAAGACATGCTGTCTGTAGTTAAGAAATTGTCAAAAATTGAGCTATGACATACAAGGAGACAGAGGCCTGTGACAGAGTGTGGGCCAGCTTCATTTCCAGGCATGGCAGCTTTAGGTCATCCTTAGTGTGTTCAAAGACAGCTCCCCAAATCAGTCCTTATCAGACATAAGCAGACATACCAAGTAAAAGCCTTCAGTAGGTAAGAAATCTAAGTGTGGGCTCACTGAAATGGCAAGGGCAAACTGAGAAGAGGAATCTTATTTAATTGGGAAAAATGGATGAGCGAGAGACACAGCTCACCAAACTCAGACAGTCATACCCTACAAAGATTTAGAGACCATATCTTCAAAATACCAAGGACGCCATTGTTCTGGATGTTTTTATGGCAACTTGATACAAGATAAAGTCATCTGGGAGGAGAAAACCTCAATTAAGAAAATGCCTTCATAAAATCCAGGTTGTAGGGAAGTGTTTAAGGCAATTTCTTAATTACTGATTGAAGAAGGAGGGCTCAGTCTGTTGAGGATGTTGTCATCCCTGGGCTGGTGGTACTAGGTTCTGTAAGAAAGCAGGCTGAGCAAGTTATGGGGAGCAAGTCAGTAAGCAGTGATCCTCCATGCCCTCTGCATCAGCTCCTGTCTCCAGGTTCCTACCCTATGTGAGTGCCAGTCCTGACTTTCTTTGATGCTGAGCAGTGATGTGGAAGAATAAACCAAAGAAACCCTTCCTCCCCATCTTGCATATTAGTCATAGTGTTTCAGCAGCAATAGAAAACCCTAAGACAATCATCTAGACTACTAAGAAAAAAAGAAGAAAATAATTAGATCAACAGAGAGAGGCCTTTACAGATCTCCCTGTATTAAAACATATGTTTATTATAATTAATGTTTATATCATTTCATGAAGTTCTCCTAGGTGATTTACTAAGCCCTTAAAGAACATTGAAAACACTTTCAACCCTCCTTTGAACTTCTTAAGTTGTGATTTGAATATGCAACGTCTTCATAGAAAGATGTGTTTGAATACCTGATCCCCAGCCTTGCTGCTACTTTGGGAGATCAGGCAACATTAAGGAACAGGGTTCCTAGAACCTTGGCTCTACAAGCTGCCCCAGTGCCTACCTGCTCTCTGATTCCTATACTGCTGGGATATCAGCTTCTGCTGCAAATTTTTTAATCTATTATTCATTATTGTATAATATGAAACTTTTTGCTATGTACTACTTATTTATAGTACTAATCTGAAAGTTTTAATCATTCAAGGATGGATTTCATATTTCATTTTCCTGTTTACTCATTCATGATTCTTTCATTAAAAGATCTCAAGGGAAAGAAATTTTAAGAATTAGCAATCATATAAAAGTTCACAGTGAAGTAAAAATTTACTGCATTACTACATTAATTTTGCCTTTAAACATATACTGTGGGTAATGGGATTTCAATAAAATGTTTTATATATCAGCAATAATTTCCCCTAGGAATAGTGCTACAAAAGTAGTGTAGGAAAATAAAAACTACAGGTACAAAAACTATTGACGTTTTATAATATTGAGTTAAGATCATGTCTGTAGAGTAAAAGACCAATTGCAATGTTTATTATAATTAATGGTTAGTGATAATTGTTTTTTAATTATTTCATTTTCATGACTAATTTATTAACCTGTATTTCCTCAACTTCTTGCCAGGTATTTGCTTATAGTGAAAAGCCACAAAGCTTACCTCCATTTCAGTCCATGACATTTGGAATACTTTTTGTTGTTGCTGACTATAGTTGTGGTAATTTTGAAACATTATCTCACTGTATATCCATGTTTGGCCTGAAGCTTGTTGAGCATCCTCCTGCCTCTGACTTTTGAACATTAGAATTTCTGTAGGTATATGTCACCTATGCTTGGCTTCTATGGAATAATCCTTTTGTACACTGTAAAGATTGTCCCTGCGATTGGCTTAATAAAGAAGCTGACTGACCAATAGCTGAGCAGGATAAAGTTGAGCGGAAAAGCCAACTTGAGAATTCTGGTAAAGAGAAGGAAGGTGTCAGGAGTCGCCAGATGCACAGGGAGCAGAAGATGAGCGTACCATGCTAATAAAGGTACCACCACATTATAAAGCATAATTAAGGAACATGGGTGTTGTAAAAGGGATGGCTGTATCCCCGCCAAGGAGAGAGCCGTGTTTCTCAAGGGAACAGGACTCCCAGCCGAAGGCCTCCTTTTGGCCTGAAATAATTACACACAAACTGGATTCATTTAACACACTGCCTGGCCATTAGTTCTAGCCTCTATTGGCTAATTCTCACATCTTATTTCAACCCATTTTTAATAGTCTCTAAGTCACCATGAGGTAGTGGGCTTACCGGGAAGGTTCAGCATGTTTGGCCCTGGTGGCTTCATGGCGGCTCTCCCTAAGCCAGTCTTCTTCCCAGCATACTGTCCTGTCTACTCTGCTCACCTAAGGGCTGACCTATCCTACAGGTGAAGGCAGCTTCTTTCTTAGCCAATGAAAGCAATACAAAATACAGAAGAACCACATGGGTTAACATAAAATGTAAGAGCTAGCTAGTAATAAGCCAGAGCTATTGGTTGGGTATTCACAATTAATATAGGTCTCTGTGTGGTAATTAAAAAGCAGTTCCTGGGGAGGGAAACCTCCACCTACACCTGATGTTTGGACTATCATATGGATAGAACGTTCATTTCTCTGTGGAAACTTCCAACTTTACATTACAGCAAAATTATTCTATCTTACACTTCTCTCAATGGGTTATTATCTCTATTAACAGAATTATAACTCATTCTCATTCATATGTCTCTTGTATCTATAATACTGCCTGATACAGAATTTAGAATATTTATTTGTTGAGTGGGTGAATAAATGAGTACAGAAAAGATTCAAAGATACTATTCATTGATTGTGAGTTTACCTAGATGTACATGGTTCTGAGTTCAATCTCTGACACTGTAAAAATTAATTAAGTTCCTCACATCAGGAATATCACATCTAAATAATGAGGAGAGATAAAACTAAAGACTGATACTTGTAGGACAAGAATCCATGTTGGTACAAGAATTCTCAATATTCTTCCAATAAAAATCCAGTCGAGGGTTTGCCTAGTTCTCAATTTGAGGGGTTGTATCCCTTTTGGGGGTCAAATGACCCTTTCACAAGGTTGTAGATTATCTACATATTCTGATATTTACATTATGATTCATAGCAGTAGCAAAATTGCAGTTATGAAGTAGCAACAAAAATATTTTATCATTGAGGGTCACCACAACATGAAGAACTGTATTCAAGGGTTACAGCATTATCAAGGTTCTGAGTCCAATCTCCAGCACTTCAAAAACACTAATCAAGTTGTTCACCTCAGGAAAATTACATCAAAAGGATAAAGAGAGATATAGCCAAAAACTGGTGCATGCTATTGGCACTTGAAAATTATACATGTAATCAGCATGTCTATGGATTTCATTCCCATGAACTCAAACAACTATGAGAATATTTAGAAAAATAACTGTGTTTGAATAAGTAGACTTGTTTTATGGTTATGTATCCTTAAAATACAACAAAAACATTCACTTACATAGCTTTCACATTGAATTACATCTAACATATATTGCAGACATGATTTAAAGTACACCAAAGGATATGTGTGGGTTGTATACAAATGCTATGCCATTTTATATAAAGAACTTGAATATATACATATTTTGATGTACACAAGGGATCCCGCAATCAATTTTACACTTACACTGAAGTATATGCATATTTTGATATCTACAAGGAATCATGAAATCAGTTTTATACTTAAACTGGAGTATATACATATTTTGATATCTACAAGGGCTCCTGTAATCAATCTCACACATAAACTGAAGGATTACAGAATATTAAATTCTAAACCCAAGTATTTTATTTGAAATAAATTTCTGAATTATGAAATGACCACACATAATGATGTAAAATATTACATGTAAAATTCACAACTTTCATGTCTATACAAGAAGGAACTCTCAACATCCTTCTAGTAAAATTCATTATGTAGAATTTCAGTATTTCTACAAAACCATATTTAGTATCCAAACTTTTACAATATTTATTCTCCTTTTTAACTTTTGTACTAACAATGGTTATCTTCCAGGCAGCACATTGTATAATGCTTCCTGTTTGAAATGAATCCTTGGGTAGTGAATTCCTCTGTCTATAGTATTCTATGACCTGCTTCATTTGTATATGCACAGTTGTATAATTCAACTAAGAGAATGTGTAGCCACCATTATTTGTTTTTCTACCAAAAGTTATTGCCAATATTTTTCAAAAATTTATTCTTGACTGGCATAAATGCTTCTATTTCATCATTATAGTCAAAACTACTAAAACTATACAAAATCTTAAATTGTTTTTATATTCAACAATATAAGTAGTCCATAATATTTTACTATTAGCCCATTCAAATCAGCTGCAAATAATGAATTTCCATCTTTTTTAGTCCACATATGTTCCAGTTCTTTTCTTTTCTTGTGTTATTTAATTGAGCCCCAAAGAAAGAATTGGTGGGGACTCACCCTTCCCCAACAAGAAATTCTCAGCTCTCAGAGACAAAGGAAAAAAGTCTTTAATCAGTGCACAGCTGCAGCTTCTAGGTATTGATTAAAGAGACCCAGTGGTGGTTAAAAAAAAAATAGCCCACAAAGAGAGAGGCATTATTAGGAGGTATGGTTTTGTTGGAGTAGGGGTGGCCTTGTTGAAGGAAATGTGAGGGTGGGTTTTGAGGTCTCCTTTGCTCAAGCTTTTCTCATTGTGACACTCAGTCCACTTCCTGTTGCCTGCTGATCAAGATGTAGCTCCTTCTCCACACTCAGCTGCTTCTCCAGTACCATGTCTGCCACCAAGTTCTGCCATGATGATAATGGACTACACCTCTGAAGCTGTAAGTCACCCCAATTAAATGTTTTTTCTTTATAAAAGTTGCTGTGGTCACAGTGTTTCTTCACAGCAATTGAAACCCTAAGTAAGACACCCAGCCATGGTCAGAAATAGCTCATGGTTTATATAGAGGTAGGCATTGTCATAATCATTTTTCCCAGAACTAAGCATGTGTCACAGAAGTTGAAATTCGCAGGTTTCCAGTTAAGACAGTTTTATCTTTAGCAAACAAAACATTCTGTCTAAGCAGATATTGGGGGTAATAGCTTCTCAGGGAAGAAGTGCAGATGTGGCCCATTTTAGAGAAGAGGCTGGCAAGCAGGTGTGCAGAAGTAGTTGGTCTTAGCTCCTGTGTGCTAGAGCTGAGATGGGTTCCTTATTGTTTTTCTATTCCTGTGTATTAGTAAATTTGTTCTACCCCTATTTATTTTTTATTTAAAAACTTGTTGTTATTGTCTACCTACCCCTTATCAGATTGAGACTCTCCACTGTGGATTTAGCTCATAACACTCCCGATAAGCAAGTTGGTTATTGTTTCCATTTTCTGGGAAGAAAGGTGGAAGCAAGGGGTCAGATCTAGCTCATGCTTACACATTGAGACACTTGATAGCATAATTCCATTAGGGGAAGGGAATGCCCCTACAAGACTCTCCATTGCAGATAGGTCTTTGCCCTTGTTTCTTGTTCTGATACCTGTTGAGGCCCTAATGAAATGTGTTTGGAAAATAAGCCATTTCTGTGTCTCAACATGCATTTCTAGTTTGCTTACTTCACTCAGATAAGTGGCTATAAAGCAGAGGTTTTATAGTTTAATTGTCAAGTTATTGATGTGCTTAAGAAAATTATATTAGCCAATGGTGGCACATGCTTTTAATTCCAGCACTCAGGAGGCAGAGACAGGCAGATCTCTGGGAGCCTGAGGCCAGTCTGGTCTACAGAGTAAGTTCCAGGACAGGCTCCAAAGCTATAGAGAAACCCTGTCTTAAAGAAAGAGAGAGAGAAAAGAAAAGAAAAAGAAAAAAAACTATTAAATATCTTTAGTTAGAATTCTCGCTTTTCTAACTAGACTTTTAGTAAAACAATCAAGTGAGTTTTATAACAAAATAATAGAGTACATCACTCACTTTTCTATATATGTCCTTGAAGTAAAGTAAATTATCTAGTGGTTTGTCAGTGCTTTTTGTTTTGTTTTTATTTTGAGACAGGGTCTCTTATTATGTAGCCAAGACTGACCTATAACTCACAGAGATCCCCTTGCCTCTGCCTCCCAAGTGCTTGGATTAAAGATAAGCACCACCATAATCAGTTTTCTAAGATGTTTGTTTTAATATCTCATTATGTAGCCTAGATTTGCCTCAAATTCATGATCCTACATGGTCCACAACAGATTAGGAAAATGTAGAAAGGGAAAAACAAGATATGCTTTACGTGCTAAAAATTATGTCTTTGTGAAAATCCATTTCTTTCTATGAAAATAGTTATTTCCATGCTGACACACGTTACATCAGGAAGTTACACACAGGCTTCTTATCTTCTTTCATTGTTATATCAGCATTGGTTTGATTTTGGTTTGGTTTCTTTAAGACTATCTTGGCAGAGTAGACTTGATCTCATAATTCTCCCTCCTCCTTCCAAGCACCAGATCTGTAGCCTTGTACAACCATACTTAGTCCACGTATCAAGGTACTAACCCAAAACACCTACACAAAGTTTATCATAGTTTGGTTGTTACTTCCAAAAGTTACATGGTGATTCTCTTTCCTTCCTCAGAGATTACACTTATTCTTTTATAGTCATTTAAGTCCCTAAAATGCAAATAAGAAACACATGGCTCTTTTCCAAACAGACTTTTGTGCAAAACAAAATTGAGATCATTCAGTTATACAATTCAGCTAATTGGAAAGGTGTTTATGTAATTTTAGAACAATGAAAGGTATTTATAAAATTTCATTTCTAATTTATTGTGGTTATCCTATGTGTGATCATTCATTGCTTATTTGCTTTTTCTACTTAATTAAATATTTGCTGAAGAAAAATCAGGATTTTGATTCCTATTTTTATGGATTCACTAAAGTTATCAGACTTGGCTCACAAATTTAGAAAAGTATCACGGTTCCTAATTAAATGACATCACTAATAATGGTAACTTTTGAATAAATTACATTGTTTTAAAACAAACAAAATATGTCAGTTTCTAGAAGGAAGAATTCTTTTTTATAACCGTGATTTTCAGAATTAACTAACATATTGCAAAGCTAAACATTTATAATAATAAGTAATAATTTAGAGAGATATCAAATACATTTTCCTAATTATAACAGAATGCTTTTGAGTTCAGTATATTTGTGTTCATATGTCAGCAACATCTATAATTAACCTTCTGTAATCAACAAATAATCAATTTCCTAATCTGAATAATATGATACCATTAATCCTCTCTCTGTGTGTTGGATTAGATCTAAGATCCCACGAACATCAAAATCTGAGGATGCTCATATATGATGTGTGACATTTCTATATAGCCTACACTCATGCGCCTATATACCTTAAATCATCTCCATGTTATTTTTAGTACCAAATTATAAGAAAATTCTCCAGAAAGTAGGTGTATTACTAAATTACTTAAGGAATTACAAAAAGGAATCTTTAGAGAGATAACTAGTCCCTTGGTTTTCTTAAAATATTTTTAAGTACTGTAATAATTTGAAAGATTAATGTCCCCCAGAGTTTCTGGCATTTGAATGCTTGGTCACCAGTTAATGACTCTGTCTGGGGAGGCTTGGGAGATGTAGCCTTGCTGGAGGAAATGTATCCGTCTCTCTGTTTCCTGCTTGGGCTTTGAGATGTGACCTTTCAACTGCTCCAGCCTCCACCAGGTGGTGCTTACTGCAACAATCCCTGTGTGATGGTGATGAAC
This sequence comes from Dicrostonyx torquatus, assembly GCA_028555095.1. NCBI lineage: Eukaryota > Metazoa > Chordata > Mammalia > Rodentia > Cricetidae > Dicrostonyx > Dicrostonyx torquatus. The sequence goes on from JAQHUG010000002.1 coordinate 4,411,581, forward strand.
TGTGACCTCGTGAACCCTTAAACCCAAAATAAACTCCTCCTTCTGTAAGGTGCCTTCTATATGTCTTCATGGTGTTCTACTAACAGCAACACAAAAGGAACTAAGTCAAGTGCAGACAACACCAAGTCCCAGAAAGCTAGCCTGGGTTCTAAGTGCTGGCTCTAAAGCTTCCCTTACAGGTTTAGTGGCACAGCGACAACCAGCCCAGTGCACGGCACAGAGCTGTTATCCATGAAGAGTCACTTTCTGAAACACGCTTTGGGATTTACCACATCGGCAGTTACCCCTGAAAGCATGGTCCACGTCTGACTTCCACCATGGTTCTTCTTCAGGATGGTACTTCCCACATTCTGCCATCTGACTATATGACAAGGAATTGTTATGAACAAGAGAGATCATCATGATAAGACCCCTATTTTATTCACTAATTACACATCTGATAATGGCTATCTTAATGGTCACTTATTTCAAAATAAAATATAAATGTTTGTTAACACTAGTCTTTTTAACTAAGTTATAATTTTGGTGGTTGTTGATATGGGATGTTTAATATACTATTTGAGATTTTGTGATTCAAGCATTATTTTTATTGATTTGGAACAATATAAAATATATAGACTTAAAATATGGAAAGTTACTGGAAAAAATATAACAGATAGGGACAATAAGCACCGATAACACATTTCTCGTTACTCCCATAACTAATTTAATGTTCCTTCTTTTTGTTTTGTTTTGGCTTTTGAGACAGGGTTTTTTCTGGGTAACAGCCCTAGCTGTACTGGAACTAGCCCTATAGCCCAGGTTGGCCTTGGACTCATAGAGATCTGCTTGCCTCCTGAGTGCTGGGATTAAAGGCCTGTGCCACCACTGCCCAGCTTAATGATACTTCTCAAACTATCAAAAACATAAACTAGTCAAGAATTATCATGGCATATTCTGGAGAGCAGGCCCTGCACCTCGCCTGGGCAGCACAATAGAGCCGATCCTGTTGTTGACAGATGAGTCACAGGGACTGCTCTCCCATGCTCACAACTTCAGGGCTGGCTCACCTGCACCTCCACCAACAGGGTCAACTCAGGCAAGGTACAGTGTCCACTTTTGAGAATGTGGCAGCTGGTAAGGGATAGAATCAGCTCCCTTGCCCATCACAGGTGGCAGGGTCAAGGGGGCAGAGGGCATCTTTCCCTTGCCCTCACCACCACATGGCAGATGAGTGGGGTGTGGCCAACTATTTCATTCTCACTGTATCAAGGTTATCTCACCCATACCTCTGCCAAAAGGGCCTGTTCTATGTGCTGCCTGTCATGTGGAAGCATAGGTGGTGTAGACATGCCCCCATCACACATCCCCACCTCCACCCATCAACACCTAAGGCAGATGGAAGAGCTGGACCTGAGGTCATAAGAGCAGGAGAGCTGTCCCTGCCCCTTGTAAAATGCAGCACTCAGGAAAGTGGCCCCTAGACCTCACATGAGCAATACAGTACAGCTGGACCTAAAGGTGTAGGTGCCAGTGAGCTGGCCCTGCCCCTTGCTCATCATTGCAAGAGATAAACTAGCCACAGCAATGCTGGAGAGCGCACCCTGGTGGTGAAGACAGGAAAGAGCTGAGGGGCTGACCAACCCTCCGGCTACCTAGGCCCACCATCAGGGTTATATCCACTCCATCTGTAACCTGCTGGAGCATGGGAAGGCCTCAGCATCGATGGTGTAGCAAAGACCAGGAGCCTTAAATCAGACCAATGATTCTTTGCGATGAATGGCTGCATGGAAAAATATATGGAGAAAGGGGTTTACTGCATGACTCACTGAGCTTCCATGATGAGATTTTTCCCCTTTCTCCCCCCTTTTTTCTTTATTTCTCTTAAATTTTATTTCTGGGGATGGAAGGGATGGAAGGGATAGGGAGGCATGATGTGAAACACTAAAAGAATAAAAAGCACCAAAATGAAAAATTGTAAATAACCACATACAGATTGCCCAAGAAGATGAATGGAAACAAAAAATTCCTGGGACGGTGGCACCAGGATTTATCCCTACTGTTTGTGCTGGCTTTTTCGAAGCCTATTCTCTTCGGATGGATACCTTGCTTAGCCTGGATATGGTAGGGAGGAAGTTGGACCTTCCCCAAAGCAGTGTGTGTGCCTTGCCCTCTTTGAGGAATGGGTGGGGGAGGTGGGGGTAGGTGGAGGAAGGGAAAGGAGGAGAGGGAGCGGGAACTGGGATTGGTATGTAAAGTGAAGGAAAGAAAGTTTTTTTCTTTTTAAAATAAATAAATAAATAAAATAAAAAAATTATACCAAGTATGATGGAATTTCTCAAGGTGAAAAACTCTGAAGAGAAAGTAATTTACAAGTTTGAAATATAAGCACAAACTACCAATTAACTGTAGAAGTGGAAAAAAGACATTTTCATGTAGTTACATGCTCAAAATATTTACTTTTTGTAAAGCAATGAAAGATGTGTCTTACAAATTGAAGTAGCCAATCAGAAGGTGAAAAGAAAATTAAAATCCTGAAAACAAAACAAAGAAGTAACATGTGTATATACATATATGTGTGTGTCTATTTTGCAAAAAATGAAATAAAAAGTGTATGCACATAGATATATTATTTGTTTACAAGGTACAATGGGGTGTGTTACATACATGCATTGCCGAAAAATTCAAACCAAGCCAATATATATCCACCCCCTCGTGGTTTTTTCTTCCTTTATATGATCTAGACCCATGAAAGTTTTATATTACTGTATTTTATTGTTGATACAATTTCAATGACATTCCATGCTTCATTGTTTAGACTATTGCCTTTCTAGCAATATTTTAGAATAACATTTAAACAATTGTTGCCAAGCAAAGTAGTATATGCCTGTAGTCCTAGGATGTAGAAAGTGGCTGCAGGAGGATCAAGGTCTCAAGGCCGGCCTCAGCTATGTAGCAAGCTCCAGGCCAGCCTGCGCTACAAGATATCCTGCCCAAAAGGAGGGGCTATATTCTTAGATGTCACATTTTCTTTCCACAGATGAATCTGTACTTGTTACAGCACAGACTTTCCAAGAAAAATCCAGTATGGGCACTTTTCAAACTGTCTTTCTGCATGTGTGTCCCTTGGATCATATTTCAAACATTCAGACTATGAATGATGAATGCCCTACATGGATTGTCTACTCTTTGTAGACATGTCACATGATTCAGAGTGCTTTTTCAGATTCACCTCATTGTCAGAAGTCACTTGCAAGATTTGGCTTTTGTTGGAAGTCCTTTAGACTTTTTAAATTGCTACCTTATTCTACCAGACCAGTGGTTCTTAGGCTTCATAATGCTGTGACCCTTTAATACAGTTCCTCACTTTGTGGTGACCCCAACCATAAAAT
>JAQHUG010000002.1:4493985-4504869 GCA_028555095.1 Dicrostonyx torquatus
TCTCATATCTTCTTCAATTTATTTCTTCAATATCTTCAAGTTGGTTTTGTTGTTGTTGTTTTGTTTTTGGTTTTTTTTTTTTTGTTTTTCAAGACAGGGTTTCTCTGTAGCTTTGGAGCCTGTCCTGGAACTAGCTCTTGTAGACCAGGCTGGTCTCGAACTCACAGAGATCAGCATGCCTCTGCCTCCCGAGTGCTGGGATTAAAGGCATGCGCCACCACTGCCCGGCTATCTTCAAGTTTTTATCATAAAAATCTTTCACTTGCTTGTTTAGTTACCTGATATCTTTTTGTTGCTATGAAGAGACACCATGACCACAGTAACTCTTATGAATGGAAACATTTAATTGAGAAGGCCTGCTTACAGTTTTGCAATCCCAACCCATTATCATCATGGAGTGGAACATGGTGGTGTGGAAGCAGAGGTGGTGTTGTCACTGAGAGTCCTACATCATGACTCAAAGGCAACAGGAAGTCAATTGGCTGTCACACTGAGTCAAGAAAAGGAGACCTCAAAGCCCACCCTCACAGTGACACAATTCCTCCAACAAGGCCACAGCTCCTAATAGTGCCACTCCCTTTGGGGGCCATTTTCTTTCAAACCACCACACCCTGAATTATTTTATATTTGAGATTATTATTATGAAAAGTGTTATTTCCCTGATTTCTTTCTCAGTCTATTGTTATTTATACATGGGAGGGCTACTGATGTTTTGAGTTAATCTTGTATCCAGCCACTTCACTGAAAGATTTTAATCAGCTGTAGGATTTTTTTTGGTGAAATTTTTAGAGTCAATTATGTATAATATCATTTCATCTGCAAATATAGATTTTTTTTACTTCTTTTCCCCTTTGTATACCTTTGAACTTCTTCAGTTGACTTATTATTCTAGCTAAGACTTCAAGTACTTTATTGAACAGATATGGAGAAAGTACACAGCCTTGCCTTGTTTCTTATTTTAGTGGAATTGCTTCATTTAATAATAATAATAAAAACTTTGAAACTGTGTCTCAAACATGTGGCATGTTTAGTATTGAGTAATTGTTTCCCTTAATTCTTAAAATATCTTAAACCCCTGTAAGTTTAGAACTCACGCATGCTCCATACTGCTGCTCTACTTCTAAGCTACATCTATGCCTTATAATTAATTGTTCTCTATGTTTCATTTTGTTTTATTTTTTGAGAAAGTGTCTTACCATGTAGCCCAGAAGAGCTTGGCACTCATGGTCTTCCTACCTCCTAGCACCACAGATGTATATTACCACATTTTAAATACTGTGCATTTAAATATTGCTTTTTAAAATACTGAAGACTCAAGAGGATAGTGGGAGGAATGAAGGAAAGGAAAATATTGAATGTTGTCTCCGATATGTGAAGCTGAGACAACTCCCTGCCCACACACATTGCTGTACACACATATACGATATGAAATCCAAAGAAAGGCTTTGTACCAGTGGCTGGAGGAGTGGGGGAAGGTAGCACCACATGTGGGTGAAGTTAGTATGTGTTAACTAGATACAAACTAGAGTCACCTGGGAAGAGGGTCCCTCAACTGAGGCATTGTCTCCATTAGCTTGGCCTGTACGCAAGTCTAGGGGGAGGTGTCTTTTTTTAAAATTACTGATTAGTGTGGGACGGCTCAGCCCCTCTGAATGGGACCCATTTCCCCGCTGGTGGTCCTGGGTGGTATAGAAAAGCAAGCTGAATAAGTCATGAGCTTTGGAGCCTATCCTGGAAACTAGTTCTTGTAGATCAGACTAGCCTCGAATTCACAGAGATCCATCTGCCTCTGCCTCCCGAGTGCTGGGATTAAAGGCGTGCGCCACCACCGCCCAACCTGCTTCAGTTCTTACTTCCAGGATCCTGCCTTGAGATCCTGTCTTGACTCAGTGATGGAATGTAAACCATAAGCCAAATAAAGACTTTCCTCTAAGTTTTTTTTTAACCAGATACCAAACTAGAACAATGAGCAAATAAAAATGCCATAAAGAAGCCTTTCTTTCTTTCTTCCTTTCTTTCTTTTGTTCTTTCTTTCTTTTTTTTAAAATGAATCTTCTTTGTTAATTCCAGGACAGGCTTCAAAGCTACAGAGAAACCATGTCTCAAAAATCAAATAAACAAACAAAAAACAAACAAAAAAATCCCTTCATTTATTTATTATGCTTATAGTGTTCTACCTTAACAGCTCTGGCTGTCCTGGAACTCACTTTGTAGATCAGGTTGGACTCGAACTCACAGAAATCCACTTGCCTCTGCCTTCCAAGTGTTGGGATTAAAGAAAGGTGTGTGCCACTACCACCTGACCACTTTCTATGCTTTCTAAAAGAAAGTGTTTAAAATAATTCACATCACAATTATTAAAAATACAGAAAGTGAAAAACAGTGAGTTATAATTACCAAAGAGAATATTTTTAAATTTTCTAAAGCATTAACAGAGGCCATACATGCAAGCTAGTGGTCTAGTTCTTTGATGGATTTATACATAAAAGATTTCAACAAGTTGGCCTTTCATGAAATAGTTTGCATAGTGAAGGAAGACAGAAGACTATGAATCAGACCCTTTGGTTATACTCATCCGCATAGGGAGAGCATACTGTGTGCACAGCCTAAAATGCAGACATTGTAATGGATTTGCCACTAAACTAGACAGGGCAGACTATCAGTCTTTATCTTGGACCTTAATTAGAAGATGAAAACTGTAATTTTAAATTTAGATTTGAGAAATGGTTGTAGAAGGTCTTAGTTGGGGTTACGATCACTGTGATGAAACATGACTAAAGCAACCTGGAGAGGAAAGAGTTTATTTGGCTTACATTTCCACATCCCGTTTCATCATTGAAGGAAGTCAGGACAGGAACTTAAACAGGGCAGGAACCCGGAGGCCCAAACTGATGCAGAGGCCATGGAGGCATGTTGCTTCCTGGCTTGCTCAGCCTACTTTCTGATAGAATCCAGTACCACCAGCTTAGGGATGGCACCACCCTTAATGGGATGGGTCCTCCCCCATAAATCACTAAGAAAATGCCCTATCCGCACTTCCTTACAGCCCCCTCTTATGGAGGCATTTTCTCATATTGAGGGTCCCTCCTCTCTAATGTTTCTAGCTTGTGTCAAGTTGACATAAAACTATCCAATGCAGAAAGCCTATCATTTATTTGAGTATTTTGTGTTCTTATGTGTAGGCAATCCTGATGAAGTTGGCCACCTACTTCTTACTGGTTTTCTCTTGCTCCTTTCCTTAAGCCCATGACTTTGGAATTCCTCACAAGAATGTGTGACGGCTACTTACAGGTGTGTGAGTAGCTTAGTAGTAGATGCCCCACAGAAGAAAATGTCTCTTCCCACCTAGCAACCATGAGTCGCTTATAGAGTACCAAGAAGGGTTGTGGTCTAATGAATCCTTCTCTCTTATGAGAGAATGCTGAAAGATTCAAATTTGTGCAAATTTTGTGTAAGAAATGCGAGTGAGCCTGCACTGAATGCAAATAGATCCATACTTACCACCCTGCACAGAACTCAATTCCAACAGCTCAAAGACCACAGTGTAATGCCAAATTCACCAAAATTGATAGCAAAGAAAATGGGGAAACAGCCTTGAACTCATTGGCACAGGAAAAGAGTTTATAAACAGAACACAGACATTAAGTTCAACAATTCATAAATGGGAACTCAACAGAAAATTCTCAATAGGGAAAACTCAAATGGCTGAGGAACACTTAAAGAAATATTCAACATCCTGAGTCATCAGAAATGCAAATTCAAGCTACATTGAAATTTCATCATACACCCATCAGAACAACTAAGTTCAATAAAGCAAGTGACAGCTCATGCTGGTGGGGATGTGGAGTGAGGGGAGCATTGCTGGTGAGAGTGCGAAACTGTATAGCCACTGTGGAAATCAGTGTAGCGGTTCCTTGAGAAGATGGGAATCGATCTACCTCAGACCCAACTATATTACTCTTGGGAAATCTTGAAATTTACAGAGAAATGGATGGAGCTAGAAAAAAGTTACCCTGAGTCAGGTAATTCAGACCCAGAAAGACAAATAGACAGATCTTCCTGGAAAAGGGAAATAGAATAGATAGTTGTGGATGGACAAGGTGCTGGGACTGGAATGGGAGGACCAAGTGCAAAGGGGTGACAAAAAGGGGACCAGGAATACAGAGAGAGACAATTAAAATAAAGGGCTATTTGAGGAATAGTATGGAAACCTAATACAGTAGGAGCTTCCTAAATGGAAGGCAATGTTTTGAAATCATCAAATAATGAGGAGATAGACCCCTAACTGAACATCTCTTGTTGCCTAGTGAAGCTTTCAGTACCCAGAATAGGTTCCATCTATCTGAACTGCCGGCCAAAGAGTTCCATGGGAACCCCCCATAGCCCAGGCTGTTGCCAAGACTATAGGTTGCTCTCCACAAATAAAAGGCACGCCCCCTTGTTGAAGACAGCACCTACACAACACATTGAACACAGAGAAGTTGAGGTGGTGTCTGCATAAAGATTTCATCCCTACAGACTATTATTAATGGCACTGGATGGCTCCTCTGAATGCGACGAAAGCAGAAAAGTAAACACCAATCCAACTACAGGCTTTCTGCTTGAGTAGTCTAAACAGGCTTAAACAAAATCAGTCATCGGCTGAGAGGCGGAGCAAGCAAGCAGTTGATAGGAAAAAGCTATAAAGAGTGGGAGAAAGTCAGAAGGACAGTGAGAGAGAGAGGGAGAGAGAGAGAGAGAGAGAGAGAGAGAGAGAGAGAGAGAGAGAGAGAGAGAGAGAGAGAGGTGAACAGGAAATAGAAGGCAGGGAATCCAATTGGGTTATTTGTTTTGCTTCGCTTTGAGATGGTATAGGAGAACGCGCTCTATCTGGGACAACATGGAAGGAGAAAGCAGCTGAGTGCTTTCTCAGCCTCTCTGAGGTAGCAGGTTTTTACCCCAGCAGCTAGCTCCTGAGTCTTAATTGATAAAATAAAAAGAAAGAGACTTCGTTTAAAAACAACAGTTACTAACCTATACCTGATTTGACTTAAAACCTACTTCATGAGATGGAACCCACACACAATATTACTTGAGTGACCAAGAACCTGAGACTAGGTAGTCCAGGGACTTAAGGCTAATACTACCATTAAAGCTAAATACTACTGTTTACTAAAAGAATGTAGCAAAAATGTGATTCCTAATGACATTGTGCTATACCCATAGAACAGTGCCTTGCTCAGCCTGCAGGAGATGGGAACAAATGCAGAAACTCACAGCCAGACAATATGCAAACACTCAGTTCTAAAAGGGAAATCCCATTCAATCATTTCTTTTGGGGCTCAAGGAACTCTGCTGAAGAGAAGTTGATCAGAAGGAATTTGAGAACCAGAAAGGAATAAGAACACCAAGGAAACAAGGCCCCCTAAATCAAGAGAACTAATGCACGTATGAATCCTCTAAGATCAAGACAACATGCACAGGGCCTGCATGGGCCTGCACCAGATGGGGTCCTAGAGCTGTAAGTTGAAGTGGACACATGCCCTGATTCCTACCCCAGAGGTTATTTCCAGTTGATAACCACTTGCAAATTGAAATTTAGTTTGTTCCCAAAAGAGTCTCAAAGGGAAAATCTTAAAAGCAGGCTGCACGCCCAGCAGTAGATGGTCAACAGAAAACAAATTCAAAGACATCTTTGGTTTCCTTATGTCATAATGTCGTCTCTGGACTTTTTTTTAATCTTTAAAAAAGTTTTAAGTTTAATTTATATGCCCCCCTTCTTTCTTTTTCTCTACAGGTCCTTTGTGTATATTATGGCTTCCAGGTTAGTGTTTTTATGGAATTCCCAAGTGTACAAATGAGTGGGTCTCTGATTCTCATGCCTTCTCTTGAACTCCTTTCTTCTGTTTTGTTCAATTCTCATATGTTAGTTTTTGTTTTATCTTTCTTATTTTATTTTTATCATTGTTCCTTAGGAGCCTATTTGTTCTGAGAGACAGAAAGGAGGTATGTCTGAATGGGAAGGGGGAAGAACTTGGAGTAGAGACACGGAAACCATAATCAGGATATATCATGTGAGAAATAAATCTATTTTCAATAAGAGGGAAATTCTGGTTTTAATTTTTATTTATGTGTGTTGTTTCTGTGCAGGTGCCCATGAAAGCTAGAAGAGGACATAGGGTCCCTGGAGCTGGTATTTAGTGGTATTATAGGCAGGTTTGTTTGCTTGCTTGTCTCAGAAAGGTTTGAACTACTTGACACAATTCTTAGGAACTGCATTTGGGTCCACTGGAGGATCCGCAAATACTCTCAACCACAGGTCTATCTCTCTGATCCCAATAAAAATAAATCTTAAAAAAAAAAAGTTGTCAGGCATGGTAGTGCATGCTTTTAATCCCAGAACTCAGACAGCAGAGGCAGGCAGATGTCTATGAATCCGAGGCCAGCCTGATCTACAAAGCAAGTTCCAGGACAGTCAGAGAAACACAGAGAGACCCTGTCTCAAAAAAGACAAAACAACAACAAAAAGTCACACACCCCCACCCCTCCAAAAAAAATAAGAGAAAAATATTTTTCAGTTGTATCCAATGGTTCTGGTAAATTACAATTTCCTTTGCATGATTCTAGGAATTTTTAAATTTCCTCCCTACTGCTCACTAGTCATTTAATATTGTCCTGTTCAGTCTCCAATCATTGTGCAGTTTCTCTTTCTACTGATTTCTATTATGACTTAATATGATATAAGGAATTTTTTCAAAGCTTGTTTTGTGGCTTATAGTGTGATCTATTTTAGACAAGGTCTCCTGGGCTTCCAAGAAGGATGTAACTCTGTATCTATTGGATGGAATGTTCTATAAATATCCTTTGAGTCCGTTTTATCTGTGTAGCAGTTTGACTCTACTTTTTAGTTTAGAAGCCCATCTGAAGATGAGATTGGTCAAGCCAGTCAATACTACAATATGGATAGAAGGGACTCCATTCCTCAGTGTCCAGCTTGTGATGGATGCTGAGGTTTCTGCCCACAGTAGACTGCACATTTTCTAGTGAATAGCCCTATGCCTGTGCACATAGAGGCACCATTAACTGTACTCAGTAGGTTACAAAAGAAGATGATGATGAAGACTCGAATTCACAGAGACCCACCTGCCTCTACCTCGCCAGCACTTAAAGATGTGCTCCATCACGCCTGACTTTGATTAATTAATAGATAAAATTAAGCACCAGCAGGGCATATCAACTGGCCTTTGCCCTTTCTTTTGGGGGCCAGCCATGAGGTCCCTTGTAGGCAGCTGGAGGTTTCCCAGCCAGGACAGGCCCAACTCTGCACTTGTTTTTATTCTCATTTAACTCTATTTTCTGCGTTGTTTATCTATGGCTCTAGTGTTCAGTATTAAATAAGAACCATGAAGGAATATTTACTAACTACTTGATTTCCCAAGACTTTCCTATCCATCATGATCATTATAAAACAAAATCAAAACCAGTATGATAAAGTCAAATGCTACTATAATTATAGTAGAAAAGAGAAAAAATGAGGCAAACTCACAATGTGTGTGTGCTCGTGCACGTGTGTGTAGGAATAAAGGCTGCCCAATAATGAAAACAACATATAAACAAAATTGGATGAATGTATAAAGGGGAATAGAAAATAAGAACATAAAGGTTTTGTTTTGTTTTGTTTTAGTGCTGGGGGAAGGCCAGATGTAGAGTTCCCAGCTGAACTTTGGGAGTCTTGTCTTACCCATTCAGTTTGGTCAAGTATTTGAGCTGATGGGTCAGTCTTGTCCTTAGTGGCTTTCTGTCTTTGCTTACCTAGAGTCCCTGCAGGCTTTGCAGTTTGTAGGGCCGGCCGAGCCGGTTCTGTCACTTTCCAGGGGCACTCCAGTCTTTGCCACCTGGTGGGCTTGCATTCTAGCTGAAGGCGGACACCCCTTCCCCCACCATTGCACCAAGAGTGCAGGAATTAGCCACATTAGGAGGACCTGGCTTTGTACCTTCTAGAAGTCCACACTGTATTGAGTACCCAACTGGGCTTGGCCTTTAAAGCCTGGCGGCTGTGGAACAATAGGTGGCGCCAGAGATCGACCCATTAGCAATCGTACGCAGGACTGTTTTCTGAAATTGCGACGTGCAGGGCAGCGGTGATAACTTTCTCTGTGCCCTTCACTGCCTGAGCCACGCCTTCTTTTTCCACAACTCTCTCCTGGGGCTGTCTCTCACGCTGGGGCAATGAGAGGTTAAATCTGGGCTCCGTGGCTTACTTTACTCTCAGTTCTTAAGTCTCCAGAGTGGCTGGGTTTTCATTAATAGTTTTCCCTCTCAAGACTGCAGCTGATCACTGTCCTCTGAGTCACACAGTGTGGCAAAGTGAGATTCTTCTTTACTGCTCTGCCAGGTGAATTATTGCTTCACCAAAACCTGTCCTGAAATTTGAGCCTTGTGAGGGCTGTGGGCTTATGTTGAAGGTAGGAATTGCGTGGAATCCACCAGAAAAGACTGACGCGTTGAGGAGATTGCTCCTTCATGAGTTTAAGCCAATAGGAAGCCTTCATTAGCTTTGTTAGCTGGATGGAGATCACACTGAGTGTTCAGGATCCTAGTATAGAACTGAGCTTTTCTAGGGTTGTGCCTTTAAGCACAAAAACTCTGTTCTTACAAGAATAGTTAGCCAGACTCAGAACTATACAAGCCAAAACGCAAGGTTAGCACATTTAGAGAATTTCCCAGGACTATGGACATTGATGGATTAGGTCTTTGTTTTCATTTTGGCAGGTGGTGTCATCTACATGCTGAGTTTTACAGCCTGAATAGTATGACCACCATGGAGTCAGTCATACTAAGGGCTGGGGGCCTGTTACAGGATTGCCAGTATGTTTTTAGCAACGGTCTTGCCTTCCCTGTGAGGCCTCTGCTGTCCCTCCACCCAGCAGGAAGCTGTGTTGCTGGGACTGTGTTCTTTTTGCCTGTTCTATAGTTACCTTTGGCCATTTGTGGCGCTCTTCCTTTGTCTTTGAAGCAGTCTGTTTCTCATGCTGACTCTTCTTAACCTGTCAAATGCATGGCAGCTTCTTTTTTGAGATCTCACGCAAAAGTCTAACTTTTCAGTATCTCTACCCAAACATGGAACTCCAAACATGGCTTTGCAGACCTGTAATACCAGCACTTGGGAGTTTGAGGCAGGAGGATTGCTTCTAGAGTTCAAGGCCAACCTTTGCTATGTGAGACCCTCTCTCAAAATAAAACAAAAACATAAACAAACATCGACTTGGAAGGTTAACTGCAGAAAATCCACCTTCTATGGGTGACCATTGGGGAAGATAATTTGAGTCTGAAAAAGTTTGGGAAGTTTTAAAATAAAACTCATACTTTAAATGTGGGATTTATTATACACTCAGGTACTGTGTCATAATGGGTGGAAGGAACCGTCAAGAGACTAAAAAGTAGTTGCTGGAAGCTGGAGAGATAGCTCAGCAGTTAAGAACCGAATTTGGTTCCCAGCACCCATATGATGGTGCACAACTGTCTATAATTCCAGGTCCAAGGAAATCCAATGCCTTTTCCTGGCCTCCAAGGACACCTGCACACACGCGCGCACACACACACACACACACACACACACACACACACACACAAACACAAATAATAAAAGTAAACTGATTTTAAAAGTCACAAGAGCCGGGCTGGAGAGATGGCTCAGTGGTTAAGAGCATTGCCTGCTCTTCCAAAGGTCCTGAGTTCAATTCCCGGCAACCACATGGTGGCTCACAACCATCTGTAATGAGGTCTGGTGCCCTCTTCTGGCAGACATACATACACACAGACAGAATATTGTGTGCATAATAAATAAATATTAAAAAGAATAGTACTAAAGAAAAAAAAGAAGAGTTTCATGTAGTTCAGGCTGGCTTCAGCCTCTCTATGTATCTGAAGATAACCTTGAACTTAAAAAAAAAAGTCACAAGAGCCTTGAGGCAGTATGAATCCTGCTACAGTAATTTTGGACGTCATTTTATGTCAATAATAAATGGTAACTAATTTACTGCCCACTGGCAGTTGTTATCAGTAAGTAAACTGAAGCTTTTCTTGAGCGCCCAGTAGGGTGGGTTTTCAGCTTTCGTCATCGTGCCCTCTCTGGCTGAAATATTATTAATGCATTTATAATTACTATGATACATGATTTTTAAAGGAATAATTGTGTGGTTTTATGTTTATTATAAATGAAAACTCTGTTAAACTGGGTGCTGTCTATCAAGGCCATGCATGGCATAAAGCTGCGACAGGTTCTTCCTCATGTGTACCAAAGCCAACTCAGACATACAACAGAAAGGCACTTTAACGACCTCAGTAAGTGGGACTATAACCAAGCATTGTAAATATTTCATTTGGGAATTTTTATCTCAGCTGACTCTTAAAGCAATGTTAAGTCAGTCTGTCTTTTCTTCTTTTCTCTTTTTTGATTCAATTACATAGCAGTGTGAATGATTTTGCTCTTGATTTTGTTACATTAACTATACACTTGCTCTCATCCTTAAATTTCTAAAAAATTGCATACACAAGGATGCTTCCGGCACACAGACTGTTCCCTATGCTTTCTACGTCTCCAGAGCATGCAGCACAGGCTGACTGTAAGGTGGCAGCAAGCATCACACACAGAGAGAGCCGTCTTGATGAATGATTTCTTTTTCCCAGACAGGACTTCACTATGTGTCTCTGGTTGGTCTGGAACTTGACATGTAGACCAGGTTGGCCCAGAACTAATAGAGGTCTGACTGCTTCTGCCTCTTGAACATTGGAATCAATGATGCGTATGAGATAATTTCAGATGATTGAGTAATGTTCATGTTGTTTAAGCAAAAATGAAGTCTTAAGCTATTTTCTCTTTTGTCGGATAATCAGCAAACTAAC
>JAQHUG010000002.1:4512044-4535560 GCA_028555095.1 Dicrostonyx torquatus
TTTTTTTTTTTTTTTTTTTTTTTTTGAAGTCGTACTTTAGAGGAGCTTGCCCACCCCCCTACCCCCACCCCCACCCCCGCCCCGGGCCTCGGTCTGCCTGTGGAGACCTGTAGCGACTTCGGAGCTGTCCGGACAGTTTTGAGTTGACACTACCGGGGTGCTAAGCGCTAGGAAAAGATGTTAACGTACAGTTTAAAGGGGGTCCGTCTTAAAGCTGTTTTTTTGTTTTAATTGGTAAAGCACTTTGCCCTGAGTTCATTCTGTCCCGCCTAAAATCCAGACCGAAATAACTCAGGGTGAGTCTGTATTGAAGTTTTTTCTTTTTCTTGGTACCAGATGAGTCTGAAAGTCAATCCAAGTGAAGGCTTTGGGAAGGCGGGTAGCGTGGGGCCCCTCCTGCCATCTTAGCATCCTGAGCTCAGCTCGCGCTCCCCGCAGCCTCCGGGCTTCGCGGTCCAGACCTCTGCCCGCGAAGTGGGGGAGGGGAGACCGGGCTTGGCGCCCGTCGGTCAAAGAGCGAGTGTTCAACTTCATTAAAGTGGTCGGTCTAACGTCTCCCCACCTCCGCGCTGCCTTTTCTCACCCCATTCTCCCTAAACTCGTCGGGTGCAGTCCCTGGAAGGGCCTCTGAACACCTAGGGAGTCTCGGTGCTGGGAAATGCACTTGTAACACTTGTGGAAACTCTTGAAATTCCCTAAGAACAAGGCGGGGCGGAAGAAGGAGGGGCAAAGAAGACCCTTCGAGAAACCGGGCTACAGCTACTGACGTGTGCTGAAGCAAATCCGTTCAGGATTGGGAAATTCAAACCTTGAATTCCGGGCAGAGATCTCCCGTTCGTGCCCTCGGGTCCACCTAACGCTCGCCTCGCACGTCTGGCAGAGCCTTGGGCGGGCGCTCTCCGACCCGCGCGCAGTGGCGAGCTTCCCTCCCTCTCCTTGCTGGGTTTAGGGTGGGGAGAACAGAATCGAGATCTAAAAACCTACCGGGCAGTGTTTGGAGGTGGGTTTAAATTAATTTCCTTTGTTCCCCCAACCGAAATAGTGACTGAAAAGTGATGGATGAATCTTACCAGTCTGAGCAACCTTGAATGGCCGGCCAGTAGTGTCCCACGAGGAAGCCAAATGTGAAGGTTTTTTTGAGGATCGTTGGAAATAAAAGCTGAAGAATAAAATTGCTAACAAGGACCTAGACTACCTCTGCGGGGAGATTAGTTAATTCTGCTCAGTAGGCCAAGTTGATTGAAATTGAACTCAATTACAGACTGTAGCATTCTGTCCCGGTGAGATGTTGAATTTTGATTTACTGGACTGTGTCTCCCCAGTGTGTGAAAGCCACCTTTCTTTGCCAGCGGCTCCCGGTGGTAGTGCTTTGATCTGAACGCATACCATATTTTTCTAATGCCGCCTTTGAAGCTCTTCAACTTCTGCTGCTCCATCATCTCATCCTTTTGCCCTTGGGAGTCTTGTCCTTCCCTGACCTTCCATGGGAAGTTTGGTTCTAAAGCCAGCAGCAAGCCAAGGAAGGCTGCACTTCCTCCCGCATAGGGAGCA
The DNA here is from genome assembly GCA_028555095.1 of Dicrostonyx torquatus. NCBI lineage: Eukaryota > Metazoa > Chordata > Mammalia > Rodentia > Cricetidae > Dicrostonyx > Dicrostonyx torquatus. Next base: position 4,513,596 of record JAQHUG010000002.1, read on the forward strand.
GCGTTTTGGTCCCTTAGACGTTTCCAATTCAGACAGAACTGCAGAGGGAGAAGGGGTAGCAGGCACTGTGCCTTGCTTTATTACAGTATGCAGAAGTGTAGCTCCTGTGAACTGTAGAAACTTTATATGCCCGGAGGGAAGGGAATGATAGGAAAGTCATCCACTGATTAATACCTGCGACTCCACCTTTCCTGTTGTTGTGATTTCCCTTCGAGATTCTGTTTGACTCTTGATGTGTTGGGGCATATCCTGCTAAGCTCAGGGGAAAAATGTGATCATCTTGTGTGGATCATTAACGTCCATATTCAATATAGATGCTTCCAAGCTTAAACTTCCTAGCTACTTCTAGGTAGGAAGGTGTGTGCGAGTTTCTTCTGAATCTTTGGGATAAATGGTTAAACTCGACTTTTCCATGACTGTGACATGAGATATTTACAGTTCTTTTGAAAGAGCTACATTTTATCATGGTGGTAACTAAAAGCGTGGGATACGTGGGTTAGCTAGTGGAGTGCTTATTGAGGTAAATAGACCGTTCTTAGTATACTTGGACATCCTAAACGTGTTTACAGAGTAACAACGTTGTTTAGTAAGCTATCTGTGGAGGCAGATGAAATGATGCTTTTAAAGTTATTTGGAAGGCAATTGAAAACGCCTTGTTAGTCAGCAGTTTCTAACTCCCTCCCTGCATCCCTAAAGTTGACCAGGCAACCTTTGGCAGGGGATCTAGGTAGCAGGTAGTGAATGCAGAAAAACATTGTCTCTTGGTTCACCATCTTCTCTTGGGTGGGGTCCCTTAACCACAGTTTCTCTTTCTGTGCAGTCTGATCTATTTTGACTGTGTCCAGATGGAAATGTGTGAGCAGGATGGAAAAGCCATCTGATGTCTCACAGCAAAACCTGTGAGACTGGGAATATTAGGGAATCCCTTACAAATGGTTTGAGGTCATCTGAAACCTACGTGTCAGAATTTGTGACAACAATGTTTACATACAGTAGGTTTCATCAAGGAGAGCCAAGTGTCTTAGCCCTGTACAAGGCTGCCAAGGTTGAGTTTTGTCTGATCTGGGGCTCTTTTCTGTGGTGTGCTGGATTCAGATCACCTCGTTGCCTGTGTGGACTCAGGTTGTGAGGTTATTACATTAACTGGTTAGCATCAGCTCTGCCCCCCCCATTCAGAACATTCATCATTCTTGAAGTAAACATTTCAAGCAGAGGGCTGCTGTGATTTTTGTCCTTGGTTAAACTGCTCAAGTTGGGTGTGGGGGTGCACACCTTTAATCCAGCACTTGGGCAGCAGAGGCAGGTGGACTTCTGACTTCAAGGCTAGCCAGATGGTCTACAGAGTGAGTTCCAGGGCTACACAAGAAAGCCTGTCTAAATAAGTAAGTAGCTCAAATGATCTGTTTCAACCAACAGCAATCCTTAAGCAAAACACTACTTTGGAGGGGCACACAAAGCAGTAACATTTGCTTTAAGTGTTTTGCCTGAATGTGCACCACGCGTGTGCCTGGTGTCCACTGGTCCACAGAGGGGATTAGATGGTCTGAAACTGAAGCCATAGGCATGCTGGAACCAAACCCATGTGGATCATTTCTCCAGTCCCTCTGGCTTTTTGAAAGATCTTTGCTTATTTTGTTGGTTGTTTTGAGGTTTGAGGCAGTCTCATTTTCATAGGCCTGACTCTGACGTTCAGTTTGTCGATCTATCAGTCTCAACTTCCTAAATGCTGAGATAACAGGAGTCAGCCACCACACCAGATGAGAGGCACCAGAGTTCACACTCTAAGAGGATCCCGACAGTAAGCAAATGTAATGTTGTGTGGCAGAGAGGAAAGCTAATTTTTAAAAATAAAGATAAAAATAGGGCAGGAGAAGCAGGAAATTCCGGGATCTAGGACAGGACTCTTCAATAGTTCCTGCTAAGGATAATTCACTAAGGAGAACTGAAATGAAGAGCCCAGGGCAGAGATGAGATGCAAATATTTTGGCAGGAAAAGAAAAGAAAGGTGAGTGAGTCAGGCTAAGTGCTAAGATGTGGAGAGGAAGCAGTTAGGTCTGATTTCATCTTCGAATTAAATTCAGGTATGTTAATTATGTGTTAACTTAAAGTTGCCCTAAACAAACAACCAAAAAAAAATCCATCTGACTGCTTAGAAGTGAAGAGAGAAAGTCACAGTTGAGCATCTGGTCTAGGCCAGGTTTCCTTAAAAGCTACAGAAAAGTAGTAGGAGAGTTTGTACTTTAGTTTTAGGGCCATTCAACTTTTGGGGCTTAGCATATTCTATAGGACATGGTGATGCACATCTTTAATTTCGGGCTTGGGAAGCAGAGGCAGGACAGTCTGCCACACAAAAACCCACAACAGAGCTGGGATAATCTCAGCAACTGGAAGGCTGAGAGGGTAACCACTCAGGCTATCTCTAGTTCAAGGCTAAGTAAGGCGAGGAGGACAGGGGTAGTGGCAGGCAGGAACAAAACACAAAGCATTAACCTCCTCCCTTAAATTGCCCATTAAGTGACTTTATCAAGAACTTCCATAGACCTTGCCTCTCATTTTTAGATAGTATAATTTTATTTAAAATGTTAAAGGACCTTCATCTAAATTCACTATCACTGAGCTGATTGCTAGCTAGGTGTGGTGGCCCTTGCTTTCAATCCCAGCGCTTCAGAGACAGAGGCAGGCAGATCTCTGACTTTAAAGCCAGTTTGGTATACATAATGGGAATCTCCCCAAAAAAGATTGCTCCCAGCACAAACCTGAAATCTCAGCACTTAAGATAAAAGCAGAAGGACCAGGAGTTCAAGGTCATTCTCCGGTACAAAGGCAATCCAGTGCTAGGCTGAGTGGTACTCTGTAATACTCCTGTCTTCCGGACGGCATGGGATTTGACTGCAGCTTCTACAGGGCGGTTTGTTAAGACAGGGACAGTCAGCTAGCTTTATTTAAAGTGTAAACTATTTTTTAAGACAACTCATTTAGCTTAAACAGTTCCATTCCTGTGATCCCAGGCAATAGCAGAGAGTGGGGGACAGAACCAGAGGAGCCAAGGGTAACCCCAGTTCACAGGTGGCAGAGCACTGCTGTCCTGAATGTTCTGTACCTCGGACTAAATATTTAGACGCTCTGGCCTCCTCCCCTTCCCAGATGTTCTGCCACTCAGAAATATTTTTGGGCAGGAAAACATGCAAACTTCTGAGGAACCACACTCTCCTGCTGGTCCACAAAGCTTTACTTTAGAACCACCTGGGACATTTAAATAGTAATTTTAAAAAAAAACCAAAAGTGGTTCTTTCCCAGATCTTGCCTCCCAGAAATTCAGATTCATTCCACTCTTTCATCGTTTTTTCAAGACAGAGTTTCTCTTTAACAGTCCTAGCTGTCCTGGAACTAGCTTTTGTAGACCAGGCTGGCCTCAAAATCACAGAGATCCATCTGCCTCTGCCTCCCGAGTGCTGGGATTAAAGGCTTCCGCCACCACCGCGTGATGATAACCTGGGCTACCTAAGACCCTGACTCAAAGGGGGAAAGAAGAAAAGATCCTATATCTGAGACTTTTGCCCAACCCATCAAATAACTTAGACCATGGTATAATTGCATTCTAGAAAGCTAAGCTGGGCAGCATGCTACAAGTTAAAAGCTAGCTTGGGCTACATAGAAAGTAAGTTAGAGGCTACTCAAGAGGACATAGCAAGACTGTCCTCAAAAGCTAAATTATTTTTTTAATCTGGAAGATAAGTCTTTAAGATCTGGAAAATATTAAGTGTGGGTGAGAAAAAAGAGCACCCAGTGGATAGGACTGTTGATTGGTAACAGTGAGCAGCTGAAAGAAGAGCAGTAACTAAGTCTGGAGTCACCGCATGAGCCATCACAGTAAGCGTTATTTGATGGTGTCTGTGATAGTGGTAATAACAGGTGTCTACATGCTACAAGAGCTAGAGTGCCCAAATTGGATAATTCATATCTTATTCAGATGAAAGACTGTAACTCATTAATGCAAATGACTACTGTGTGGGTGCTCAAAGAAAAGACAGCTTTGCAATTAAATTGCTGGTGCAATAAAAAAAAAAAAAAGTACTCACCCCGAGAACTGACTGGTGACCTAGTTCACATGTCCCGGCGCTGGGAATACTTTTGAGGAATCTCAGAATCATACAGAAGTTAAGTTTCTTCCTCCAGAATATAAAGAATTTAATAACGAACTTCCACCAGCATCCCTCAGTTGTATTTCACTTGGAAGAATGAGGAAGTCCTGCCTAAATAAAAGCCCAGTCTGCCTCCGACCATGCTCTTGTCTTGACCTCTTGCTGCGTGATCCTGATGAGAGGCGTGCAACCATCTGATGACTTCGTTTTCACCACCCCACCCCCAACAACTGGAGATCTGAGCAAAAGCAGATGACCCTGGCAGAATATTATAAGTCTTTACACACAGAAGTGGGGCCAATTTACACATCATCGCATAGAACTGTCTGGATATGGCTCCAAAAATTCTGTTGTTTGTTTGACCCTTGTGGACTACCCTTCAGTTCTAGTCTAGTATTTTCTGCTAAATTAGAGGCTTTTTATGTGCTCAAAACCATTATACTGTCTATCACGATTAAATTATTCCCTTCACTTCAAGCCTTTCCATGGCTTTTTCTTTTTTTAAAGTCTCAGCCCTGCCAGCCCTTGGTTCTCTTTGATTACACTGTGTACACTGACTTCCCTTTCTGAATTGTCATTTCACAGTCTGAAATGACTTTCCAAAAAGTGGAAGGAAAGATCCTTTTGTTTATGGCTGTTTAGAAAATAGTATTTGCTTGGACCTGCCCACCCATCTTACTCTTCTAGTTTTGGCAGGAGTCTGGTCATCATCAAAGGTGCCCAGTTAGCCGGGAAAGGTTCACAACCCCATCCCTCCCTCAGGAGTTTTAGGTAGTTCATCACTGAATCTTGGACTGCCTCTGTACCTGCTGCTTGTTGCTTTGGCCCCAGTTTCCCCCTTGTTAAACTTTGTGCCTTCCGAGCCTGTGTGTGATCATTGGGATGTCTTGGTCTAAGGACCATGAATCTTCTGGGTAGGCAGGAAGCTGTTTTCTTTATCCCAACAATTTGAAGGTTTTGTTGTTGTTGTTGTTGGTTTTGTTTTTGTTGTTTTTTGCTTGAGAAAATACTCTTGTTTGCTTTGAGTTTTGAGACAAACTGTAGACCAAACTGACCTTGAACTCAGATATGCTGGCGTGAAAATTCTCATGATGTGGTCCTTTTTGTTTATCAAGCTATTAACTGGTAATGAACTCAATGGCAATGTGAACATTAGTTTGGAAATTCTTACTTAGGTTAAATGTCAGGATAGCCTCAAACTCAAAGCAGTTCCCCTGTCTTGTACTAGAAATCAGATCAAGTACGGGAACACGTGACTAGAACCCCAGGAGGGAGAGAGGCAGAAAGAGCACAACTTCAAAAACAGCTTGGGTTTATCACGGGAGACCGTTGAAAGAAAGGAAGACAAAGGAGAGATGCACAAGTGTCCTTCATACAGAACACACACAAATTACATGCTTGATACCTCATAGAGGAACGTCTCAGCGTAAAATTAGGACTTAGATAATATCCTAGCATCTTGGGAACCAGGGTTGGTTGTTGTAACGACCTGGAGATCCTCTCCTAAGCCCTTGCTTAGATCCTTATACTTTAATGATACACATCAACGTTTTGCTTAGGCACGCATACAGACCCTGACCTCCCAGTCAAGCACTGTCTTTGTTTATCAGACAAATAAAATAAGCAGAGGCAGCCAGGCTGTGGTGACTCATGCCTTTATTCCAGCACTTGGGAAGCAGAGAGAGGCAGGTGGATCTCTGAGTTCGAGGCCAGCCTGGTCTATTGAGTTATTACCAGGACAGGCAGAGCTGCTTAGGTGCCGTTACTTCTCACTTAATTTCATCTTTGGAAAATAAAGCCAGGTTTGCACTTGAATTTTGGTTTGGTTTATTTTGAATTTGCCTTATTTTGATAGTCACTTTGAAAAAGAAATACACACACACACAGCCACACACCTATTTGCGGTTTATGATCACTGAGTTGCTTTCTTCTTTTTTCGTAGGAGTTGCCCAGCCATGGGTGACTGGAGTGCCTTGGGGAAACTTCTGGACAAGGTCCAAGCCTACTCCACGGCTGGAGGGAAGGTGTGGCTGTCAGTGCTCTTCATTTTCAGAATTCTGCTGCTGGGGACAGCAGTTGAGTCAGCGTGGGGCGACGAGCAATCAGCCTTTCGTTGTAACACTCAACAACCTGGTTGTGAGAATGTCTGCTACGACAAGTCCTTCCCCATCTCGCACGTGCGCTTCTGGGTCCTTCAGATCATATTCGTCTCTGTGCCCACGCTCCTGTATTTGGCTCATGTGTTCTACGTGATGAGAAAGGAAGAGAAACTGAACAAGAAAGAGGAGGAGCTCAAAGTGGCCCAGACAGATGGTGTCAACGTGGACATGCACCTGAAGCAGATTGAAATCAAGAAGTTCAAGTACGGGATCGAGGAGCACGGCAAGGTGAAGATGAGGGGGGGCCTGCTGAGAACCTACATCATCAGCATCCTCTTCAAGTCTGTCTTCGAGGTGGCCTTCCTGCTGATCCAGTGGTACATCTATGGGTTCAGCTTGAGTGCCGTCTACACCTGCAAGAGGGATCCCTGCCCCCATCAGGTGGACTGCTTCCTCTCCCGTCCCACCGAGAAAACCATCTTCATCATCTTCATGCTGGTGGTGTCCTTGGTGTCTCTCGCTTTGAATATCATCGAACTCTTCTATGTCTTCTTCAAGGGCGTTAAGGATCGTGTGAAGGGAAGGAGCGATCCTTACCATGCCACCACTGGCCCACTGAGCCCCACAAAAGACTGTGGCTCTCCAAAATACGCTTACTTCAATGGCTGCTCCTCACCCACCGCTCCGCTCTCGCCTATGTCTCCTCCTGGGTACAAGCTGGTTACCGGTGACAGAAACAATTCCTCGTGCCGCAATTACAACAAGCAAGCGAGTGAGCAAAACTGGGCTAATTACAGTGCCGAGCAAAATCGAATGGGGCAGGCCGGAAGCACCATCTCCAACTCGCACGCCCAGCCTTTTGATTTCCCCGATGACAACCAGAATGCCAAAAAAATTGCAGCCGGGCATGAACTCCAGCCCTTAGCCATTGTGGACCAGCGACCTTCCAGCAGAGCCAGCAGCCGTGCCAGCAGCAGACCACGGCCTGATGACCTGGAGATCTAGACAAGAGGCTTGTGCATCAAGATGCCGCTCGATTGTGGAAGAGAAAAAGGGGTGCTTACAGAAAGTATACCTGGGGTGTTCATTTTGTTCCCTTGGAGGTGGTACTCAACAACCTCAGTTATGAGGTGTAAAACATTATAATACCTAGGTTCCTTGGGGGTGTTTGGGATAGCTTAGGTGGAGCAGCTGGGGATATGGGAGGTACATTTTGGTAATTTACTGTAGTTGATTCAAAGAACTTAAGTTCTAGTAAGAATTGCATTGGGTGAACATAGGTAGGTAAGGGCTTTCTCTATCTTCCCCCCCAACCGAACCTTAAGAATGGTTCTGTATATGTGAGTGAGTGGGTGATTTTTTTTTTTTTTTTTTGTTCTATCAAGAAACAGCGATAGCTTTGGCCAGGAACCCATGCTTCCTCAGCATTGCATTTTCCTTATGAAGCGATAGGTTGGTTGTCCTGTGTCCCTGTTAAAACATTCCAGTGTCAAAAGCCTTGCGGTTTGCAGGTGAGCATTCTAGGTCCTCCAGGTGTGGAGAGACCTTGCACTACTATAGACAATCCTCATTCTTAGTATCAACTCAAAGTTCAGCCAAGGCTCAAAGAAAAACATGGCCCACATACTTACGTCTCCGTGGGTTCTTTTTCACATCTGTCCCACCTTAGTGCCACCATCGCCCATACATCATCCGCAACTGTTTTTTACATTCACCAAATGGTTTCTGTCGACATTTCTACAAGGGTCATATAATGTCATTTAGTGGTTTCCTTTGGAGTTAGCATCAGGGAAGCAAGCCATGCTCAATATTTAACAATCACTTCTACGTGTGGGTATGCATGTGTGTAAGTGTGTGTTTTATTCGTCATTATTGGTACAAGCAGACTCACAAATGCAGATTTGAATCAAATGCACACAGTGTTCAAGTTTGAACCTTCCTCATGGATTTTTGTGGTGTGGGCCAATATGGTGTTTACATTATAGACTCCCTGCTGTGCTAATAAAGCACACCTTTTCCCTAAATTTTTTCCCCCATGTATCCTATTATGGATACTGGTTTTGTTACTTACGTTTTTTCCCCCCTCTTTTTAGAATGTAGCAGTAATGCCGTTACTGAAATGAATGATTTCCTTTCTCTGAAATATAATCATTGATGCTTGAATGATAGAATTTTAGTACTGTAAACAGGCTTTAGTCATTAATGTGAGAGACTTAGAAAGAGAAATGCTTAGAGTGGACTATTAAGTGTGCCTAAAGGAATTTTGTAGTAACTGGTAATTTGATTTTCTCCTACATAACTACACATTAATTCAGAACTTGTATTCTGAGTTTAACAGTCTTTTAGAGTGACGAGCAACTTTAATGTTTGCACTAAGATTTTATTTGAAATACAAGAGGGGTTGAAGGTTTCAGTTGTGCATGTGTAACTAATTTATTTGAGCTGTATGCTAAAGACATAACCAGTTTCTTCAAATGCCCTTTTAAAAAACTCCTTACATATGATTGGGCAATGTTGAATATCCTATTTTTCTTATTGCACGTCAGCTGCATAAATGGTTTTGTACAATGAAAAACTAATTTGTTTGACATTCCATGTTAAACTACTGTCATGTTCAGCTTCATTGCATGTAATGTAGACCTAGTCCATCCAATCATGTGCTCGGGAGAGTGTTCTTTATTCAATAAAGTTTTAATTTAGTATAAAGATAGCCTCGATGTCTTGTAGGATTTTTTTTTTTAAAAAAAACCTACTGCATTAATTCACAGGTACCAAAAATAGATCTGATAATATTAATGTCTTGGACTAGTATTCGTGATTTTTTTTTTTTTTTTTTAAGAAATGGGCTTTGATATTTTTCCTGCCTCTTTGTCTGTTCCGTGTGTGTGTGTCTACAGCGGCCAGAAGAAGGAGTCAAAACCCCCTGGAACTAGAGTATAGGCAGTTGTGAGTTGACATGTGGGTGCTGAGAATTGAACCTGACACGGTGAAGAACAGCCAGTGCTCTTAACCAATGAGCCATCTCTCTAGCTTTAAAGTCCTATTCTTAAGGATGTTTAAGAACAACATTCAGAACTGAAGAGGTGACTTTGAAAAAATAAGACAATCACCACAAGCTATTCTTGTGCATCGTTGACTTTTGAACTTTGGAGTGATATTTTAACTGAGATCAAGTATATAAATGTTCAGTTTGGAATACAGTTCACTCCCTGACTAGGCCCCACATACTGTTCAAGCCACAGCTTCCTAGACACGTAGAACTGCAGGCCTGACCTAGTGGTTATAGCTTTTCAGAGGGCTACCAAGACCAAAACCCAAACAAATCTAAAATCCCTCATGTTTCAGCTATAAAATGCAATATAAAGATTAGTAGCTGAAGCCAATGATCAACACATAGGATTTCTGAGACGGAAGTATTGTCCCAAGATCAAGCCTCATTTGGGCTTCCAAGTCTGAGTTATGCGTTTGAGTACTTAACCACACTTTTGTAATCTCAAGGCTGATGCTGGCTCATCTAGGTCAAGGTGCTTGCTGGGCAAGCCTGACAGCTTCACTTTGACCCCTAGAGTCTGCAGTAAGGATAGGACTGATCTCTGAGATAGTCATGCAAGGGTGGAGAGCAGAGGTTCTCAACCTGTGGGTCACAACCATGGGAAACTATATTTCTGGTAGTCATACCAACTGAGGCAGCACTCAGCAGAGAAACTACACTTGTGAAGTTAGTAGCGATGATTGTATGACTGGGGGTCACCACAGCATGAGGAACAAACAGCAGGAAGGTTGAGACCCACAGTTGTGGAGTGTTTGCTTAGCACGTGTGAAGTCCTGGGCTGGATCTTCAGTACCACATAAATCAGAGCACTTGAGAGGTAGGGGGAAGAGGGTCAGAATTTCTAGGTTTCAGGAAACTCAGGCAGGGGGTATAGAAAGTTTAAAATGTCATAATGGTACCCAATGGTAACGTTTAAGGGCATTCTCAGCCACATAAGATTGAAGCATATATGAATATGAGACCCTATTTTCAAAATAATTAAAACCTAAAGAAAAAAAGAAACTGCCATATCATTCAGTATAAACATTTCTCACTGCCTGGGGGCTGTAGCTACAGATGGAACCCCAGTCCATCCTGGCCTCTTCTGAGTCCCCTCAAAACAAAATCCCTCGGTTGCATTTTCAGCCCAAGAAAACAATCCTTCCATTATGTGGACAGAATTTGAACGTACAGAAGTACATGAAACAGGGTCAGACTTAACTATCACATCCTCACATTCCTCGGTGGACATCAGAGAAATCCTGGTTTGCACAAAAAACTGCTTTATGCTCTACACATGCCATCCACCTATCAGGTGTTCAGTTAAGCAGTAACGAATGGCTGAATGATTTAGTTCGTGTCCCCAGAAGCATGCAAAATGAATCCTTCCATATGTTGGAACGTCTATGTTCTGTTCATCTTACTAATATACATAAATATGGAGATGATAGCAATGACTTTTTGGTTGAACTACTGGCCCTGTCTTAAAGGCTTGCACTGTGACATCCAGAAAAAAACTCTCCCAAGTTTTTTTAAAAACATTTTTAATGATTTAATTTTCCTTATTTTACATGTTTTGGTGTTTTGCCTGCATGTATGCCTATATGAAGATGTCAAATCCCCTGGAACTGTAGTTACAGACAGTTGTGTACTGCCATGTGGGTGCTGGGATTTGAACCCAGGTCCTTTGGAAGATCAAGCAGTCAGTGCTCTTAACCACTGAGCCATCTCGCCAGCACCTCTGTAAGTAGTTTTTAGATGACTGACCATCCTGTTTTCTATTGCTATCATTTTAATTCAGAATTTAACCAGGCTGAGTACTATAGGCCTGTAATCTTAGCTATGCAGAAGGTGGAGACAAGGAGTTGCAATTAGAAGCCGACTGGGATAATTTAGCTAAGAAGTAGCTTACAATGAATGGTAGCTGCAGAGTTATGAAATACAATGCACAAGAACCTGCCTATATCCGCAAGGCTGGGGGTTCAATCCTCATCACCACACACAATTTTTATTTTATATTTAAAGATTTGTTAGTTTTATTTATGTGTGTATGTGTGTGAGGTTGTGTGAGTTTATGGGTACTACATGCATACAAGTGTTCACAGAGATCAGAGGGCATTGGGCAGTGACCAACAGGCAGCAAGCTAGTCCACAGATGGTGGGTGCTGCGAACAGAATCCAGGTTCTCTGTAAGAGTCATAAGAGCTGTTAACTGCAAACAAGCTGGGTGATGGCAGATGTCTGAATAAGAGGCTAACCTGGTTCACAGAGCTAGTTCCAGGAGAAACCCTGTCTCAAAAAGAAAGGAAGGAAAAGAAAGAAAGAGTGAGGAAGGGAAGGAAAGAAAGAAGAGAGAGAGAAGAGCTGAGTCAGGTGTGGTGGCGCACACCTTTAATCTCAGTACTTGGGAGGCAGAGGCAGGCGGATCTCTGTATGTTTGAGGGCAGCCTGGTCTACAGAGCGAGTTGCCAGGACTACACAAAGAAACCCTGTCTCTGAGAGAGAGAGAGAAAGCAAGCTGTTAACCACTGTACAATCTCCCCACCTCCCTTCACATCATTTAAAAAGGCATTTAGACATTAGGAAGGCCCATTTTCTTTCACCTTAGTCTTTGGAAGTTTGGGTTAACCTTCCAGGCCAAGGGCCATCCCTTTATCATGTTTTGGAAAAATTGTTCAACTTCTTCACCTGCCCAGAATGCTAGGTCCCCACCCACACGTTACCTCTTCTAAAAATTCCACACTTCAGTTTCTTATGTGCCAAAACAGCTGAGCTTTGTGCTTGGTGGGAGGAAAAAAAACAAACAAAGAAGTTGGAGAACTTACTAAAATCTTAAAAGTGAGTTTTCTCCATAAACGGCAGTGTACCAATGATAGGAACACGTTTATGGGTTTTATTGGCTCCTCACTCCTGCTTTTACCTCTCCTTGGTTGAGGCAAATAGAACTGAGCCCATGATTTGTAAAATTTGCCACTGGCAACTTCAAAACTCCAGAGGAGACCTGGAACAAACTGTCCAAAACACTGCATAAAGAAGGTAAGAAAAATGGGGTAGAGCGGAAAAGATTGTTCACTTAGAAATCTTCAAAAACAGTAAAATTTTAAGTTACTTTTTCTTTTGCATTTTGGACCCCCCCCCCATCTCCAGATGTTTCGGGGAAATGACCAAATGCTTTACTTGAGTTCAGATGTGTATGTAGAGAAATTTCAGTGCCCACACAATTTCTTCTTGAATATAAACAGTCCTGAGAGTCACCCCTGTTTCCCTAACCTACACCCAACACACACACCCCTGAAAGGGCAAACACTCTACCCTAGACACTTAATGCACCAAGCCACCTGCACCCCTGTAATGTCATGCACAATGGATCCTAGTTGGAGTTTCTGCCACACCCTTGTCTAGCAGTTACTTTTTAACTATGCTGATCACCAGATTTGGTGAAGACGGTATAAAAGAGGTTTTTATTGCTATGGGAGCAGAAGCCTATACCATTATTTTGTTTTATTAGTAAATAAAGCCACACATGCATGTCTCTAATCCCAGCACTGTGGAGGCAGAAGCATGTGGATTTTTGTGGATTCAAGGACAGCCTGGTAGTGAAATCCTGTCTCACTCAAGTTCAAGTTTTTCCCAACACAGAGCAAGTAGGATGCAACTGCTTGGAGTAGTTCTCCAGCATCCCAACCTCACCTCACCCGAGCTACTCATTGTGTGTCAGCAAGAGAACTAAAGGCAGTGTTTATGTTCTGGTGTGGTGACAAGACTGTGACTGCAGGACTTGGGAGGCAGAGACAAATGACACTGGTGACTCCAAGGCCAGCCTGGGCTTCATAGTGAGGTCCAGCCCAGCTGGGGCTACATAACAAGACCCTATCGCAAAACCAAACAAAATAGTAAGCATAGGGAACAAGCTTGTCATCCCAGTATGATGGAGGTGGAGGCAGGCCAATCAGAAGTTCAAGATCATCCTCAGTGGTTATTGATCTCAAGAACAGCGCCGGCTATATGAAGGCTTGTCTCCAAAAACAAATAAAACAAACAGACAAATAAATAAATAAAATAAAAATATCATGGGAGAACCACCCTACCTACCTTCATAAGTTTTATATTTTAGTGAGGCCATACCTTTAACCCCAGAACCTGGGAAGAAGAGGCAGATAAGAACTCTGGTGAGTTCAAGGCCAGTCTGGTCTATACATGGAGCTCCAAAACAGTCAGTGCTACATAGAGAGACCTTGTCTTTTTTTTTAAAAAAAATTGTATTTTAATGAGACTTAAATAATTTGTAATTTAAGTGTAACCACACCCAGCACCCTAACATGTATAATTCAGTATGTTAACTTGTTACAGGAGCAAAGCATGATACATGCATGCCTATAATTTCAGGCCTCTGTAGGTAGGGGCTGGAAGACCAGAAGGTCTAGGCCAACCAAAACAAAACAACAACAAAAACCAAAACCTGATAACCAAGATGCACCTGCTGTAATCTATAAAACTCAGACTTTATAATGTTCAGTACACAATTTAAAAATAAAAACAACAGATATGATAAACTATAACACGAATGAGGTTCCTATCCCTTGGAATAAATTCCCCCTTCTGTTATTCACTATTCTGCTTTCATTTGACTACTTGGAGCTTTGCTAGCTCAAGACGATGTGGAAGTACACACGTAATTTCATCACCGATTTTGTTGTTCAAATTTCTTTTCTCTGTGTGTGCGTGCATGTGTTGTTTTGCGACAGAATTTGACTACATAGCCTTCAGCTCCCTATCCTCCTGTCTCAGGCCTTTCCTTTAGGACAAATATGCATCTCCATGCCTGACATCCTGGAGTTTGAGCTCTATAATTGCTCTCCGACCTTGAATCTGCAATTGAAGTTAAAACAGGTTAAATACAAAGTTTTTAAAAATCAAATTCTTACATTTTTTCTCTTGACCATATTTTAGAGCCAATTTTGATTAGATTCTTGTAGTTCATCTGTGGAGTCAAAGACTCTTCATGTAAATACCTTGACAGCCCACATACCACCCGCACACCTATTTACCTTATAAATACAAGTGCCAAGTGGTCTATCTCAAAAGTAGCTCTGGGGAATCCGCAGATGTTTAACCTTTGTAATTAAAGTGTGCCACTGGGATCCATCAGAAGCACGCTGAATTTTGATCTCTGCTCGGGTTCTCACTTGTCTGGAGGATTTGAAGTATTTCATAATTACAGAGGATGGGGAATGCAGGTGATCATTATCTAAAACTCCAAACAGAGCAGATGTGGGAACGAGGGTACTGCTTGGCGTGAGACCAACGATTTCAGTCAGCGTTAGAGCAAGTTCCAACTCTAAACTGATGATTCTCGCTGATAATAAGCTATTATGGGTGAGAAGAGCTAAGGAAGCTGTAATATAAACTGGACTTGCTGGGATACACCCTAAGTCCCAACTTGGGAGCTGTAGGCAGAAGGATCAAGACCAGCCTGGGTTAGATGGTACACTCTTTTTATCCCCTATCGATTTTTTTAATTGTTTTTATTGAGCTATACATTTTCCCCACTTCCCTTCTTAAAGGTATGATAACCAAAAAGACAAGTAACTGAATTAGAGGAGATTTTCAGAGTAGGCATCTGCTAAATGAAAGCACACTAGGGGTAGCTGCCATATGCAGTGGAAAGTGCCTTTGATCCCAGCACTAGGGAGGCAGAGGCAGGTGGATCTCTGCGAATTTGAGGCTAGCCAGGTCTACAAAGCACCTAAACAGTTTCAGGACAGCCAAAACTCTATATCAAAAACCAAAACCAAATAAAACCCCCTTAGAAAAGAAAAAGAGCAAAGTGCTGGGCCAGGTTGGCTTAATGGCAAAGGACACCCCTACCTCTGTCCTTGCTCTGTCACTGGGTGGGTGGGGATCAACTTTCTGTCATTTTCAATCTTGTATCAATACTAAGCTTGCAGTCAGTGATAGCAAAGGTAACGTTATGATCAGTCCCAACATACAATGGGCATCTCATTTTTCACTAAAATTTTTATGAATAGCTGTGTGACTTGATGCCCTTGACCTTTAGGAGGTAGCTGGGACAAAGGCAGCATCACCATAAGGCTGGGTGTGTTGGCAAGAGATAGAAGCACGCACATCTTCTGAGTTTCCAAAAATCCCAGGGCTTCTGGGGGATTTCCGACATGCGCATGCCATAAATTAGCTGCTTCTCGAGAAGTATTCATAAGAGCCAGACACTGGAGGCTATGGTAAAACAGTATTCCAAGTGAAAATGAATTGGGCTCAAGAGGCCTAGGCGAGAAAAGGATGTCTGAAGAAATTGTTGCCTCGTTCGGGAAGACTTGGTCATGTGTTCATCCGGTCACAATACACATTCTCAAAGGTAGGCTTTAAACAAGACTTGCCCTTGTTATTTTTAGCATCTCCTTCCCAGCCCCACAGACACCATGGCACAGGCGGATGCCAAGGCAGAAAAAGCTGTGCGGACTGTTTAGATGTCCTTTTCCCCATTCGCTCCTAGAGATCGCTCAGAACAAGCATTTTTCATCACTGATTGGGGTTTACGTTGTTTGGGAACCAGAACAACACTTTTCCTCTCATGATTTTCAGTGGCCGTATTGCCAAACAAATTTGTTCAAAGTCTCTCTAGAAGTTTCCCTTTTTAATGTATGAGCGTATGAAGTTTTGAAGCTGGTAGACGTAGAGTCACATCAAACTGACAACCTAGTAGGTGTTTGTCATTGAGTCACCCTGTGATCTTTTGATTGTGACCACACCCTGCGGCCACCTCTCAATTAATTAACGGGGGGCCGGGTCACCAAGTCCCAGGAGGAGTATAAATATTGGCAACCCAGGCAGAGAGCTCTCTCTCTGCGCGGACCGCCGACCTGCCTGGCTTGCACTGCGTCTTCAGAGGAGCCCTGTCCGGTATTGTAACCTGTGCCCTTATGGTGTGTCTCAAATAAACTTCCACAAAAAAAAAAAATGTCAGATAAAGTGAGGCAAGGTAGAGAAATGGATCATGAGTAAAAGGACTTGTCTTACCAAGCTGATGACCTTAGTTGGCCCCTGAACCCAAGGACGGAAGAAGAAAAGTGACTGTGACTACAGAAAGTCTGATATTTACACACCACACACACACACACACACACACACACACCAAGAAAAGAGTTTCCTTGTAGCAAGTCCTTGATAAATGGGAAGCCTTAAGTAATGCTTACAATTTCTTCTGAAGGGAAATGAACAAACAGACCATCTGCTTCCAAGAGATCCAGTAAGTAGTCAGTTCTGAATGTCAACATATCACCTCTGTGTTGTCTACTTTCATAAAAGTTTTGACAAGGAAAACAAAGATATGCTTCCTTTTCTTTTTTTTTTAATCACAAGGCCATGGGAAACAAATCCTACTGTCTTACTCTCCACCAGGTAAGGAATATTTTTAATATATTCAGCTCCTCTAGTGGAGAAACATATACAGAGTTGTCTCAGAGCTCTCAGAAGTAAGTAAATAAAAGATACTATATAAGAAGGCTCATGACGGGTGGTGGTGATGCATGCCTTTAATCCCAGCACTGAGGAGGTAAAGGCAGGTGGAGTTCTTGAGTGAGAGACTAGCCTAGTCTACAGAGTGAGTTCCAGGACGGCCAGGACTATACAGAGAAACCGTGTCTTGAACCAAACAAACAAACAAAAGAAAAAACAGTGAAGATGAAGGATCAGGTTGAGCATGGTGGCATGAGAGACGGAAGATGCCTATGACAAGAGAATCAATTGATCCCAGGAGTTCAAGGCCAGTTTGGTCAACACAGTGAGAGCCAAACTCTAAAATAAACAAGCCAGCAAACAGACAAAACAAGTCAGATGAAAGCTGTAGGTATGAAGCCCTCCACTGTCAGAAAAGCAATTTATGCAGGATGAGGTGGCTTATGTCTATAATTACAACACTTGGGGAAGCCTGGCCATGGTGGTACACGCCTTTAATCCCAGCACTCGGGAGGCAGAGGCAGGCGGATCTTTGTGAGTTCGAGACCAGCCTGGTCTACAAGAGCTAGTTCCAGCGTAGGCTCCAAAGCCATAGAGAAACCCTGTCTCGAAAAACCAAAAAAAAAAAAAAAAACCACACACACACACTTGGGGAACAGGGGCAAGAGGGTCATGAGTTCAAGGCTAGCCTAGACTATTATAACAAATTTCAGGCCATCCTGTGCTTCAAATACAAGCCTCTTTCAAAGAGCAAAATACGTGGGATTTCCTTCTGTATGCTGTAATTACCATTAATGAATAAAGAAACTTCTTTGGATCTACAGCAGGGCAGAAGTTAGGTATGCTGGGAAAACTAAACTGAATGCTGGGAGAAAGAAGGGTATAGTTAGAGAGAAGTCATAGAGCCACTGGAGACAGATGTGCTGAAACTTTGCCATGACCTTGTGGTGATGCACAGATTAATGGAGATGGTTAAATTAAGATATAAGAGTGAGCCAGTAAGAAGTTAGAGCTAATGGGCCAAGCAGTGATTTAAATAATATAGTTTCTGTGTGATTATTTCAAGTCTAAGATAGCTGGAAACCAACCAGCAACCTCCTACAACAGCAAAATGTTAAAACAAACAAAAAATCAACTCACTAGCAAGCAACTGATTCTCTACTAAGCAAGTCGCTACTAAGTGACTCTCCATCCAGGAGCACTTGGTCTTGAAGCAGAGTCACAAGGAAGACAGGACTATGAGGCTCTTCTCGGGCTACTTCAAAGTATAGGCAATAGCTTTTTCTCTCTTCCTTCACGCCTTCCACTGTGAAGCAAAGACTGGCTTGAGTTCACCATCCTCAGTACTTAGCAACCCCCATGTGCTGAGATCACGAGTGCATAGTGGTTTGGGGATAATAGTCTGCTTTTCAGAAATGGGTCCTCTTTAGTTGATTGACCTTAAATATTTAATATATGCATTTTTTATTACAAATAAGCCTGATGGTGGTGGTGCACACCTTTAATCCCAGCACTCAGGAGGTAGAGGCAGATGGATCTCTGTGAGTTTGAGGCCACACTGTGGTCTACAAGAGCTAGTTCCAGGACAGGCTCCAAAGCTACAGAGAAACCCTGTCTTGAAAAGCCAAGAAAAAACAAAACAAACCCCCTGCAGAACAGAATATGTGGAGGCAAAAGGACAACATATGGAAGTTGGTTCTTTCCTTCCATCCTGTAGGTTCCAGCTCAGGGTGTCTAGGCTGTGAAAGGCAAATGCCTTTACTGGCTGACCTGTCTCAAGTGTTAGAACATACGGTGGCCTGCTGTGATCAGTACAGGAAGTCCAGTACGACATCCTTTCTGGACAGGCAGGTCAGCTCTAGGCAACAGCCCCACAATACATGGTGGCAATTGCTGCAAATTCTACTTCCTTTCCACCTCTTTTCTCCTCCTTCTCCCTCCACCTTCCGTTTCCTTCCTCCTTCATGCCCAGGAAATATACTTCACTTTAAATGGCTGTGTAACATTCCATCCAGTGACTATTTCACACTGCAAAAAATTATTCTTCTATTGTGTAACATTTTCTCTCTCTCTCTCTCTCTCTCTCTCTCTCTCTCTCTCTCTCTTTTGGTTTTTCAAGACAGGGTTTCTCTGTAACTTTGAAGCCTGTACTGGAACTAGCTCTTGTAGACCAGGCTGGCTTCGAACTCACAGAGATCTGCCTGCTTCTGCCTCCCGAGTGCTGGGATTAAAGGCGTGTGCCACCACCGCCCGGCGGCATTGGGTATAAAATTAAAGGAAGAAACTTTAGCTAGCCGTATGTCCCAGGACCTCGGTCAAAAGCTGCACTTACGGGCTTTGCAATTGTCAGGAGGGTACATCATGTGATTGGCCTCCCCTTTGCCTCAGGAGACAAAGAAGCCTCCATCATAATGGCAGTTATGGATTCAGAAGGATATGAAGTCATATCTTTCACAGTCTCCCCAAATTTTTCTGTGGGAAGACTGAGAAAGTTTCAGAGCTCTCTGATTCACCTTGACTCAGCAATTCCTTTCTACTTTCTGCCTAGCTAGCTGCTTCCCACAGAGAGCTGTAATTAAAGGACAAGATAGAGCTCAACAGGACAAACTATCAGAGTGAAGATCAAGACATAGTTCAGCTTTCCCAGTCCCTGAGTTACCCCTTCTAATGAGCACAGAGTCCTCATAATAGAGCCTATGCCCATGCTAAAGGTCTGTCTATTTGTTTATATGTATGTTTGCCCTTCTGGGGATTGAATCTGGTCCAAGGCTGGCCTCAGACTCATGTCAATCATACTGCCTCGGCCTCTTGAGTGCTATGATTTACAGGCGTGAGCCACAATGCCCAGCTTTGAATATTTTAAGGACTGAATTTAGCAAGAATTAAATTTGATCTATTTTTAGTTGATATTTTGACATGTAAAAACTCTAATTTTTTGCAATTTATGCTTCTTTTATTAATAGCGATACTGGTTAGAAATGAATTTGTATGCGATGGTTCCCTCATTCAAAATGACTGTGCCCCTAATTTTTTCTATTTTATAATCTTAGTGTTTTAATTTTTATTTTTTCAAATTTATTTATTTTTATTTCATGTGCATTGGTATTTCACCTGTATGTATGTCTGTGTGAGGGTGTCAGATCCTCTGGAACTGGAGTTACAGACAATTGTCATCTGCCATATGGTTGTTGGGAATTGAACCTGGGTCCTCTGGAAGAAAAGCCAATGCTCTTATCCACTGGGCCATCCCTCCAGTTCCATTTGTTTTTCTCTCTCTCTCTCTCTCTCTCCCTCCCTCCCTCCCTTCCTCCTTTCTTTTTGAGACAATGTTTCCCTACATAGCCCTGGCTATCCTGGAACTCACTTTGTAGATCACGCTGGGCTTGAACTTCCTGAGATCTGCCTCCTTCTACCTCTGAGTGCTGAAATTAAAGGCATGTGAAGCTGTGCCCTGAGTGTTGTTGCTATCATCATTACAAATATTATTGTTTTGGGGAGGACATGATTTTTTTGCATAGCCCTGGATGTCCTGAAACTCATTCTGTAGACCAGACTGGCCTGGAAATCTGCTGGCCTCTGCCTCCAGAGTGTTGGGATCAAAGGCGTGCACCACCACTGCTGGTGAGTGTTTCGAGCATTAAAGAAGTCAGAGTGGGAGGTATAGCTCAGCTGATAGAACACTTGTGTACCATGCGCAGAAACCTGGGACTTATCCTCAGCACTGCATAGACTGGGCGAGGTGGCACATGCCCGTGCTCTTAGCACTGCAGAGGTGAAGGAAAGGGGATCAATATTTCAGCTACATAGGCCAGTCTAAGCCACATGACAACTTGTCTCAAAAGAAAATATAAAATTAACCATGTGTCTCCCTCACATGTCTCTAACTTATTCTGTAACAAGAAATTGTAAAACAGGAAGCTGGGACTGGAGAGATGGCTCAAAGGTTAAGAGCGTCCTAATTACTCTTGAAGAGCGGATCTGAGTTCAGTTCCCGGCACACCACATTGTGACACTCACAGTAGCCTGTAACTCCAGTTCTAGAAGATTCTAGCCTCCATATGTACCTGCACTCGAGTATACATGTGGCCACATACATGCATAATCAAACATAATATAATAAATCTTAAATTTATATAGATATAAATATTTAATATATTATATTATATATAATATAACAATAACTCTTAAATAAATATAGATATTTATGATTTGGGTATGAAAAAATTTTGGATCAGTTTTACTATCAAGATTAGAAGGCATTAGAAAGAGATTTGGAGCCGGGAGGTGGTAGTGAACACCTTTAATCCCAGCACTTGGGAGGCAGAGGCAGGTGGATCTCTGTGAGTTCAAGGCCAGCCTGGTCTACAAGAGCTAGTTCCAGGACAAACTCCAAAGCCATAGAGAAACCCTGTCTCGAAAAAACAAAACAAAACAACAAAAAAAAAAGAAAAAAAAAGATTTGGTATTCAACTTCTAGGTAGAATCTCACTATGTATTTGTGGCTGACCTGGAACTGAGTCTGTAGACCAGGCTGGCCTCAAACTCACAGAGATCCACCTTCCCTGCTGCCCTAAGCTATGTACTGCCAAGCCTAGCTCAATCATGGTTTTAATGTAGCTCTTCAGTGTAGGCTATTGTTTCTATTTGATTCTTTGCTAACCTTGCTTGTATGGAAGGGAGAACAGACAAAGCATTGGTGACTGAGGATGTGGTTCAGGAGGTACACTGCTTGCCTAGGGTTTATAAAACACTTGGTTCAATTCTCAGAATAGAAATTCAAGGTCATCTTCAGCTCCTTAACAAGTAAGTATAAGGTCAGCCTGAGACTCATCAGATCTCGTCTCAGAAGAAGGAAAAGCAAGCAGAAGGGCACACACTGGGTTTTTTGTTTTGTCTTGTTTTGTTTTTCAAGGACAGGATTTTGCTGTAGCTTTGAAGCCTGTTTTGGAACTTGCTCTGTAGACCAGGCTGGCCTTGTACTCACAGAGATCTGCCTGCTCTGACTCCCGAGTGTTGGGATTAAAGGCATGTTCCACCACCGCCCGGCTACACACTGGATTTTTTTTCTTTATAATTCATCAATAATGTTATCCTCTTGCTCCCTGCTTTTTCATTGAGACAGATTATCTCTACATGTGCCAGGCTGCCTTTAACTCAGTCCTTGTGATCCTCCTGCCTCAGTATGTGCAGTACTAGTATTACAGGTGTGTACTCCTATGT
>JAQHUG010000002.1:4586183-4600746 GCA_028555095.1 Dicrostonyx torquatus
AAAAAAAAAAAAGCATTGTTTGGTGGGGGCTTGCTTACAGTTTTAAAGGTTTAGTCCATTATCATCATGGCAGGGAGCTTGGAAGCACCCATGGCACAGGAGAAGTATCTGAGAGCTTTACGCCCTGTATACTGGCAGCAGCCAGAGAGAGGCCATGTCTGGTGTGGGTTTTTAAAACCTCTAAGCCCACTCCTAAATGACATACTTCCTCTAAGTTCACCCCTACACCAAGGTCACACCTCCTAATCCTTCTAATCCTTTCAAACCGTTCCACTTCCTGGTGAGTAGGTAATTCAAATATATGAGCCTCTGGGGCCTGTTCTGAATCAAGCCACAATACATACACACATGAAAATATCATAATGAACGCTTTATGTACAATGAGTAAAATCACATGTAAAATTAGTTTAATTAGGTTTCCACCGCTGTGATAAGGACCATGACCAAAACTTGGGGAGGAAAGGGTTTCTTTCATATTACAGTTTATAGTCCATCACTGAGGGACATCAGGGTAGGAACTCAAAGCAGGAACCTAGAGCAAGAACTGAAACAGAGACCATGGAAAGGTGCTGCTGACTGGCTTGCTCCCCATGGCTTGCTCATCTCCCCTTCTTATATAACTGAAAACCATTAGCCTGGGGGTGGCCCCATCCAAAGGGGCTGGATCCTTTCACATCAATCACTAATTAAGAAAGCGCTCCAACAGTTTGCCTACAGTCCAGTCTTTCTGAGGCTATTTTTGAGTGAGATTTCTTCTTCTCAAATGGCCTAAGCTTGTATCAAGTTAACACAAACTAACTAGGACAATCATACATATATAATTAATATATATTAATTAAAAAATAGATAGAGTAAGTCATAAAGACATATCACTGTTATCCTAGCACTTGACAGGCTGAGGAAGGAAAATCTTGAGTTCTAGGACACCTTGGACTAATAGTTAGATTATCTAAAAGCAAACAAAGAAAACAAAATCAAAATAAGCCATAATGAAACCGAGAACAAAGAAAAATTTCAAGCTGGAAATGTAGGTCAGTAATAGCCATATTTCCAGATTGAGTTAAACCCAGCAAATACATGGCTGGTTTAAAACTTTCCCTTTTGTTACACATATTTAATAACTACTACGTGGTAAAGAATCATATTGAAAAAGGGCATCACTAGATTCTGTTGTAGAAATTCTTTCAATGTCCTTCAGAACTAAATATGAGGAATTACTTTGCTTTTTTGTTTTTTGTTTTTGTTGTTGTTTTGTTTTGTTTTTCCAAGACAAAGTTTCTCTGTGTAACAGTCCTGGCTGTTCTGGAACTCACTATGTAGACCAGGCTAGCTTCGAACTCAGAGACATCTGTCTGCCTCTGCCTCCTGAGTGCTGGGATTAAAGGTTTACACCACCACTGTTGGGCTTGTAATTACTTTGTTTTAACCCAACTGTTTCACCTCAAATTTTCTACTAGTTGTTTTAACTTAATATAAGTCCAAAAGAATACGAATAAAGATACAAGAAACAGTGATAAAGCCAAGCGTAGTGGCTCATATCTGTAATCCTAGCATTCAGGAGGCCATGTCAGGAGGACATGTCAGGAGGAGAGTCAAAAGTTTGAGGCCAGCCTGAGATACAGAGTGAGACTGTGTGTAGTTGTTTTTTTCCATTCTTTGGGAGCCTACCACCCAGCTTCCAAATAAATATGCAGAAACTTATTCTTCCTTAAGAATGCCCGGCCTTAGCTTGGCTTGTTTCTAACCAGCTTTTCTAACTTAATTATCCCATTTCTCTTTAACTGCATTTTGCCTCTGGGCTTTTTAAACTTTATTTATTCTATATATCTTTCTTCCTTCTCCGTGGCTGGCTGGGTGGCTGGCCTCCTCTCCTTTTCCTTTTCTTGTTCCTCTCCCTTCTCTCTAGATTTTCCTCCTATCGATTCTCTGTGCCTGGCAACCCCACCTGTTTCTCTCTCCAGCCTAGCTATTGGCCATTCAGCTCATTAGACCAATCAGATGTTTTAGGCAGACAAAGTAACACAGCTTCATAGAGATAAACAAATGTAACACATCTTTGCACCATTAAACAAATATTTCACAGTATAAAAGAATGTAACCCATCTTTAACTACTATTTTAAAACAACTATACACTGAAGAGCCAAAGACCAGAAGAAAAACAGAAAGGAAAAAAAAAAACAGTTACAAACATGTAAACCTTAACTAGAACCTGGGCAATAGTTCCAATTACTTTGATTAATTCATGTAGAACTTGTATACTATTTAAAATTTCATATTTTAGAAGAATGTTGGTTGCAGTTTGAGAGAAGATATTTCTATGGAGTCCAGGCTGACCTAGAATTCCCAATCTTCCTGCATTAGCCTTTTTAGTGATAGAGTCAAAGGTATACCCAAATTTCTCCATCACACACATGTTCCCAGAATTGAAGAACTGAGTTTGAACACTGGCTCATCTCTTGCTTGCTTGGTAGTTCCATAAACTAACTTTCTTTCTTTTCTCCCATTCTTCCTTTGTTTCTTTTCTTTTTTTCTTTCTTTGAGACTCTGTAGCCCTGGAAGTCCTATAACAATCTATGTAGAAGAGGCTGGACTCATACCTACAGAGGTACACCTGCCTCTGCCTCTGAGTGCTGGGTTAAAGGTGTGTGCCACTACATCTGGGCTCCACAAACATTCTGAGCTGGAGTTTGTGATGCCTGGCAGAGATGAAGTGTGTGGAGTGCTTTCCTCGATATCTAGGTTGGGCACTCAGAAAACAGCTTCTATGTTGTCATTATTTCTTTTTCTTTCTTCCCCAATTTTTTTTGGGGGGAGGGGGAACAGGCTGACTTCAGTCTTTAAATACTTCTGCCTCTGTCTATTGAGTGTTGACATTAAAAGTATATACCATCATGCCTGGCTACATTGCTAATATTTCTAATGTATTTACATTGACTATCATAGTCACTTACAGTTCATTGAAAAGATAGAAATTTATTGCTCATCCTTACATTTATCCTACATAAAAGTTTATTTTCCTTATTTTAATAATACTGTAGATTTATGATAAAACACACACACACACACACGGAGTTTTTAGGTCTCATCTTCTACTTTTACACTTTGTTAGTTAAAAATAATATTTCTCTTATATGCTAGAATAATTTTAAACAAATATGAAATAAAACTATTTGTTTCCTTTATGCAACTTCTTGAATACTTTCAGGCAGATGTGTAAGAACAGCTGTCTAGGCTCTGTCACTCATTTTGTGTTCACATGAGCTTCACTTCTTCCTTGGGCAAATAAAAAGAATTCAGATGGGATTTAACTTTCAAGCTAAAGCATGCCTCAAACACAATGTCAGGTCTTTCAAAACTGTTTGGTGGAGTTTGGTTTGGAAAATAAAAGGGCAAGCTCTTGTTGGTGGGAAATGATAACCCACAAGGAAAAGAAAATAACCCTGGTAAAATAATACCACAGACATCTGGGGTGTGTCTTCCATAGCAAGCAAGGAATAACATCATATTTACAGCTGGTAGCCTTCAAAAATATTCTTAGGCTTTTTCTAGAAAAGGTAAAAAGAGTTGGGGAATACAGAATACATTTATTAAAACAGCTTGATCAGTTAACAGGACCTAGTAGGTCATTTCATTTCTCTATAAAATCTATTTGAGCAGGAGAGAGCAAATACATAAAAATTTCTTCCCTGTTTAGATATAAAAGTGAAAAAGTTGGTTTTGATTCCTCATTTAAATAATGGAGTTGGATGTAAAGTTCAGATAGGAACCTAGAGCTCTTTCAATAATATTCTGCAACTTCTCCCCCCTAATTTTCACATTGTAGGGGGCTGAGGATGCTGTTCTCTGGTAAAGAACTTATCTAATGTGCTTGAGAGTCTAGATTCAATTCTTAGCACTGAAGGGGAAAAAAAAGTCAGGGTGTAGTGGTACATCCCAAACAGGGGAGATGGTGGTAAGAGGGCAGGAGTTCAAGGTCAGACTGAGACACTACCTGAAAAAACAAAACTAAATCAGAACAAGGATCAAAAACAAGAAAAGCATAGTAGCCAGTAACAATGCCAAATGTATGAAAGATAAACCTTATTATCACAGCATTCTGTATCCAATGTCAATGACACTAAGGGATACAGAGATTGTGGTGACTTGCATAAGAATATTCCCCATAGGCTCATATATTATAATGCTTAGTCACCAGGAAATACTATTTGAAAGGATTAGAAGGATTAGAAACTGTGACCTTGTAGGAGGAAGTGTGTCTTTGTGGCTCAGCTTTGAGGTTTCAAAAGCTCATGCCAGGCACTGGTGCTCTCTCTTTTTCTGTTTACAGATCAGGATGTAGTCCTCAGCTATGTTTCCAACACCATACCCCATACCCGCATGACCCCATTGTCCCCGCCGTGATGAGAATGGACTCATCCTTTGAAACTGTAAGCAGGCTTCCAATGAAATGCTTCCATTGGAAAGAGCTGCCATGGTCATGGTGTCTTGTTATAGCAACAAAACAGTGATGAAGAGGGAGATCTACAAATACTTTAATGCCCAAGGTTGTTTCCTTTCAGTGTGTGTCTGACAGTTTTAAAACTCCCTGCTTTCTTGGAATAAACATCAGCATAGCTCTTAACTGGGTCAAGACCTTTGTACACCAAAGGCTTGTGGGCCAGGCTGTCAACCCAGCACACAGGAGAGAAAAGTAGCAGCATTACAAGTTTGAGGAAACTTTGGGCTTCATAATGAGACTCTGTTTCAAAACAAAAAAAAAAAAAAGAGAGAGAAAAACAAGCAAATACTCAAAAAACCCCAAAACATATAAATTGAAAACAAACAAAAACAAAAGAATAACCAAATAACCAAAATAAATCAAACAAACAAACAAATACAAAACCAAAACTAAAGACCATTTTTTTTTAACTTCCTTTAAGGACATAAAGAAAGCATAGGAACTAGAGGGAAAGAGAAAGAAACAAAACAAATTTTGTTGTCAAATACCATTAAACCTACATATTTGTATTATTCTTTTTAAAGGAACACACATCCCTGAAGAGAACACCTGTATCAACCCTGTGCCCCTCTCCAAGGCTCAAGGGAATGTCCTGGAAGCAGGATCTGAAGAATGTAAGAGCCAGAGGACGAAGAGAAGTTCTGGAAAATGTTGTCTTCTTGTCGGGGCATGGCTGTCACACTCATGAACTCAGAGCAATTGTGATTACCTGCTCAAGATCCAGCTGGTCAGAATTCTAGCACACATGGGGATGAGGCTCATGGAGCCCTACCCCTAGCTACTGATAGTCAACAGCTGCTGGTGGATGGGGAATAATTTGGGGGATTGTCCATGACATATGGTAGTAGTCTCAAAGTCACATGCATGAGGGCAGGGCTAACTAGACTCACTGGGTCATAAAAAGCAAAATGAAGACATGGCGTTGAAAGGCCTTAGAAGGAATAGGAAGAGGGTATTAGAAATGGATATGATCAAGTTTTTATGTGCAACTATTGAAGAATAGATAAAAAATTCTTTAAACAGAACATAATTAATTGACCATTGGCAGAGCTCTAAGTTTAGTATGTAGGCTTGCAGTTCCCTTAAGCACTTAGAAATAAGTGAGGCTGAAAGACCTTAACAAACTATAAACACAGAAGCGGTCATTGAGAAAAGCACAGGTGAGCTCAGGTTCTGAGATGCTTCGGACTCCTACACAGCCCCACTGTTGCTCATTGCACATATCACTCAGTCTCTGTGCATTGCAGTGCTTTTCATTTGTGGAATGAGACCCCGGCAAAGATCACAGGACATTTTTTATAAGGATCCACATGTAAATCTAAGTGCAAATATAATGAGATGCCTAAAATATATTAATGTATCCGAAAATATACATTACAATGAATAAAAAGTTGAGTGATAAAAATGTGGTAAATATGCTGTTGTAAGGCCAGGCGTGAGTGATGGATGGTTCATGCTGTAATCCCAGTACCAGGAAGCAGAGGCTGGAGGTTTACAGTTTCTAGATTAACTTGGGTTGCATACCAAGACCCTGACTCAGTAAAAGAAAATGATTAATTAAAAAAATACAACATTCACATGCCTTTAATTTCCAGAAATCAGGAGGCAGAAGTAGGTAAATTTTGGAGTCCTATCCTAGTCTATCTACAATCTACATAGTGAGTTCCAAGTCAGCTAGGGCTGACTTGGTGAGAACCTATCTTTAAATAAATAAAATAAAAATTCTAGTAGACCAGACAAATGGAGTTTTAATTTAATGAAAATCTAAGGTTTCATAAACTTGGAGTCATAGTTTTGTACTTTTGTGCTATTTGCTTTTTTTCTTTCTTTCTTTCCTTCTTTCTTGTTTTTTTCCCCTTTTTTCCTTTTTTTTCCTTTTTTTTTTTGAGACAAAGTTTCTCTGTGTAGCTGTGGCTGTCCTGGAACTCTGTAGACCAGGCTAACCTTGAACTCACAGAGATCTGCCTGCCTATGCCTCCCAAGTGTTGGGATTAAAAGCATGTGCCATCACCGCTCTGGTATATTTTGTGCCTTTATAAAGGGAAAGTATGATAACACTGGACTAGCACCCAGCACTCAGCTGTATCCTGACTTCGGGAGCATGTCATTTGACGGCCAGTGGGATGTAGTAAGGTGCACTGACATCTCCACCAAAGGGTCTGGAAGTTCTCTTCATCTCTGAACCATCTCTCAAGTCTTAGGTTGTCTTTTTCCTTCAAGTTATTTTAAAATTACATTTATTTGTGTGTGTGTGTGTGTGTGTGTGTGTGTGTATACAAATGTGCTATGGAGACAGCATGGGAGTTGGTTTTGTCTCTTACTGTCTAACTGCATGGGGACTGGGTCTCAAACTCAGGTCTTCAGGCTTAGTGACAGCAACTTTACCTGCTGAGCTGTTCCACCCTTTCCCCTGTATTTTGAGACTGGGTCTCAAAACAAACAACAGGTAGACCTCAAACTCAACATGTTCCTGAGGATGACCTGCCTCCACTTCCTGAGACCTGGGATTATAGGCTTATGCAACCACACTAGGTTTCTTTAGTGCTGGGAGGCAAGCTCTCTGACGGCTAAGCAACATCATAGTTAACCTTTTCTGGAGAAGCAGGTCAATGGTCTCACCCTGCTGACTGGGCTAGAGGCTGATGGGTAATTTAGTCATTCCTCCAGTTGCTCCTCCTGTTTGCAGCATACTAGTTAAAGGCACCATGGTTCTCAGAAAACACATAGTGGAAATACTCAATGCTTATTGAAATATATTTTAGCCAAGACCCAAATTGGCATGCCTTTTGAAAATTTATCTGTAACACTTAAAGATATATTCTATTTTTGCTTGAAGAAAAAAAAATACCCAAATGAAATCAACAAAGCTTGCCTATTGTGAGCCAAACATAATAGTTTTGGTATATGATACTATGTAAATAATTATGCAAAAATGATTACCTTTATTTCCTTTTGGGATTTATAGAAATGAGCAACTGCTTAGCCATGTTGGCTTGTTTATAATGTGGTGTAGAAATATTACTGAAAGACTGGACTTACATTGGCCATTGTACCAATTCAACAAGAGTACCACATTCCAAGATCAGACATAATAAAGATGTTTGGTATATAGTATGCACTCAAATGCCACCAGGATAGCTCTTTCTTTTCTCTTAAGTGCTGTAGGCTATCGTCAATTTTGGTTTTGGTTCCATCTTCATTTAGAGTCAAGCCTCTCGCTTTGACTTATTTGGAGACTTACATGGGGCAGTTCTGAATGAGAATTTGGAAGCATGTGTGTATCTGTTCCTTTGTTATTGCTGTGATTAAACACCATAATCAAGGCAACTTATAGGAGAAAGGGTTACAGTGGTTCTCAACCTTCCTGATGCTGTGACCCTTTAATACAGTTCCTTGTATTGTAGTGACCACAACCATAAAATTATCGCTGCTATTTCATAACTGCAATTTTGCTCCTGTTATGAAACGTAATATCTGTGCTTTCTGGTGACCTTGGGTGACCCCTTTGAAAGAGTCATTTGATCCCAAAGGAAGTCTCACAGGTTGGAAACAGTTGATTTAGGGTTTACGGTTCCAGTGGGATAAGAGTCCATCACTATCACAATGGAGACAGCAGCTGGCAGACTTGACAACTGGAGCTGGAAGCTGAGAGCTGAGGGCTCACATCTCTAACCATAAACAGGAAGCAGACAGAATGAGTTAAAATGGCAAGGCCATGCTTCCTAAGTCTCCCCAAACAGTTACCAACTAGGAACCAAGTATTTAAATGGCTGGACTATGGGAGATAGATGTCTCATTAAAACAACCACAGTGAGTTAAATTCTTTTCACTGTGTATTCAAAACCATGTTTTCAACATGAGCTTTGAGAATGTTTGGGAGAGACATTCTAGAATTCCACTTCAAGCCGGTGCCAAACACCAGACCCCTCTTATACTGAGAAGTATTGTTTGCTTCACCATGAAAGTTTACACATACATGTGCATGGATGTAGACTGGCTCACTTGGGAACACGTTGCCGCTCAATTTGTGCGGCCTTTGCTGACCCTTTCTGACCTGCTATGTGAGGTTCAAATCTGCATATTTGAGTACTGGGAGGAATTTTTGTGATGTCCAAATCCTCACTCAGTGCTCTCTGCATTATTCTAGAGACTGTAGTAGATGGGAAGGATTTTTGTTTGCCTTTTTTTCTGGTGGGGTGTGAGGGTGCGCGGGAGGGTAGTAGTTGAGACAGGGTCATGCTGTGGTAGGCAGCTGACTTGGTACTCCATATATAGCCTAGGCTTGCTTTAAACTTATGGAAATCCTCCTGCTGCAACCTCCCAGGTGCTGGGATTGTAGACATGAACCACCACACTTAGGGAGAGCAGGAAATTTTCAAGTCTTTGATCTCTAGCCTTGGGTTTGCCTTGGCTTTGTATGTATTACTGTCTATACAACTGAGCCTCAGCACAGCTGACCAGAGTAATCACAAAGGAATGATGGCACACAGAGACAGTCGCCCTGGACAATCCTTTAACCTGATGAGCTGAGAGCCTCTGATCTTGAGATCTTGGCGGGCATCCTAGTGTGACACTCTTCTTCTCAAGGAGCCCAAGAGAGGAATGACCTGTGTCAAGCAGTCACTCTGAGGGGGTGAGGATATAAGCTTTTCCCCAAGGCACAAAACGTTTATTTCACATGGGCTATACAGCATGAACGAAGTCTGTGATTTGAAATCAATGGCAATATTCAAAGTTTATGACGATTTTGAAAACCCATATGATTCCCATGAACACCAAGAGTGTGTTTTTATTCAACTGCATTTTGTTCTTCTCTGCATAGACCTCACTGTCTGTGTCACTTTCATCTTTTTTTTTTCTTCTGCTGGTGGTGCATGATGTCCTTCCATAAAGACAACCAAGGTCATGGGATGCCGGTCCATAAATAGCCAAGGCATGAACACAAT
The DNA here is from genome assembly GCA_028555095.1 of Dicrostonyx torquatus. Classification (NCBI taxonomy): domain Eukaryota; kingdom Metazoa; phylum Chordata; class Mammalia; order Rodentia; family Cricetidae; genus Dicrostonyx; species Dicrostonyx torquatus. The sequence continues at coordinate 4,595,629 of JAQHUG010000002.1, forward strand.
TACACCTTGCGTCCTCATGTCTTCGATGTTCCCTTCTGTTCTACTGGGTCTATGCTTCTTAACCACTTATGGATTCAGCATCATATAAGGAGGTGTGGAGAGGTGAAGGCCAAGGGGAAATTCCAGGGGAAAAAGAGACGACGAAAAGGCAGCTTTACTATTCATGGCTCTCCAGGAAAACAGGACACAATAGGGCCTGTGTGCATCCACTGGTTTGAGTGGGAAGTCTCCCTGCAGTCTGAGGGGTCCAAACACTCAGTCCCTAGCTGGAAGTTGGTTCAGGAATTTGTGGAATTTGTAGGAAGTGGGTTTGCTAGGGGGTGGACGCTGGGCCCTCCAGTCTGACCTGGTTGGGCGCAAGCTCTCATCTTCCTGGTACAGAGATGAGAAGGCAACTGTCCACACATTCCTGCTTGCCAGGAATTCTGCTGTGTCTTCCTCATGGTACTGGATCATACCCTTTCAGAGTGTATGCCCAAAGAAAGATTTCTTCTGCTAAGTCACTCTTCTCAAGGATTTTAATCATAGCTGTGAGAAAAACATCTAATGTAAGCCTGGGCACATCAGGAAGGCTAATCTGATTAATTTAAAGTTCACTGGCTTAACTCATAATCACATCTAAAATCTAGACTACTGTGTGACCAAACATGTGGATAGACTAACTGAGCCAAATTGCTATAGAAAACCATCCCAGTAGAATTGTCACTCAAGCAATGGGAAGGATATTTAGTCTCTATAATAAACAAAATATACCCCTACTTTATAGAAAATGTAATTATGATTGATTTTTTTGTCCAAAGTTAATACAATGTTGGCTAAAATGTCTAGAGAAATTGTAGGACAACAGTCCACAAATTAGGAAGAGTAAATTCCATTTTTTTTTCCCCCGAGACAGGGTTTCTCTATGTAGCTCTGGAGCCTGTCCTGAGACTCACTCTGTAAATCAGGCTTGGTCTTGAATTCACAGAGATCCACCTACCTTTGCCTCCAGAGTGCTGGGATTAAAGGCATGCGCCACCACCACCAGGGGCAAGAAAACTAAATTCTTGCCTCTTTACTTTTGAATTTTATTTTTTGGGCAATTTCCTAAACTTATATTTGAAGCAATATAACAAACAAAAGAGAGAAGCAAAACAAAGCACACTTTATGATTCTGAGAGATGGCTCAGCAGCTAAGAGCACTGGCTGTTCTTCCAGAGGATCAGTTCAGTTCACAGTACCTACAGGACAGCTCACAACTGTCTGTACCTCCACTTCCCAGGACAGCTCACAACTGTCTGTACCTCCACTTCCCAGGACAGCTCACAACTGTCTGTAACTCCACTTCCAGAAGGTTCCACTGACACCTTCACTGTTGAGCCACCTCTCCGGCCCCATTTCCCATTTATTCGTTGGTTTGCTCCATGTATATTAGGCTAGTCTCTAATTTCTAATGTAGCTGAGGGTGGCCTGAAACAATTGATCTTCCTGCCGCTCCCTCCCGAGTGCTCGAGCCACCACAGTGACTTCAAGCACATTTCTGTTTCTTTCTTTCTTTGTTTTTAAGACAGGACCTCATTCTGTAGCCCTTGTTGGCCCGGAACTTGACATGTAGACAAGAGTAGCCTAGAACTCACAGAGGTCTGCCTTCCTCTGCTTCTGAAGTACTGAGTTAAAGGGTGTGGCACCAGGCCTGGCCCAAGTACATTTTATAACAATTATTTCTTCTGATTCTTAGCTGAGATATTATGAACCTGGTTAAAAAAAATGCGACAAGATAAAGCCAATGATCTTCATGGTTTTTATTCAGCGTATTCAAAACAATTTGAACTACAGATATGCGTTTAGAGTGCTATGTGATCATGTATCAGACGAAACTCAAGTGGTCACTGGGAATAGATATAAGTTTTGTGCACCCCAGAAATAGCTCAGCACTTAAGAACACTTGTTACTCCGGGCAGTGGTGGCGCACGCCTTTAATCCCAGCACTCGGGAGGCAGAGGCAGGCGGATCTCTGTGAGTTCGAGACCAGTCTGGTCTACAAGAGCTAGTTCCAGGACAGGCTCCAAAGCTGCAGAGAAACCCTGTCTTGAAAAACCAAAAAAAAAAAGGAAACAAGTGAAACACTTGTTACTCTTGCCGAGGGCCAGAGTGGGGTTCCCAGCACCACAGGGCAGCTCACAACCAACCGTACCCCCAGTTCCAGGGAGTAGGTCGTGCATGAGCTCATGTACACAGGGGCTTACACTCAGACACACATACAAAATATGCAACGTTTTTTTTTTTTTCAAAAAAAAAATCAAGTAAGCGTGTTTATGCTTTACTTGATAAGCATATAATTATCTTGAGCCTTGGTAAAAGGTGAGATGCTCCAGGAATTAATCAAATTCAGACTTTCCTAATTAAAATCTGAGAAAATTAGCAATTTTGATTCTCCAATTGTCATAGTTGTTACTTTGAGCTCTCTTAACAGTCCTTAACAAGGACGTAAGGAAGTCTGTGGCCAGCTTCCCTTGGGTATGACACAACAATCTGTATAGAGACAGATAGATGACTGTAACATTCCTTAAAGCCTACCTTGTTTGCTCAATCAGAAAGGTTTTGAGTTTAAATCCTGAAAGTAAAGTCACCTGGAGATAGTCATCAGCGACAGGCTGGGACGAAGTGAACCGTGTAAGCAATGGGATAGGCAGGGCAAGTAAATCAAGAAGTGCCACCAAACAGAGGATGTGTCATGTTTCTGACCCCATTAATTTATGCCGCTAAACAAAATAAACGCAACTCCTCTCATCTTCAAAGCACTTCATCAAAGAAAACAAAGTTAAGTGCTCTAATACCAGGCTGATTCCCGTTTTGTCGATGAAGAAGCTGATGAGAAAGTCTACAAGCTTCAGCTGAGCTTAGACAAAGCTGGGGTTTACAATGAGCTCCAGGCCCTGTCTCCACCGGTCACTGCCCTGCACCCTTCTAGCCTGTCCCAGTGAATCAGCAAGAATGCTGGCAGTCTGGCTGCCACATGGAAGGAAAAGCCTGGACTCCAATGCGGATAGCACACAGGCTCGCTGAAATCCGGCTTCAGGTTAACCCGGAAGGAAACGAGAGAAACCTGGACAACAGCACCAGGCTGCTCCGAACATTCTCCGTGCCACCCGGAGGGTGTTCAAAACAAAGTTGTAAAAGGAAAGGTGATCTTTTTTGGAGCCTTGGTCAGGAATTCCAGACTTTCTGCACTGCAGTCTCCGCCCCAGGAAAGCCGTCACTTCTGAAAAAATGGACCCAGTTTTAGGGAGAATATTCTGAGAGTCGGGAGCTTTCTGAGTCTATCATTTGAACCTCTGGTTTTCCATTCTGTTTTGCTACTAATTTGCAATGTGGTAATGAAAGGGTCCTGGGAGAAAACAAAAGCAAAAAACAAAACAAAAAAACACCCCCCCCACCATTTGTGTGTGTGTGTCCCTTAAATATACTGGGCGGCTTATAGTAGTTTGACTACAGAAATATTTCTGTGACTGGAATTTTCCGATTTTCTGCCATTATGCACTAGGCCACAAGCTTGGTTCCAAATATAACCCCTTGGCTTTACAGCAGTTCAGTCCACGCATGGATGTGAAACAAACTACTTAAAAAAACAAGTAATTTTCAAAGCAATGCATACCATACCTCACATAAACATCATTTATCCTGACTGTTGAGAATAATATTCATTAAGGAATGCATACATATTATTGACTTTTCCCTACCTAACAATTTTTTTTTTAAACAGCTGGTAGTTCCAGAACAAAGATGTCTAGAGTTGCTAGGAAGACAAGGTAAGTTCCCCTGTGACACTTCTCAAAGTTAATAACAGGAGGCTGTCAGAAGCCAGCATGTCTAAGCCAGCATGGTACCAGCTTATGAAACAGAGGGGACTGGGACAAGTCACTTCACGGCCTTCTGTCCCATGTTCACACCCAGGCTGAGGCTATCTCTTGCCAAGGGTTTCCCTAGACTCCCCTTCTATTTAGTGAATGGAGTGGGCTAACACCGAAGAGGTTGCTGGGAAATCATCCAACTTCTAAGAATTGCTCAGTCGCCATCATGTCTTAACTAGCAACTGTTTCCTGACAGGTTTGTGTTCTTATTTTTCTGTTTAGACAAGCTGACTGGCAGGTGAGCTCGGTCTCCCCTGGGGGAGAAAACCTTGAGCAGAAGTGGCACACAAGCATTGGCCTCCTAGAGACTATGGGAGGTGAGCTACCATAGCCTCTGCTACTGGCCATTCTCTTTCGTAGAATTCCTATGGTATTGTTTTTTTATGTTCTACAGGTCAATGAATAGTAAACTTGGAAAAAAAAATGGAAGGGAGGGTGCTGAGGAGATGGCTTAGACGTGAGCATGGGGGCCTGAGTTCAATGTCCAACCTCCAAATGTTGGCTTGAGCTGGTAATCACAGTACTGGAGAGATGGAGGTTCCCAGGGCTTGCTCCTCAAGTAGCTTAGCTGAATCAGGGAGCGCTACATTCACTGAGATAACCTGTCTCAAAAAGTTAGAATGATCGAAGATAACCTGCTACCCCATATTTTCTAATCTAGAAATAGGAATTATGAAAAATATTTCAATGGATATTTCTGTCAAGAGGACCAGCACAGGGATGCTGTCCAGTGACAGAGGGCTTGTGAAGCACAAGTGAGATCTTAGGTTCCATCCTCAGCACCACAGAAACAGACAAACAAGGAACAAACAGAGGCCCATAAATACATCTATTAGCAACCTTGAGAGAATTCGACAGTTTCTATTTTCTCCAAATCGCCGTTAACAGTACCTTATTAATGGAATAGAATGTCATGATTTGCTCAAAAACCAGGTTTTCGCTCAACATGGTGGGACATGCCTGCCATCACAGCACTGGAAAGGCTGATGCAAAAGTATCTCAAGTTCAAGGCCTGCCTAGATTGCTTAGTGGATTGTTCAGCGCCAACCAAGACAAACAAGCAAACCTTTCTTGGCAACAAAACCAAGTTTTAAGTAGCACTTAACCGTGTCTACGTGAATTATCACATAATTACAATTCCAAGCCAGGAGTGGCAGCATCCCAGACCTTAGGAAGTGGAGGCAAAAGGACCAGGAGTTCAAAGTCATTCTCAGCTATACAGCAAGTT